>PYHX02000494.1:19338671-19657113 GCA_004302925.2 Cochliomyia hominivorax
GAAGAAAAATGTAGTTTTAATGAAAGTTTGTGGTGCCACCATCACACAATGGTTCTCAATCGGTTTTCTACTACTTGGAGATAAGGTATTTCGGAGTTAATACGGAGGAGTTCAATTATCAATGTGATTAGGGGTGAAGTCAGATAAATATAGGAAATTGAGTGTTTGATAGATATCAATAAATGCGTCAATCACTTTACATTATTGACTCCTTCGGCTCTTGAATATTCTAGAGTCAAGTTCCGGAAAAAAAGATATTCAAATATCTAACTCCGAAATTAAAAACTTCTTCTTAACAAGAGAAATTGCAGACGACAATGAACAAAATAGGTCACCAGTTGTCAAGCTGAGCCTGTATATAGCACAACAAAAAATGCCCTTCAGTTGGAAGAGGATCGCTAGAATAAACGTTATATTGAGCACTTAACTAGACACTCGAATTTTCTCTGTGGAGGCACATGTGTCCTTTAAGGAAAGCTAATGGAATCGGGACAAGTGCTGAGGAAAAGACCAATGTAATTTGCACAACATCAAGGTACAGTCCTTTAACCAAATCACCAAACAAATGATTTTATACTGGGAGAGATCTCACATTCTTTTGGTGATATCGCAAAAAAAGTCACCTGGTTACCGAAAGTGGCAATATTAGTGCTGTCAATGTTGTTCAATGCGATCATGGAACAAGTTGTAAGATCTCGTAAATTATAATGATATCAAAACCAGGAAAAGACTTGACGATACCTTCCTCCTACAGACCTGTTAGCCTACTCCCATGTCTGTCGAAAGCATTCAAGAAAGTCTTACTGGAGAAAATAATGCCCTTTTTAAGGGATAAAAATATAATTCCAGTGCACCAATTTGGATTTTGCGAAAAGCACGGCACTATTGAACAAGTGAATCATGTAACTAAAGAGATAAAATAACCATCGAACTAAGGAAATATTGATCTGACAAAGTTTGGTATAGAGGGCTAATTCATAAAATAAAATGTTCATATGATGACGATTCTGATGAAATGTTTGGGGAATGGGAAAGCAAATATACTACTAGTGCTGGTGGAGCGTATAGTAATCGGGATAAAAGTCGATATATAAGATTCATCAGTTATTTGATGATTCTGATGAAATGTTGGGGAATGGGAAAGCTAATATACCCTTTTCACTTCTCGTTTTGATGGATGATACAACAATTGGAATAAGGCGATCGACAGATGGACCCACATAAATTTCATCAGATATGGCGGAATACAAACTAAATCACATAATCTAATGCATTTTATAACAAACTATATAAGATGACTGTAATAAAACTAAATGTTCACTTAAATTGTTGATCATAAAATTGAAATTACAATTACAATTACAATTAGGTGTTATAATTATTCGTTTTCCGCTTTTAGTTAATTACTTACTTCTCTACTTCCGTTAGACATAAAAAATTCAGTATTCTCGGTAAAAAAGAGAAGAAAACAATTTAAAGTTAAGTTAAAGTAACGGAAAATTTAAAATGTCACATAATTAAATACCAGATAAAAACACTTTAATTTGGAAAATTTATGAGTTTTAGTTAAAAATTCAAAAAGAAAAAAAACTCAGATTTATAATTCTTATAAAACTTTATGGAATATTTTATTAACCGGTTTAATTTCAATTAAATTAGAAAATAAATTTCTCAGTTTGACACCCAAATAAAAACAGTCTTTATACTTTAATACCCTCCACTATCACAAGTGGCGAAGAAGGTTATTATTAACTGTGTCATTACATGTGTAACGCTAAAAAAGAATCATGTATATAATATATATTCTTGCATCAAATCAAAATCTCAGTCGATTTTGCTATGTCCATATATCTGTCTCTCCGTCCGTCTGTTTGTCTCTTGTTGGCATGCTCACAACCGCTATAATGGACAGAGCTCTGTATTTCTCATTCTCGTGAGAAGTTTCCTATTTAAAACCAGCATAATTGGTAAAGTATTTTAAGAGATATAGACCGATATCTGGGACAAACTCCAATTTCTATAATATGAAGAAATCTGTCGCTCATTACCATTCCAAAAACTATCAAGAGTTTTAGTTCAGTAAAAAAGTTATAACCAAAATTATAACTAATTTTATAACTCATTGTTTTTCTGAGTGTATATATTAATTAGTGTATTCAAAACCCGAAACTGGAAACCGGTTAACCGATTTTTTGGATTTAAAAAAAACCGACCGATTTCGAATACTTTCTCTTTTCGAATTATTCGACATGTCGAGGTTTTTTTTAGTCGGTTAACCGGTTTTAAATGGATGGAACTTTTCAAGCTTTTCACTAAAATATTCAGCTTTATTTTTGCCATGACTTAGAATATATAAAGTTTTTCATTCATCATATTCTGAGTAGATTTTCACGTCAATGAAAATAATTAAATGAGAGATTTTTTACTCATCATCCAGAAGTACCCATTTTTAGGTTTAGAGTTATAGTGTTATAATTTAGAAATGTGCAGAAATTAAAGAAAGAGTTTCTCTTAAGGAAAATTTATAATAATCAAACAAAAACCGGTTAAGCGTATTCGAAACCAATTTTTTTGAAAAGCCCATTTTTCGAATAACTCGAAAATCGGGTTTCTGAAAATATCGGTTTTTTTTTTCAATACACTAATATATTGTGGTGGAGGGTACTGAAAATTCGTCTTAGCCGTATATGACATCCTTACTTATTTTAATTTATTTATTTTTTTAATCAAGATTAGAGTTTTTCTTTTACCAGAAATTTTGAAATTTTTGTTAGATAAAATTTTAGTCAACATTTCCTTTAACGTTTAATGAGATTTTTAACAGGAAATAATAAATGTGAACTTTTTTTTTGATTTTAAAAGAAAATGTATATGATTTTTCTTAAAATAAGAAAATTTTTGTGAGAATTTGCTAAAGTAATTTTAAACATGATTAAATAAGTAGTGAAATCGAAAATTTCTTAACACACCCTTTTTACCAAAACGTTTATCTCAAGTATTTGTTGACTTCCTTTTGTTTCCCGTGTTATTAAATAGAGCCGGTAGAACTTGTCCATGGATGGAAAACATGATTGGAGTCGAAGGAATAGTCTCCTTGATGTTCTAAAGCCAAAAACAAGTAAAAATATTATAGTCGGTCAAGCCCGACTATGTTGATTGCAAATGACAGCTAAGAAACATTTATGCACGACCCTCGTACAATTTGCATTTCCAACCTATAATTAAGTGTGAAGTACATTAATATGATACTTACATTTATGTGAAATGTATGCATTTGAAAAGGATTTTTTTCTGAGGGTTACTTCGGAGCTAGAAGAAATGATGGACCATACAATTTCGAACATCAATTTAATTATCTTAATTTGACTTGTTGTATATGTGAGATTTATGCCCTTCAAATGATATTTGGAAGGGGGTTTGTATGGCAATTATTAGAAGAAATGGAGTGACCCTCGCATAATTTGGCACATGGATTTAAAATACTAAAAGTCTTTTTTTGTTGAATATTGTTGAAATTGCTTTCTATTTACAACTTTTATGAACATAAAATCTCATTCCAGAAGAATGGTATGGAAGCTACCTTGGACCGCATATGACCAATTTCAAGAGGCTTCGTCTTTGAGGCAAAAAAATTACATGTACCAATTTTCATCAAGATAACTCAATAATGCTAACTTTTGCATGAACAGCCAGCCGGCCGACCAGACAGACACACTGATCGGCTCAGAAAGTGATTCTTAGTCGAACGTTATACTTAAATGAGGATGTTACACCCATTTTTTGTATGTTACAAACATCAGCATAACCACCTACTGTGGTGTAGGGTATAAAAATATAATGTATTTTCAAAACAGCTCTAAAAATATCCAGTAGGAAAGTTGCCTGGCTTAGTACTCAGACTGTTTGGTACGAAAAAAAGTCCTTAGACAGGAACGGTGCCAAAAATGTAGAGGCCAAAAACTGGGGAAGAAAATTGAAGTCAAGTTTTCGTAAAAAAATATTCTTGCTACATAATGGATAATGAAACGTAGTCCAAACTACCCGGAACTAAAGCCAGTGAAGCGATATTAGGCTTTTGTTAAAAGAGAAATAAAGTCCACAAAAGAGGTAACCAAAACTATGGTGGATTTTAAATGTATATGGATTACCCGTTCGAGCAAAGTGACAAAAGGCACTATAAAAACGTTAATGGAAGGGTGTCCGAAAAAGGATCAAAGTTTTATCATTAGTGAATAAAAAATTTTAAAACTGTAAGTTAAGAATTTTTCGATCCTACTCCTTAGTATTAAAAAGGAACTATAAGTCGTTAGATTGTCTTTATCCACTTTTAAAGCGGTAATTCAAAAATATTTTGTACTAACTCGTATTTGTCTATATTTCCTTTAAAAATGTCATTTCTTTGAAAAAAACTTATTAATAAAAAACCACAATAAAGTTATAAATAATTTATCAAATGACATTTTTTTCTAATTGCTGAATATATATTTTTTTGAAAAATTATACGTGATAACAGGAAGCGCTAAAATAACGTGACTTATGAAGAATTAGATCTTGTGAATAACATTTCTTTTAAAACTATTAAACGGTAAAATTGTAAAGATATTAACTTGGATCTTTTTTTGAAATGGTCCAAAAATGTGTCTGTTATGATACAAACTCGGAATACATATATTTGTGTTCGCAATCTAGAAACAAGAAAGTAGACTACATTCGGACAAACAGAGTGTTCAAATTCGATTTTTTGGTAAATAATTATTATTATTAACTTTTGAACCGTTAAAGATATCTGAAGGAACATTTCTTATGGTTAGATATGAGATATTTTGAAATTGACCTGGCCGGGTTCAAAACTGGTCACTTCGAATATGAAGATTTTTCGAAGTTTTGTTAAAAATTCATTTATAAATTAAGACAAAAGAATTTTTATACATCGATAGACCTCGTAAATTTAAAAAAAGGAAGCTTATTTGGATTTCTCTCCTAGTTTCAGAGATATTTAAGTCGAAATAAATGTTTAACCCATTTTTACTCTTGTCCTTTATCGGATTTTTTAAGTTTGTGGACATAATTTAGTTCCTTATTTTTTAAAATATGTGACAGATTTCTCTAAAAAAATTGAACAGAACAGATTTCTCTAAAAAAATTGAAAAGATCAATTCACTCCAATCATAAATCATAAAAACACATTATTTGGGTAGCGTTCATAAATTTTTCGTATAAACCATTTACAACCTGCAATGTGGTGTAAAGTATTACACAGTCGGACTTGATCAAAAATAATATTTTTACTAGTTTTTTTATTTTGTTTTCTAAAAAGCTTCAACATTTATTCACTGTCTAGTTTTATCCGGTGCGTTCCTAAGTTCTGTATAGGAAAAATTTCAGAACTCTCACTGTTTTATTTCTTTAGTTATTCGATAAACAATAATTGCTTTGTATTGGGGTCATCCCTCCCTCTGGTCCTCTTCTTCCTCGTTTTGTTCAGTAAAACAGTTCCATGAGAAAGTGGTTGGGACCAAATTCAAAAATTCTCTCCGTTACAGTTCTTTAGATATTCGAAAATCAGTATTTGCTTTGTATGAGGCGTACGCCTCTCCTGAACCTATCGAATATTTTATAGTCTATATGTTTCTTCCGGAAATATTGTGATTATTCTGTAAATATTTTATCAAATTTGCTTGAGCCACTTTGTGGTCCATACGATACATATATACACACATCCTATTTTGTATATGTTTGTATATCTGCATAAAAGCCTTTTCGCAATTTCTTCTGCCGTACGACCTTATAATGACAGGATTTATATGGCTTAAGATTTTGGTTATTTTCGTATAGAAAATTGGGTATGACTCATGGACGTAATTCTCATATAGATATTTTAAATAAATACCGTTATTCGTTTGTTACTGGACCGATTTCTTTTTCAATTTCTTGGGACAATGACCGAAAATATGGCAAAATTCTATTGAATTCGGATTATTATTGTGACCGTAAGAATATTCCCAATCGACCCGGATTTTGATATGATACAAGAACGCGGAGTGTCATACTTAATATACCATCCATCACCACTTTTTATGGTGGAAAATTGAAATTCAAAATCGAAGTCCAACGGTTCGAAGTTTGACTTGCATTATCAATTTGTTATTGCTTTTTAAGGTTATTTATTATTGGGTGAAAATGATTAAGTTCATAGAAAAATCTATGAAAAACTTATAAAATTGGCTTCGGTATCATTATGGCACTTTCACGATTTATGATTTATGAATTAATGTGAGAAGGAATTTATTAAAATCACTTAAAAAAAGCAGTGAAAGGAAAACCTTTAAAAACCAACCAAGTTATATGAGAACTAACTGTTTATTTACCTTTCTAAATATTATAACGGTAAAGTGTTGAAAATGGAATCAGAATTAACTGTTCATAATTGTAAACTAATCAATTTATTATATAATTAATTATATTTTAATAGTTGATCTGGTTATTATTTAGGCGAAACTATTTAAAATTTGTTTATCATTTTAAATTTATTAAATTATGATCCGATTGAAATTATGCGATTAATGAGTTTATTTAAAATTTCAGGTTATGAAAAAATTAATAAAAATTTGTATTTATGAGAACAAAGATTTTTCAAATATTGGATATTTAAAAAATACTGAAAATTTGTTATTTCACATTTCTCTTTTATTTGGGGAAATAAAAATTGTCATTCTAAGGGAGTTTTCAAATTGGTTTAAAGAAGAACGTGTTGGATACAATGATCGGGAAGTGATACTTTTTTAAAATATCGCCAAAATTTTATTTATTATTTGATTGAGAACATATTTTGCATACATATAGCCCTTGTACTTTTTCAATCTAACGTAGACATTTGTAATATTTGTGTAATAGTTTTAGCACTTTGTTTCGGTTACTCCATTCATATTGTCTTCAAACGAATAATCGATCAAAGATCGAATAGAATATTTAATATTCGGTGGTTATTTCCCGAATACCATTATTGGGTTGAAGTTTCGTTTTATTCTCCACCATTACAAGTCACATCCCGTTTGTAATACCAAGACGGAATCATCTAAGACTCCATAATGTGCATATATTCTTGCATCAAATCAAATACTTTGTCGATTTATCCATGTCCATTTGTTGAAAACATTCTAACGTTCAAAATAGTGAGACGATTATTACGAAATTTGACTTGGGTGTTGGTCATAATAAATAGCTATTTTGGTTTAGTAAGAGAAAATTTCCATATCGACATCTGAAACAAGATTTAAAATTAAATTTGGATTTAAACAAAATTCACCATCGTTCCAAAAAAAACTATCACAATCGGCACACGGTTCTTACTATATGAAGCGAATTAATAATGGAACCATAGATCATTGTCATAGCTCTTATATAAGTCTCTAGTTCTTTATAAATCCCAGGTCTTTAGCTTATGAAGACTCTTAAATATTGACCGACTCCACTGAAATTTAGCACAGTTATTTTTATACACCACCGTGGGTGGTTGAGGTATTATGCGTTTGTGCTGATGTTTGTAACATACAGAAAAAATGGCGTTACACCCACTCTTATGTATATCATTCGACTTAGAATTATTTTCAACAATGTCGGTCTGTCCTTCTGTCCGTCCGGCTGGATGTCTATGCCAACATTGTGAATACATTACAGGTCGTAATTTTTGAAATATCTTGATAATGATTTGGTACATATTATATTGTTTGTCCAAGAACGAAGCCTATTGAAATTGTCCAAGTCCCATCCCGCTTGTAACACCAAGACGGAATCATCTAAGACTCCATAATGTGCATATATTCTTGCATCAAATCAAATACTTTGTCGATTTATCCATGTCCATTTGTTGAAAACATTCTAACGTTCAAAATAGTGAGACGATTATTACGAAATTTGACTTGGGTGTTGGTCATAATAAATAGCTATTTTGGTTTAGTAAGAGAAAATTTCCATATCGACATCTGAAACAAGATTTAAAATTAAATTTGGATTTAAACAAAATTCACCATCGTTCCAAAAAAAACTATCACAATCGGCACACGGTTCTTACTATATGAAGCGAATTAATAATGGAACCATAGATCATTGTCATAGCTCTTATATAAGTCTCTAGTTCTTTATAAATCCCAGGTCTTTAGCTTATGAAGACTCTTAAATATTGACCGACTCCACTGAAATTTAGCACAGTTATTTTTATTTTATATTTATATATATATTTTAACATTGTGAATACATTACAGGTCGTAATTTTTGAAATATCTTGATAATGATTTGGTACATATTATATTGTTTGTCCAAGAACGAAGCCTATTGAAATTGTCCATGTTTGATCCAATATTTCAGGTACCTCCTATGGAAATGTCCTCTTGGATTAAGGTGTTAAACTCATAAAAGTCTTAAATTTAACTAAATTCTACAGAAATAAGTCTTACAATATTTTAAACCATGTGGTCGGTTCAGGTACCATATATGTCCTCTTCCAAATATGTTCGAAGGTCACAAATCGCAGATTGTAAAAATTATTGGTCAAATTAAGTTAAATATAATATAAAATCGATGTGGATTTAATTTCCCACAAAAATTAATTTTGAAACTTAATTTGAAATTTCACATAAATGTGAAATAAGATAAAATTATACGAAGGTCGTTCATTATTTTTTCTTAATTACCATTTATAACCAACATTGTGGTGTAGGGTATAACATAGTCAGGATTGACATTCTTATTTGTTTTTTATTATATTAAACATATCATTTAATTTGACTATCAGTCCATATTCGTTTAAAGCTTCCATATAAGGCTCTATCTTGGCTTATGAGTTTTTAAAAACTTATAAATTATGTCCATTTCTATCGAAATTCAAATAATCATGAATATCAGATCTTATTACATTATTTCTCCCATATAAGAGCCCTTTTTCGGAATAAGATTTTAAGCTGATAAAACTCTTATACATATAAGTATTATAATGTAATTCGGCAATACTAATTTTCGACTTGGCATAAATTCTAGTGGAGAATTTTCTGAACATCAATTCAGATTATACTATAGCTTCCATAGAATGGGCCCTGGAATGGGTTTTTAAGTTAGGGGTACATTAATACGCAATATTATGTTTCTAATGCAATAAGTTCAAGTCATGTTAATGTGTTTATATTATAAGTGGTGGAGGGTATTAAAGGTTCGGTAAAGCTATACACTTATTCAAATTTCATTTATGATACGTTTTTTAACTTCAACACCACCTTCAAGATATTCCTCAAACGTTTTAGAATTCACTGAAAACAAATCACAAAAAAGCATACAATTCAGAAAAAAATCAATTTCAATTACTTAAAAAAGCGTTAAATTGAAATTAACACCTTCATATGGCTAAAAGCGTCTCAGTGGTCATGTTACAATATTCTACAGCATGTTGTTGCTCCCAACAGTGAGGCAGCATTAATAATACATTCGCCAACTACAACAATTGAGGCAGCTCTAATCCTCAAACAGAACAACAACTACAAGATGAAAAAAACCTAAAAAATTAATTGTATGTGCCAAGTTATAAGCAAAAAGAGACCTGTTGCCACTACATCAGCGAGTTTATTAGACAAATTGGTTTTTATTTTCCAGTTCCTTGCTGTACTCATTCCATTGAGCGGGTCGTTAATGGGGGGTGTTGGTGTGTGCTGCTGCGAAAGCTAAAATAACTGAAATGTTATAGTAAATTTGATTTGTTTTTTTTTTTCCTTTTTTTGTAGTTGGTGTTGTTGTTTAGAAAACATTGGCCAGGCCACATAACCTGTGACAACAACCACATTCAATCATATATTAAGTCTTAAGAAAATATTTTTAAGAAGAAAAAAAATACTAAAACATGTTCCCCACCAGGCAGGTTGGACGTAAAATTATTTTCTCAAAAGTAAACGACATTTTTTATATACAAATAGATGGTTGGACTTAAGTATTAAATCAAAATGGAGTAAATAATGTACAAATTGTTTTATACGTTTGTAGACTTCTAAAGCTAAAACCAACACCACCTAGATGTTGGCTTCTAACTTAAAGTACCCTACGTAAAGTTTGACATTTTCTAATGTTGATTCCCTCCTCGTAATACAGCTTACCGAGAGAAGTCTGAAAACAGTTCAGATTTTGAATTATGAAATTATCTTGAGAAATTTACTACTTTTGAGTGAAACATTGTGATATTCGGATAAAAAGTACTTAAATTTTGGATTCGTGTATATAAATTTGGAGTAGATCATCTGCAATAGGTGATTCATTCAATGTTAAGACATGGAATCTTTTAATCGATTAACTCTTAAAATAAAGGTATTGCCATACCCCTAAAATATTTAAAGTGATCGCTAGATTGGTAAGTAGGTATGTAGGGAAGGGTAGTGTGCATTATTGTCATATCAAATATGCACATTTTTACTCAGTGACCTAATGATCCATTGTGATCACTTCATCCAACTTAAAGACAGGGTTGAAATCCTGTAGAGAGATATATTTTAAGATAGAAAGAGAGAGGAGAGGAAAGAACATCATTTGGGAGCTGATTTATCGAAGAAAAAAAAAGAGAAACAGAGAGGAAGAAGAAAAGAGACAGATATAGTCGTCCAACATATCCTATTCACGTATAAGCGATGGCCAGCTTACCCTCAGGATGAGCTTAATGAGGGTTTTCAGTTCTATGACCGCTAAGTCTTCTAGCACATCTAGAAATTGCCGGCCTAACCACTTCATCCTAGCCAGCTGGAGTCGAGGACATTTAAAAAGTAAGTGTTCCACTGACTCCATCTGATCCTCATCCTCGCACATCCCACAAATGCCCGAATTGCCGATTCCAGTTAAAAAACCTATAACTCTCATTAGGCACTGTCTATCAGCGCCCAATAAGAGGTTCGTTCGCGCAGAGTCAATCACTGGCCAAAGCATCCTTGATACATTACAGTCACTTCTATCCTCTCAATTCCGCTGACACCTACCTAAAACCTTATTCCCCATTACATTAAGGAAGTGATCGCTAACATTGTATAGCTTCATTCAGTAGTACAGGTCAGTTAGGTTAAGGACGACTTTTTTATAGATAAGCGTTATCCGTAGAGCCTTTGTCACGTTATAGTTGTATAACTTTAAACAAACGAGATCCAATTGGTTTAAATCTTATGTTCTTAACAGCTTCAGATATTCAGGTCCTTCCAAAACAGAACAGTTATTTAAAGAAATTGGGGAATTTGCGATCATAAACTATAATGCCCTCTATTATTTTCATCAAAAGTATCGTTAGGAGAACAAGGTCTCCATCTGTTGCCAAAAGAGTTGATCAACCTTCTTCCAACTCGCACAAGTACAGTTAGAGAGGAAGACTACCAAACCTCTACTTTAGAAAAAAGTCATACTTTGAATAGTACATATCATTATAGCTGAACCTATGAATCGTTAATGCTCTCAAAAATAGATATTTTCCCTTTCCACTTTACTTTGTCCATATTCCATACTCTGCTCTACCAAGAAATAAACATTCATGTATGTTTAGCTGAGGTTGTGCCAGTTTTACGCTTGTTGTGTAGTTTGTTTGATGGTTTGTTGACTGTTTGGCTGGATGGTTGTTGGGTCTGCAAGGAAAATCACTCATTATTCAATCAAATCAAACACTTGTTGTTCAGTTTTTAGTTGTTTATTTTTTTATTAATTTCAAACTTTTTCATCGTAGTTGAAGCTGAATTCTTAATACGAACAAATTAGGAAAATTAAATCTGTATTTATTTTGTAAATTACAACTATTTATAGTTAACTAAAATGATATACATTGTTGTTGTAAAGCTGTTTGGTATGTGGGGTTTTTGGGAAAAGCAAGTGTTTTAATTTTTAAATGAATTGGATTCGATGATGGAATTCTTGGGGGATAAAATATAAGCTGCACACAATGTTTCACTTATTTGATCCATATAAACACAAAAAAACTTGAATTCCCCTAAAGGAAAATATTTGAACGAGATTTACAGAAAAATGTCCATTAATTTTTGATTTATAGAAATTTTCCATTAAATTCTCAATTTATAGAAAATTTTCGACGACTTCTCAATTTACATATTTTTGTCAAAATATCATTTTAGAGAAAACTCCCGACAAATTTTAAATTTATAGAAAATTTTCGAAGATTTCACTCTTAAAGAAAAATTTTAGATAAATTCTCTCCTGTTAAATCTCTTTTTTGATGAAATTTTCGATAAATCCTAACTTTAGAGAAAATTTTTTCAAAATTCTCTATGTTGAGAAAAATTAAGGTAAATTCTCTCTTTCTAACTCTTTCTTAAAAGAATAAATTCTCTCTTTAGAAAAAATTTCGATTAATTCTCTCTAAAGAAAAAATGTCGATTAATTTTCTTAATTTCTATAAATTTTCTCTTTAGAAAAAAATATTTATAAAATATCTGTTTAGAGAAAATTTCTATAAATTCTCAATTTAGAGAAAATTTCGATTAATTTCAATAAATTCGAAATTTTTTCGATAAATGTGCGATTTATAGTAAATTTTCGATAAATGTGCGATTTATAGAAAATTTTCGATAAATGTGCGATTTATAGAAAATTTTCGATAAATGTGCGATTTATAGAAAATTTTCGATAAATGTGCGATTTATAGAAAATTTTCGATAAATGTGCGATTTATAGAAAATTTTCGATAAATGTGCGATTTATAGAAAATTTTCGATAAATGTGCGATTTATAGAAAATTTTCGATAAATGTGCGATTTATAGAAAATTTTCGATAAATGTGCGATTTATAGAAAATTTTCGATAAATGTGCGATTTATAGAAAATTTTCGATAAATGTGCGATTTATAGAAAATTTTCGATAAATGTGCGATTTATAAACAATTTTCGATAAATGTGCGATTTATAAACAATTTTCGATAAGTTTTCGGTTTTTTAGAAATTTTTCTATAAATTAACGGATTATTCGAAAAAATTCGATATGAATAAAGAATTATTTCTTACAGAAACTTAAAAAAAGTTTATAATTTTTTAAGTCGTACTAATTAGTTTTGTACTTTATTTTGATTTTTTTTTTGTTTTAAGTCAACTAAAATTCTGGCGCCAAAGCAAAACAATGCAAACAGAACATTCTGATCTTGTCAACAGAAACAAAATGATTATATTCCTTTAACGGTTAAATCACGATATTTAAATGTTGTCTTTTTTTTAATAAAAATTTAGGATAAAAAGTTTTGCTGTCATGTTTCGTACACAAACTAAAGTATATTTAATCTTAAACATCAAAATATTTTTTGCTTGATGTGAAACGGACTTTATTTTACGATAATAAATAAATTATAAAATTTAATTTATTTTTTTTTTACTGTGGAACCGTTTATGTATTTTTTGAAACGCTTTAAGAGAGTATCTGACTTCTACAGCAACATGTCATTAATTGGCTTTTTAAGTCCGGCTACTTGAGTTACAAGTTAAAGCCGTTAATCAGCTGCTTAATATTATTTTATTGGACGCTTTTTCTGCTCGTATTTGAATAAACTCTTTGAAAAAATTTTTAGTCGTTAACTTAAATTTTTTTCAAAACTTTATACTTTAAAAATTCGAAATCATTTGTTTCTTTTACAGAAAACAAAACTTAATCGTGTGTTTTCAGTTATTTTTTTAATTTTGAATTTTTTCATAAAGTTTTAGCTGATTTTTGTTTATTTTTATAAATAAAATTATAAAAACTACAACAACAATGGAAATATGTTTTAGCAAATTTATTTTCCTTTTAACACATTTGACAGTTTTTGTCTTTGGTTTTTTGTTAAATTAAAAATTTTGGCCCATTTTAACAGTTCATAACCGAAAAAAACAAAAATACTACAGAGATGAATGTCTTCATGTTTCATTTTTAAATTTATTTATGTAAATATTGTTGTAGTTGTAGATTTTTTTCTTTAAATGCCTGTCAAAATTTTATCGCTTTAAGCGACAACATAATCAAAATATATACATTTTGTTGTTTTTTCTATAATGCATATTTTTTGTATATCATTTAGTGTTGTTTACATCAATAGGGTTTCCAGTTAATCTTAATTCATAAATATCATATATCGAAAATTTTCTCTAAAGTAAGAATTTATCGAAAATTTTCTCTAAAGAGGAAATTTTTCGAAAATTTTCTCTACGAAGAGAATTTAAGGATAATTTTCACTAAGATGAGAATTATAATATATCGAAAATTTTCTCTAAGAGGAGAATTTAACGATAATTTTTACTTAGAAGAGAATTTATGGAAATTTTTCTCTAGAGAGAGAATTTATCAAATATTTTCTATAAAGAGAGAATATATCGAAAATTTTCTCTAAAGAGAGAATATATCGAAAATTTTCTCTAAAGAGAGAATTTATCGAAAATTTTTCTTAAAGAAAAGAGAGAATTTATCGATTTTTTTTTAGAAAAAAACAGAATTTATCGAAAATTTTATCTAAGGAGAGAATTTATCGAAAATTTTCTCTAAAGAGAGAATTTATCGAAAATTTTTCTTAGAGAAAAGAGAGAATTTATCGAAAAATTTTCTTAGAGAATAAAGAGAATTTATCGAAAAATTTATCTAAGGAGAGAATTTATCGAAATTTTCTCTAAAGAGAGAACTTATCGAAAATTTTTCTTAGAGAAAAAAGAGAATTTATCGAAAAATTTTCTTAGAGAATAAAGAGAATTTATCGAAAAATTTTCTTAGAGAATAAAGAGAATTTATCGAAAATTTTCTCTAAAGAGAGTATTTATCGAAAATTTTCTCTAAAGAGAGTATTTATCGAAAATTTTCTCTAAAGAGAGAATTTATCGAAAATTTTCTCTAAAGAGAGAATTTATCGAAAATTTTCTCTAAAGAGAGAATTAATCGAAAATTTTCTCTAAAGAGAGAATTTATCGAAAATTTTCTCTAAAGAGAGAATTTACCGAAAATTTTCTCTAAAGATAGAATTTACCGAAAATTTTCTCTAAAGATAGAATTTACCGAAAATTTTCTCTAAAGAGAGAATTTATCGAAAATTTTCTCTAAAGAGAGAATTTATCGAAAATTTTCTCTAAAGAGAGAATTTATCGAAAATTTTCTCTAAAGAGAGAATTTATCGAAAATTTTCTCTAAAGAGAGAATTTATCGAAAATTTTCTCTAAAGAGAGAATTTATCGAAAATTTTCTCTAAAGAGAGAATTTATCGAAAATTTTCTCTAAAGAGAGAATTTATCGAAAATTTTCTCTAAAGAGAGAATTTATCGAAAATTTTCTCTAAAGAGAGAATTTATCGAAAATTTTCTCTAAAGAGAGAATTTATCGAAAATTTTCTCTAAAGAGAGAATTTATCGAAAATTTTCTCTAAAGAGAGAATTTATCGAAAATTTTCTCTAAAGAGAGAATTTATCGAAAATTTTCTCTAAAGAGAGAATTTATCGAAAATTTTCTCTAAAGAGAGAATTTATCGAATTTATCGAAAATTTTCTCTAAAGAGAGAATTTATCGAAAATTTTCTCTAAAGCGAGAATTTATCGAAAATTTTCTCTAAGGCGAGGATTTATCGAAAATTTTCTCTAAAGAGAGAATTTATCGAAAGTTTTCTCTAAAGAGAGAATTTATCGAAAATTTTCTCTAAAGAGAGAATTTATCGAAAGTTTTCTCTAAAGAGAGAATTTATCGAAAATTTTCTATAAAGAGAGAATTTATCGAAAATTTTCTCTAAAGAGAGAATTTATCGAAAATTTTCTCTAAAGAGAGAATTTATCGAAAATTTTCTCTAAAGAGAGAATTTATCGAAAATTTTCTCTAAAGAGAGAATTTATCGAAAATTATCTCTAAAGAGAGAATTTATCGAAAATTTTCTCTAAAGAGAGAATTTATCGAAAATTTTCTCTAAAGAGAGAATTTATCGAAAATTTTCTCTAAAGAGAGAATTTATCGAAAATTTTCTCTAAAGAGAGAATTTATCGAAAATTTTCTCTAAAGAGAGAATTTATCGAAAATTTTCTCTAAAGAGAGAATTTATCGAAAATTTTCTCTAAAGAGAGAATTTATCGAAAATTTTCTCTAAAGAGAGAATTTATCGAAAATTTTCTCTAAAGAGAGAATTTATCGAAAATTTTCTCTAAAGAGAGAATTTATCGAAAATTTTCTCTAAAGAGAGAATTTATCGAAAATTTTCTCTAAAGAGAGAATTTATCGAAAATTTTCTCTAAAGAGAGAATTTATCGAAAATTTTCTCTAAAGAGAGAATTTATCGAATTTATCGAAAATTTTCTCTAAAGAGAGAATTTATCGAAAATTTTCTCTAAAGAGAGAATTTATCGAAAATTTTCTCTAAAGAGAGAATTTATCGAAAATTTTCTCTAAAGCGAGAATTTATCGAAAATTTTCTCTAAAGCGAGAATTTATCGAAAATTTTCTCTAAGGCGAGGATTTATCGAAAATTTTCTCTAAAGAGAGAATTTATCGAAAGTTTTCTCTAAAGAGAGAATTTATCGAAAGTTTTCTCTAAAGAGAGAATTTATCGAAAATTTTCTCTAAAGAGAGAATTTATCGAAAATTTTCTCTAAAGAGAGAATTTATCGAAAATTTTCTCTAAAGAGAGAATTTATCGAAAATTTTCTCTAAAGAGAGAATTTATCGAAAATTTTCTCTAAAGAGAGAATTTATCGAAAATTTTCTCTAAAGAGAGAATTTATCGAAAATTTTCTCTAAAGAGAGAATTTATCGAAAATTTTCTCTAAAGAGAGAATTTATCGAAAATTATCTCTAAAGAGAGAATTTATCGAAAATTTATCGAATTTCTAAGTTCTTAAAAATTTCTATAAATCGAGAATTTATCGAAAATTTTCTTCAGATCGAGAATTTGTCGAAAATTTTCTATAAATCGAGAAATTATCAAAATATTATTATAAATCGAGAAATTTTGGAAAATTTTCTCTAAGAAGAGAATTTATGAAAAAAATTTCTCTAAGAAGAGAATTTTTTAAAATTATCTCTCAAAAAAGAGTTTATCGAAAATTTTCTCTTGAAAAAGAATTTTTGTAAATTTTTCCTAAAAGAGATAAAATTTATGGAAAATTTAGTTTATAATAGAAAAATGATCGAAATTTTATTTTACGGCTCATCCTGTTGCACATGACTGAACTTTTTATCAGTTTTATTAAATTTTGTATTTTATTCTTTTGTTTGGAATGTTACGTGTCAGATGTTAAAAGTGTATTTTTTTGTTGGCCACCATTTTGCAGTTATCAGAACTTAAGATCAAATATAAGGAAATTATTCTTTATATTATCGATTATGATGTCGCGAGGACACATATGAGGGACATATGGAAAAATACTTCATTTATCGAATATATTTTTAACTTTCTGGATGTTAAGAAAAATACGATAATTATTAATCACTTAATTATTTTCGGTAACTAATCTACCAAAAATCAAGTGTAAAACAGCAAAACACCCATCGTTATTAGGAAATACAGTTTTTCACATGCTTTGGACTCGCCTCAAAATAATAAAACAATATTTTCTCACTATCGGTGTAGGGTATACAAAATTTGAATTTCAACCCCAGCGTGGTACTTTTGACAACATTTATCGTGTTCTTCCATTTAACGTTGTTTTTTCACTTGCAATATTTTTTCTTTTAACAACAAAAAACACATTATGCCCACACCCATGGGTCAGTTTATATCGGTAGATGGATGAAGTATTTTGTTAATGTTTTGTTTAATCTAACAATTGTTTTTATTGTTTTAAAATTTTTTCTCTTTTGAATGGAGATTTTGGAAAAAAATACAACAAAAACGCAACTGATCATTTTTATTAACTTTTATACTTTTGTGAATTATTTGTACGGTTACACTGAGGGAAATTAAAGCTGAGAATCTTCAATTAAATTCATTCTTTAGTGATAAATTTTCGAAAAATCTATACAGTGAAGATTTTCAATAAATTCTGCTTTTCCAAAACTTTACGATTTAAAAAAAAATTTCAATGAATTCACTCTCTTGAAAACAATTTTAATGAATTGCTTCTTTATAGAAAAATTTCGGTAATTTTTTTTCTTAGAGAAATTTTTTCTTTAGAAAAAAGTTATCGGTAACTTTTTTTTCAGACAAAATTTGCGATTAATTCTTTGTAAAGGGAAAATATTCCATAAATTCTTTGTTGAGAAAAAATTTTCGATAAATTCCCATTTTTACAGAAAACTTCTACTAAATTTCTCTTTAGAGAACATTTCCTATAAATTTTTTCTTTTGAAAAAACTGTTGATAAACTCTTTCTTTTCAAAATTTTTTTGATATTTTCTTTTTTAAACAAAACGTTCAATAAATTCTAAAGAGAGTATTTTTTCTCTTAGATAAAAATTTTTGATAAATTTTCTTCTTATAGAAAATTGTTGGATAAATTCTGAATTTATAGAAAATTTTTCTTAAAAGAAAATTTTTGGTAATTTTTTTTTTTATTTAGATACAATTTTTTTTATTTAGACAAAATTTTCGATAAATTCTTTGTTTAGAGAAAATTTTCGATAAATTCTATATTCAGAAACAAATTCGTTAAATTATCTGTCTAGAGAAAATTCGTGATTAATTCTCCCTAAAGAGAAATCTTTCGATAAAATCTCTCTTAATGGAAATTTTTCAATAAATTCTCTCTTATGAGAGAATTTTCATTATATTCTCTTCTCTTTGCTGTTTTTAGAGAAAATGTTCGTTAAATTCTCTCTTTAGAGAAAATTTCCGATGAATTCCTCCTATAGAGAAATTTTTCGGTTCCTTCTTTAGAGAAAAATTTCAATAAATGCTTTTCTTAGAGAAAATAAATAAATTCTGAATTTTCAATAAATTTTTTCTTGAAAGCAAATTTTCGGTAAATTTTTTCTTCAGATAAATTACTCTTTTATGGAAAACTTCCGATAAATTTTTCTTTAGAAAATTTTTTAATAAATTCTTTTTTGGACAAAATTTTCGATAAATTCTTTTTAAAAGAGAAATTATTTCTCTTAGACAAATATTTTTAATAAGTTCTTTTCTTAGAGAATTTTTTTAAATAAATTCTGAATATAAAG
The DNA here is from genome assembly GCA_004302925.2 of Cochliomyia hominivorax. Taxonomy (NCBI): domain Eukaryota; kingdom Metazoa; phylum Arthropoda; class Insecta; order Diptera; family Calliphoridae; genus Cochliomyia; species Cochliomyia hominivorax. Next base: position 19,357,768 of record PYHX02000494.1, read on the forward strand.
AAAATTTCCGATAGATTTTTTAAAGAAATTTTCTGATAAATTTTTTATTAAAAAAAATTGTCTTTAAATACTCTTTTACAGGAAATGTTCCTTATATTCTCTCTTTAGAGAAGATGTCCGAGGAATTCCTCCTTTAGAGAAAATTTTTGATAAATTAATCATTTAGAGAAAATATTCGATATATTCGTCCTTTAGAGAAATTTTTCGATTAATTTTTTCTTTAGAGAAAATTTTCGTTAAATTTTTCACTGAAGAGAATTTCATTTCAATTCAATTTTTAGACAATTTTCGATAAATTCTCGCTAAAGAGAAAAATTTTGTAAATTCTCTCTGAAAAGATAATTATCAATAAATTCTAGATTTAAAGGAAATTTCCGATAAGTTTTCTCTTTAGAGAAAAATCTCTGTAAATTCTTGTTTAGAGACAATTTCTTTTTATACATTTAAATAAATTTAATGAATGAATTATTATTTTTTCTAAACTTATTGTTTTTTTCTCTGTGTACTTTAACAAATTATGTTCATTTTAACAATGTATAAAACTGCCTCTATTCTTTAGAAACTTTGTAGAATGTGAGTGCAGCTGATTGTAAAGCATGAAATCTATGAATGAATAATTTTTTTTCTTGTTGTTGTTATTGTTACATATTGATGCATGTTCATAATTTTTTCAACAGAAGTTTGGAAATACATTTGGAATTGCCGGCAAATAAAATACATGGAACATGTTGCATCTACGCAAACTTCTACAAGGTAATTCGTTTCTTACTTTTTGGCCAAAAAAACAAAAAAAATGCATTCGCAAATACAAACTTTCCCATGTGAGCGATCCCACGCGAAACAAGTGGAGCTTTAAATTTATTTACTTCTTTCAAGATGTTGAATTCTCAATATTTAATACGAATATAAAATCATGAAAAATATGATTCCATATTTATTGTTTTCAAACAATAACAAAGAGTTTATATTCGATTTTTCGAAAAAGCGATCATAATTTAGAGGATAATATGGAACTGGAGGTGGGAGTCGAAAATACAGTTCATACAGGAATTCGTATGTAGAAATAAATTATAATCTTTATCCAGTATTTTATCCACAATGACATATCAGTTCTTAGGTTTATCAGATTTTAATGACAACATTTCAAATCATTGTTAAATTTATTATTGGATTGAAAAAAGCTTTGGAACTTAATCAATAAATATTCAAAGAATTTCTTGTCAATATTTCACCTAAATTCCTTTAGAATTGAACAAAATGCAAAAAATTGAGAATCTGGAGGGCAAGACATTGCGATCGTACATTCATCCATTAGATTTCTTTGAATTTAACTTTATTGTCTAAAGAAACGAACAAAAATCAACTTCTATTGTTATTTCCATTTAATACTGGAACATGTAATCCAATATTTATAATCTAATCGTTGAAATGTCTATTATTATAGAAATAAATTTAGGTATTTTGAATAAGGAAAAGGGTGGTAAAATATGAGAGAAAATTTTTAATTAAATACAACTCTTAAACAGTGTTCACGATTCAGAGAAATTTTTCAAAAAAAATCTTCGTTTAGAGAAAATATTCCAAAAGTTATCGATATAAATAAAATTTGCGATAAATTCAATCTTTAGAAAAAAATCGATAAATTCGCTCTTCAGAGAATTTTTTTCATAAACAAATTATTTCATTCTCTCTTAAGAGAAAAATTTATTTTAAATTCACGGTTTATAGAAAATTTTTGATAAATTCTCTCTTTAGAGAACTCTTTTGATATATTTCCTGTGTATTAAAATTTTCGATGAATTTTCTCTTTAGAGTCAATTTTCGATAATTTCCTCTTTAAAAGAAATTTTTCTTCAAATTTTCTAAACTAAGAATATATTTTTTTAAATTCTCTTTTTGGAGAAAATTTTCGATTAATTCTCTCTTTAGAGAAAATTTTTGATAAATTCTCTCTTTACAGAAAATTTTTGATTAATTCTCTCTTCAGAGAAAATTTTTGATAAATTCTCTCTTTAGAGAAAATTTTTGATAAATTCTCTCTTTAGAGAAAATTTTTGATAAATTCTCTCTTTAGAGAAAATTTTTGATAAATTCTCTCTTTAGAGAAAATTTTTGATAAATTCTCTCTTTAGAGAAAATTTTTGATAAATTCTCTCTTTAGAGAAAATTTTTGATAAATTCTCTCTTTAGAGAAAATTTTTGATAAATTCTCTCTTTAGAAAAAATTTTCGATAAATTCTCTCTTTAGAGAAAATTTTCGATAAATTTTCTCTTTAGAGAAAATTTTCGATAAATTCTCTCTTTAGAGAAAATTTTCGATAAATTTTCTCTTTAGAGAAAATTTTCGATAAATTCTCTCTTTAGAGAAAATTTTCGATAAATTTTCTCTTTAGAGAAAATTTTCGATAAATTCTCTCTTTAGAGAAAATTTTCGATAAATTCTCTCTTTAGAGAAAATTTTCGATAAATTCTCTCTTTAGAGAAAATTTTCGATAAATTCTCTCTTTAGAGAAAATTTTCGATAAATTCTCTCTTTAGAGAAAATTTTCGATAAATTCTCTCTTTAGAGAAAATTTTCGATAAATTCTCTCTTTAGAGAAAATTTTCGATAAATTCTCTCTTTAGAGAAAATTTTCGATAAATTCTCTCTTTAGAGAAAATTTTCGATAAATTCTCTCTTTAGAGAAAATTTTCGATAAATTCTCTCTTTAGAGAAAATTTTCGATAAATTCTCTCTTTAGAGAAAATTTTCGATAAATTCTCTCTTTAGAGAAAATTTTCGATAAATTCTCTCTTTAGAGAAAATTTTCGATAAATTCTCTCTTTAGAGAAAATTTTCGATAAATTCTCTCTTTAGAGAAAATTTTCGATAAATTCTCTCTTTAGAGAAAATTTTTGATAAATTCTCTCTTTACAGAAAATTTTTGATTAATTCTCTCTTCAGAGAAAATTTTTGATAAATTCTCTCTTTAGAGAAAATTTTTGATAAATTCTCTCTTTAGAGAAAATTTTTGATAAATTCTCTCTTTAGAGAAAATTTTTGATAAATTCTCTCTTTAGAAAAAATTTTCGATAAATTCTCTCTTTAGAAAAAATTTTCGATAAATTCTCTCTTTAGAGAAAATTTTCGATAAATTCTCTCTTTAGAAAAAATTTTCGATAAATTCTCTCTTTAGAAAAAATTTTCGATAAATTCTCTCTTTAGAGAAAATTTTCGATAAATTCTCCCTTTAGAGAAAATTTTCGATAAATTCTCCCTTTAGAGAAAATTTTCGATAAATTCTCTCTTTAGAGAAAATTTTCGATAAATTCTCTCTTTAGAGAAAATTTTCGATAAATTCTCTCTTTAGAGAAAATTTTTGATAAATTCTCTCTTTAGAGAAAATTGTCGATAAATTCTCTCTTTAGAGAAAATTGTCGATAAATTCTCTCTTTAGAGACAATTTTCGGTAAATTCTTCTTTAAAAAAAATTTCTCTTAAAATTTTCTAAACAAAGAATATTTTTTTTAATTCTCTTGTTAGGGAAAATTTTCGATAAATTTCCTCTTAAGAGAAAATTTTATGTAAATTCTTTCTTTATTTTGATAAATTCTCTCGTTAGAGGAAATTTACGATAAATTCTCTCTTTAGAGGAAATTTTTGATAAATTCTCTCGTTAGAGGAAATTTACGATAAATTCTCTCTTTAGAGAAAATTTTTGATAAATTCTCTCGTTAGAGAAAATTTTTGATTAATTCTCTCGTTAGAGAAAATTTTTGATAAATTCTCTCGTTAGAGAAAATTTTTGATAAATTCTCTCGTTAGAGAAAATTTTTGATAAATTCTCTCTTTGAGAAAATTTTTGATAAATTCTCTCTTTGAGAAAATTTTTGATAAATTCTCTCTTTGAGAAAATTTTTGATAAATTCTCTCGTTAGAGAAAATTTTTGATAAATTCTCTCGTTAGAGAAAATTTTTGATAATTTCTCTCGTTAGAGAAAATTTTTGATAATTTCTCTCGTTAGAGAAAATTTTTGATAATTTCTCTCGTTAGAGAAAATTTTTGATAAATTCTCTCTTTAGAGAAAATTTTTGATAAATTCTCTCTTTAGAGAAAATTTTTGATAAATTCTCTCTTTAGAGAAAATTTTTGATAAATTCTCTCTTTAGAGAAAATTTTTGATAAATTCTCTTTTTAGAGAAAATTTTTGATAAATTCTCTCTTTAGAGAAAATTTTTGATAAATTCTCTCTTTAGAGAAAATTTTTGATAAATTCTCGCTCTAGGCAAAATTTTTTAAAAATCCTCAATTTTAATATAAACATTTATATGTTCTCTGTTTGTGCGAAAAATTCTACACAAATAACAACTACTTTTAGTTTTCCCTGTTAAAAACGAAATCCCATAAAAAACTCTTTTTTTTCTTTAAGATTCAATTTCGATTAAAGTCCTACTGAGCGGAGTTTTACGAGTACAATATAAATGAAATCGAAAACTTCCATCTTTTAAGACAAACAACAACAGCAGCTACAACAACAAATGAAATTTGAGTGGCATCCGTTTTAGATTTTCTAATTCTAATAACAACTACAACAGCAACTACAACAGTGAACAGCATAAAGATCATTTTCGATTTCATTTATAGTGAATGTTGTTGTTGCTTTTATTTTATAAGTGGTAATTGCTGAGTCACGTTTAAACGCTCGAAGACGGATAAAGAGGAAAACAAAAAATTAAATTAACGTTATTTAAAAGTAAGTAAATCAGCTAAAGAAAAACAACTTAAGTATTTTTGGATCTCGTCAAGTCTTTTGGCGCACTATTGTTTAGATTTTTTTGTTGCATTTTTTTTTTGGGCAAAATGGAAAATGATCGAAAATGATCTTAAATGAAAATAAATTTTATTTTCTTTAATACAAATATTTTTCTGTTTCAGTTTCTTTTATTTGATAATTATTTTTGACATAATTATGCTGATGAGTTATTTATAGCAAAGAGAGTTTTGAGTACTAAATTATGGATAATCAAATGATCATGTATATTCTAGATCTTTTGATCTAGATCATATAAGAACGATCATTATTTTTAATGATCTTCAAAAAAGTGTACTCTTAATTCGTTACCATCATTATCGATCGCTTATTTTTATTTGTAAGTTTTATTAATCTTTTTACACGGTAAACTTTTCATTTTCATAAGGAGTGTGATCGAAAAATTATTATTACAATTTATAAAAAAAATACATTTTTATAGTTTTAATCGCAATTGATGAAATTTTTACCATTTTTCGAACACTTTTCCATTAAGGTTTTTGCAGTGTTTTTGATTCTTCTCACGTTAAAATCTACCACACTAATGTTCATCTTTCTTATGCTCATCAATTCTCTTTCAACAAGACCCCAACATCTTTCTACTTTGAAAGATTAGCCTCTCTAGGTACGAATACCACAATATTGTTTTTGCACTACTCAAGGGCTTGGACACATCATGAAGTGTTATGAATGGAAGTAGCCTTTTTTCCAAACATTAATTTATGGAAATTTGGGTAATTATAGAGCCCGTTGTGGCGACTGATTGGCTTCTTTTGCCGAAAATGCATATTTCTTGTCATATTAAGAATTTTTTGAAAATTTTGACTGATTTTGGGTGACAAACTTCTCTTCAACTTTCCCCTGAGCTTCAGTAACATAAATTTTTGAAGGAAATTGCGAAAAATCTGCCAGACAAGTTCTCCCGGTACTGTTTAATAACATTAGAAACAGTCTGACAACAAATATTTGTACGCCATTTTTCCGGTCACTTATTTTAATAACCTAATAAATGATAAAAAAACAACTATGAATGTATAGTCGCTCAACCCGACTATCTAATACCCTACACCACATTGTCGACCCTCGTTTAATTTGATTTTCTGATTTATTCTTAAGTGTGTAATGCATTATTGTGGCACAAACATTTATGTAAATTTTATGTCTTTTAAAATTTATGCGGGCTATAAGAAATTATGAACCCTTGGAAGGAAGTTTGTATGGGGCCTATGAGAAATAATGGACCGACCTTCTCATATTTTAGCACACCATTTTAGAATATTATGAGACTAACTTGTGCCAAATATCGCTTTCGCTTTGTATTTATGACTTTAATGACCTTAAAATCCTATTTCGGGAAGAATATTTGTATGGGAGGTACTTGAAATATTGTACCAATTTCAATAGGCTTCATTCTAATGTACCAAATTTCTTCGAGATATTTCTAAGATTGCGACCTGTAGACTGTTCCCAACATTTACATGGACACACAGATGAACGGACATCGTAAATCGATAAATCTCGTTAGAGGAAATTTTGATAAATACCTAAAGGTGGGTGAAAATTTTTGATTTTCTCGTTATAGAAAATTTTGATAAACGTTAGGAAAATTTTTGATAAATTCTCTCTTTAGCAGAAAATTTTTGATAAATCTCTCTTAGAGGAAATTTTGATAAATTCTCTCTTTAGAGAAAATTTTTAGTTAAATTCTCTCTTTAGAGAAAATTTTTGATAAATTTAAAATTTTAATCTCTACCTTTAGAGAAAATTTTTGATAAATTCTCTTTAGAGAAAATTTTTGAATAAATTCTCTCTTTAGAGGAAAATTTTTGATAAATTCTCTGCTTTAGAGAAAATTTTTTGAATAAATTGCCTCTTTAGAGAAATTAAATTTCTTAAAATTTTGATAAATTCTCTCTTTAAAGAAATTATTTGATAAGGTCTCGCTCTAGGGCAAATTTTTAGTAAGTCGCTCAATTTAACTATAAACCATTTTATATGTTCTCTGTTTGTGCGAAAAATTCTACACAAAATAACAACTACTTTTAGTTTTCCCTGTTAAAAACGAAATCCATAAAAACTCTTTTTTTTCTTTAAGATTTCAATTTCGATTAAAGTCCTACTGAGCGGAGTTTTACGAGTACAATATAAATGAAATCGAAAACTTCCATCTTTTAAGACAAACAACAACAGCAGCTACAACAACAAATGAAATTTGAGTGGCATCCGTTTTAGATTTTCTAATTCTAATAACAACAACAGCAACTACAACAGTGAACAGCATAAAGATCATTTTCGATTTCATTTATAGTGAATGTTGTTGTTGCTTTTATTTTATAAGTGGTAATTGCTGAGTCACGTTTAAACGCTCGAAGACGGATAAAGAGGAAAACAAAAAATTAAATTAACGTTATTTAAAAGTAAGTAAATCAGCTAAAGAAAAACAACTTAAGTATTTTTGGATCTCGTCAAGTCTATTGGCGCACTATTGTTTAGATTTTTTGTTGCATTTTTTTTTGGGCAAAATGGAAAATGATCGAAAATGATCTTAAATGAAAATAAATTTTATTTTATTTAATGCAAATATTTTCTGTTTCAGTTTCTTTTATTTGATAATTATTTTTGACATAATTATGCTGATGAATTATTTATAGCAAAGAGAGTTTTGAGTACCAAATTATGGATAATCAAATGATCATGTATATTCTAGATCTTTTGATCTTGATCATATAAAGACGATCATTAGTTTTAATGATCTTCAAAAAAGTGTACTCTTAATTCGTTACCATCATTATCGATCGCTTATTTTTATTTGTAAGTTTTATTAATCCTTTTTACACGGTAAACTTTTCATTTTCATAAGGAGTGTGATCGAAAAATTATTATTAAAACTTACAAAAAAAAATATATTTTTATAGTTTTAATCGCAATTGATGAAATTTTTACCATTTTTCGAACACTTTTCCATTAAGGTTTTTGCAGTGTTTTTGATTCTTCTCACGTTAAAATCTACCACACTAGTGTTCATCTTTCTTATCCTCATCAATTCTCTTTCAACAAGACCCCAACATCTTTCTACTTTGAAAGATTAGCCTCTCTAGGTACGAATACCACAATTATGTTTTTGCACTACTCAAGGGCTTGGACACATCATGAAGTATTATGAATGGAAGCAGCCTTTTTTCCAAACATTAATTGATGGAAATTTCGGTAATAATAGAGCCCGTTGTCACGACTGATTGGCTTCTTTTGCCGAAAATGCATATTTCTTGTCATATTAAGAATTTTTTGAAAATTTTGACTGATTTTGGGTGACAAACTTCTCTTCAACTTTCCCCTGAACTACAGTAACATAAATTTTTGAAGGAAATTGCGAAAAATCTGTCAGACAAGTTCTCCCGGTACTGTTTAATAACATTAGAAACAGTCTGACAACAAATATTTGTACGCCATTTTTCCGGTCACTTATTTTAATAACCTAATAATTGATAAAAAAACAACTAAGAATGTATAGTCGCTCAAGCCCGACTATCTAATACCCTACACCACATTGTCGACCCTCGTATAATTTGATTTTCTGATTTATTTTTAAGTGTGTAATGCATAATTGTGGCACAAACATTTATGTAAATTTTATGCCTTTTAAAATTTATGCGGGCTATAAGGAATTATGAACCCTTGGAAGGAAGTTTGTATGGGGACCGACCTTCTCATATTTTAGCACACCATTTTAGAATATTATGAGACTAACTTGTGCCAAATATCGCTTTCGCTTTGTATTTATGACTTTAATGACCTTAAAATCCTATTTCGGGAAGAATATTTGTATGGGAGGTACTTGAAATATTGTACCAATTTCAATAGGCTTCATTCTAATGTACCAAATTTCTTCGAGATATTTCTAAGATTGCGACCTGTAGACTGTTCCCAACATTTACATGGACACACAGATGAACGGACATCGTTAAATCGACTCAGAAAGTGATTCTAAGTTAAACGGTATACCTAAAGGTGGGTGTAACACCATTTTTTCTGTATGTAACAAACATCAGCACAAACGGGTTAAAAGTTTTAATGAAAAACGAATGTTAAGAATTCTTCGATCTCACTCCCTATATTAAGAAGTCACATTTTTAAAGATCATATTTTGTTACTTATTAATTTAAACTAAACTCTTATTTGTTATATTTTTTTTGTAATTTTTTTGGAATCGTTTATTTGGCATGATTTTATGCCTGGAAGTTTTGCACGTTTTTTAGCTTTATTTGAAGCTTCCATAACTTGGCTATTATGTCGTTTTAAAAATAGTCTCTTTTTTACTTTTTGTCTTTAATAACGTTTACTTTATTCATTATACCCTTCAGCAAACAAAGACGAATATTTGAATTTGTCCCGATTTAGGAAAATTTGTAATGTTTAAGATCCTCTGAAAGCCTCATTAAATTAATAAAAATATTTCTATATTGAAAAGATTTTTCTTAAAGCCCCAGATCAAAAAATGTAAAATATTAAATACATTATGGAGTCATAGAGAATTTTCTTGATCCTTCAATGAGCATTTTGCCATTTTTCTCTGAACGTGTAGAGTGTCTTAAATTCGCCTTAAATTTTATTTTCAATTTTTTCCACTACATTTGTTCCATATTACGTGATTTTGGTTTATTTAAAATTTCATCTTCCACATAGAAAACATCGTGTCCTATAAATTTTTTATTAGTTTATTGTATTTATTTTAATGATACGACATGTCATTCAGTTATCGCTTTAGTTATTTTAAATTTATTAATAAAATATTTTACAAAATTTTTACTGGATTTTCTATTCAATTAGAGGATTTTTAAAATGTCGTGTGACCAATAAAATATTAAATTTATAATAAGTTTATTATAAAATATGTGACCTGATTACAAAAATATTTATTGTAAGATCGCATAAAATTAATATATATACACGATTTATAGAAAATTTTCGATAAATACACGATTTATAGAAAATTTTCGATAAATACACGATTTATAGAAAATTTTCGATTAATACACGATTTATAGAAAATTTTCGATAAATACACGATTTATAGAAAAATTTCGATAAATACACGATTTATAGAAAAATTTCGATAAATACACGATTTATAGAAAAATTTCGATAAATACACGATTTATAGAAAAATTTCGATAAATACACGATTTATAGAAAATTTTCGATAAATACACGATTTATAGAAAACTTTTCGATAAATACACGATTTATAGAAAATTTTCGATTAACACGATTTATAGAAAATTTTCGATTAATACACGATTTATAGAAAATTTTCGATAAATACACGATTTATAGAATTCGAAACGATTTATAAATTTGAAATATACGATTATAGAAAATTTCGATAATATACGATTTATAGAAAATTTTCGATAAATACACGATTTATAGAAAATTTTCGATAAATATACGATTTATAGAAAATTTTCGATAAATACACGATTTATAGAAAATTTTCGATAAATACACGATTTATAGAAAATTTTCGATAAATACACGATTTATAGAAAATTTTCGATAATACACGATTTATAGAAAATTTTCGATAAATACACGATTTATAGAAAATTTTCGATAAATACACGATTTATAGAAATTTTCGATAAATACACGATTTATAGAAAATTTTCGATAAATACACGATTTATAGAAAATTTTCGATAAATACACGATTTATAGAAAATTTTCGATAAATACACGATTTATAGAAAATTTTCGATAAATACACGATTTATAGAAAATTTTCGATAAATACAAGATTTATAGAAAATTTCGATAAATACACGATTTATAGAAATTTTCGATAAATACATGATTTATAGAAAATTTTCGATAAATACACGATTTATAGGAAAATTTTCGATAAATACAAGATTTATAGAAAATTTTCGATAAATACACGATTTATAGAAAATTTCGATAAATACACGATTTATAGAAAATTTTCGATAAATACACGATTTATAGAAAATTTTCGATAAATACACGATTTATAGAAAATTTTCGATAAATACACGATTTATAGAAAATTTTCGATAAATACACGATTTATAGAAAATTTTCGATAAATTCACGATTTATGGTAAATTTTCGATAAATACATGATTTATAGAAAAATTCCGATAAATTCTCAATTTGAAAGTATTATTTCCTTAAGGACTTCAACTTATTGACTAAAAATACTCCAAAATAAACCGGTTTTATTGTTTCTAATAATAAATTCGTACCCTACATAGGAATCATTCATGTCTCCCTACAACAGTATCCAGGATCTATAAATATCTAAAATGCTATAGAGTACATACGTGTCATGTGAGTTCGTTGTAACTTCAAGCACGTATTATTTGTAGGATGTTTTCAAATTCGACACAGTCGTATAATATAAGTCTTAGTTGGTTATAATCATAACAAGCAATAGCAACATGTTTAAAGACAATAACTACAACAACATCAACCTTAACATGATGTTCGAACATTTTCGTCTTAAACAAAAAACATATTTATATTTTTGTAGAAAAAATTGAAACTGACTAATAAATTTACAATTTATGTAGCGGGCGTATGTGTGACATAAAATTTAATTATAGTCTAAAAAGGAAATAACTTCTTCGGTTAAATTAAGTTAAAAAGACAAGTTGTAATTATGTTTAAAATTAATAAGAAATATATATTTAAAAATATTAACATTAGATCAACTATATACTAAATATATATATTTATAAAAAATCCGTTAAAATACCATCAATAATCACTGATTACACTACGAATCAAATGCAGTTACTACATAAAGACAATTATTGAACTGCAATCATTTCCATAAAATTTACATTTATTCAACCCTCCACCACCACAAGGTGTTGAAGAGGGTATATTAACTTTGTCATTCCGAGTGTAATGCAAAGAAGGAATCATCTCAGACATCATAAAGTATTTATATATATTCCTACATCCAGTCAAAATCTGAATCGATTTAGCTATATCAGCCTGTCAGACAGAGCTTAATGAAATTTGAACTGTTATTATAGTCCTGAAAAGTTTACTACTTAAAACCAGCAAAATTCATTCATTATATTAATAGATATAGACCGATATCTGACACCACCACTAAGTTCAAGCGAAGAACTTTTGTAAAATTGTAAATTATTAATCGATAAATGAAAACTTGTCATTATTTTAGGTTATGTGTTCTTCATTACCATTCCAAAAAGTATCAAAATCGGTCCAGTAAAAAAAGTGTTATAGCTAAAAATGCAACTAATTTTCTAAATCATTAAGTGTTCCTGAGTGTTTAGGAAAAACGTTTGTATATTGTGTACGTTTGTAAGTGTACGAATTTGTGGTGAAGGGTATTGAAGATTCGGCATGGCCGCATATAGCACTCTTACTTGTTTTCTATTCAATTTATTTAAGAAAACAATTCAAGACAAAAAAAAAACATTTTTTTAATCGAAAAGAGATTCACTTACCATTCTTTGTCATCGACTTATTTAAGATCTGAAAATCGTATGAATAAATGCATTATGTCAGTATTTGTTATGCACATATTTTAATCACATGCAGTGTAATACACACACTGTACTGTTATGAACTATAAAATGTTATCAACAACAAAAAATACAATTTTTTCACAAAAGACTCTTAACTTAAGAAAGTCAATATAAATTATTCATTAAAGTCACGTGAAAATTAAAATAAAAATTAATAATTTAAAGATGACTATAAAAAAAAACTATAAAAGAAAACTATTTTTTGAAGAAAAACTGATAGTTTTTAAATGGAATAAAATTAAACTTCAGTAATGGTTACTGCAGTCTAGGAAACATAGCATTTTATTGACTATAATATAGTTCAGACTATTCTAATATATTGACTATAATATAGTTCAGACTATTGACTAGTTCATAGTTTATAATTTGTACAATAAACAAGACTTTGTTTTGGACAAAGAATAAATTATAGTTATTGCTATATAATTGATTATATATTAGTTTATAGAAAATACTATAGTTTATACTATAGACTAGACTTAAGTTTAGATTAAAGATTTGACTATAAAACAGACTATAGTTCAAACTAAGGACCATATTCTAGTTTAAACTGTAGAAACATTTTGACCATAAAATAAACTTAAACTTTAGTTTAGGTTATAGATTATAGACTGGACTATTGTTTAGAATATAGACTAGACTATAATGACTATAGTTTATACAATAGTTTATATGAGAAATAGCGATATCGTGAGTTTATAATCACGTCCTTTCCAGTGAAAGTGTTTTTCAAATCATTGTTCTTTAAAACAGTAACAGTGGTCACAGCATTTCAAAAGAAAACAAAAGAATATTTTAAACCATGTTTGTGTCAAAATAACGGTAACTAATTAAGCTCATTGGAAGGGGCGTGTCAACTCAGCAACCGAAGTTATTTCCTCAGGGAAGAAACTCCAACAACAGCCTCTCTTTCAGGCCTACAAAAGGCTTTAAACAACAGAGGAGTCTCTATTGGATTTGATACTGTGGAAATGGCAAATTATCTAGATGATTCGACGAAGTATCTTCAGTCGCAATAGTTGTCAGTGATTTACCAATCGTAGTAATTAAATCGCAGTCGTGGAAATATCGCTCATCTCTAGTTTAGACTATAAACTAGACTATAGAATAAGCTATAGACTGGACTATATAGACATTTAAGTGTCTCAGATTTGGAAACTTTATACGTATACTGGAGTGTTGATACGGGCAACATGAAAAGACTGATGATTTCTTCATTAACCAAGTAACCTAGCGTTAGCTTTAGTGGTGAAGAAGCTATTATGTGTTAACCAGTAATATTTAAGGGCTGTTCTGTGGTGCTTTTTTGGTGTTGACGGTGGTTTTATTCGGTAAATTTTCGACATAACCAGATGGTACTTTTCGAAGAAACGACAAAAGACTCAACTATAGTATAAAATATATACTACTCATATATACTACCTATAGTCTATAGATTATATTTAGATCTTTAGTCTATAGATTAGACCATAGTATAGATTAGATTATAGTAAAAAAAATTACCCTACAAATATTTATTGTCTAAAAAAATTATTCATAGTAAAATAATTTTTCCCATATCAACTTAAAGTGTAAAAAACGTTTCTCATAAAAATTTTTTCTTTTTGATTTCTTCAAAATGGATGCCACTTGTACAAGTTATACGCAATATGCCCCTTAACTTTAATGTGTAAACTTTGACACTTTTAATCAATTGAAATTCGCACAACAACCAAAAACAAACCAACATGAATTGTAAATATTTAAACATAAAATTAAATCCCAGTTGGTTCCAAATCTCTGAGGTGGAAAGAAGAGAAGTTCAGCCGCAAATCTCCTAATAAACAAATGAATTTAACCAAAAATAACAAAAATAAAGAAAAAAAACATATAATTTACAAAAAAAACTCTACAAAAATTATATGCAACATAAAAACTACATAATACTGCATCATACATTTTAGTACATCGTACCGCACATAAATATTTATTATAGAAATCGAAAATAAACTGGCAATTACCACACCCAAACATTTAGAGGACCAGAGAGGCGGTCGCTTAAAAAAAAATCGTAAGGCAAAATAGAAACATCCAAATAGTCATAAAACTAAAAAATGAACGGCTGTTTATATTCACAGATACAATTCATAGTTACAACTACTTGTACTAAAAAGATACAAGATAAATGAACAACGATTAAATAGTTAGAGAAATGATTTTTTTTGCTTTGAGTTGTTTGTTGGTAACACAGAATATCGGGGGAAATTAGTTTGTCATGATATATTTCCATACAGATTATGAACTGGGAAATGTTCCAGAACTAACATATATATAAGACTATAGACCGAACTATATTTCTGACTAAGACTAAGTCACTATACCATAAACTAGACAGATTATTCAGATTACAAAATTAGACAATTGCTTGAATTTGAACTGTATAATAGTTAAGCCTGATGAGTACACAATCAAACACTTAGACAAGTCTATAACATTAAAAAATAGATAATTGTCCAGACTTTAAACTTTAGAGGCAAATTTATAGGATTAAGACTAGACTGAATCATATTCCAGACTTTGAAGTGAATAATGGCCCAGACTATAAATATATATTTCCCCATAGTCTACACAGTAGACAATTGTTCAGTTTAAAATGTAGCCAATGATACTAACTATAGGTTGGAATATAGTTCCGACCTTAGAGAAGATAACAATTCTATAAGCGAGAAAATCTTGATTATAGATGAGTCAATAATCTGAACTTTTGGTAGACAAAAGTATAAAGTATAAACTTCATAATAATCTAGACTATATGTTAGTTAATAGTCAAGACTATAGACGTTAAAATAATAAGACTCAGACTTTATGCTTGTCAGTTGTCCAGTCTATAGACTTGTCAGTTGTCCAGTCTATAAACTTGTCAATTGTCCAGTCTATAGACTTGTCAGTTGTCCAGTCTATAGACTTGTCAGTTGTCCAGTCTATAGACTTGTCAGTTGTCCAGTCTATAGACTTGTCAGTTGTCCAGTCTATAGACTTGTCAGTTGTCCTGTCTATAGACTTGTCAGTTGTCCAGTCTATAGACTTGTCAGTTGTCCAGTCTATAGACTTGTCAGTTGTCCAGTCTATAGACTTGTCAGTTGTCCAGTCTATAGACTTGTCAGTTGTCCAGTCTATAGACTTGTCAGTTGTCCAGTCTATAGACTTGTCAGTTGTCCAGTCTATAGACTTGTCAGTTGTCCAGTCTATAGACTTGTCAGTTGTCCAGTCTATAGACTTGTCAGTTGTCCAGTCTATAGACTTGTCAGTTGTCCAGTCTATAGACTTGTCAGTTGTCCAGTCTATAGACTTGTCAGTTGTCCAGTCTATAGACTTGTCAGTTGTCCAGTCTATAGACTTGTCAGTTGTCCAGTCTATAGACTTGTCAGTTGTCCAGTCTATAGACTAGTCACTTGACCAGTCTATAGACTAGTCACTTGACCAGTCTATAGACTAGTCACTTGACCAGTCTATAGACTAGTCACTTGACCAGTCTATAGACTAGTCACTTGACCAGTCTATAGACTTGTTAATAGTCCAAACTATAAACAAGATAATAATGCAGACTACAGACGAGACAATAATCCTTACTAAAAATAAGACAATATTCCAGACTAAAGAAGAGACAATATTCCAGATTATTAACGAGTCAATAGACTATACTATTGACGAAACAACAGTCGTGATTGTTGACGATACAATTGACATAGTATGGTCATGCATAGTATTTCAGACTACAAACAATACAGACTATAGACGATAGAGACTTTAGAAAAAACAATAGTCTAGAATATAAATGAGGCGATAGACTTGAGAGTAGTCTTATTGACAGATGGGACAATAATACAGATTATTGGAGGGGTAATAGTCGCTATATACGATACAATGTACCAGAAGATATACGGGGCAATAGTTTAAATAACATATATAGATACTACATAGGACACAAACGTTTCTAATTGCTTTGACTATAATCTTGACTTTACTTTAGATTACAGTAGCATATTTAAGATAACAGTCTAAGCTACAGTTGAGACGAAAGCCTCGATAGCTTAGGCTGTAGTTTCAACTTCAGTTTAGAATATATTCTTGGCTTTATTTTAAGTTATAGTCTCGAGATTTTTATTATAATCTCGGATTAAGTTAAGGTTTTAGTTTAGTATTTTCTTTAGTTTGTACTTTAATCTCGACATAAGCTTAGACGATAGTGTTAGCTTTAATTTATGCTAAAGTTTCAACTGAAGTTTAGAATTTAGTGTAGACTTAAGACCACATTGTTTTGGCCGTAGTTTCAACTTTAGTTTAGACTAAAGTAACGGCTTTTGTTTGTAATGTATTCTCGTCTTTATACCATAGTATCGACTTAAATTAAGATTAAAGTATTGTTTTTAGTTTAGAATATAGTCTATGCTTTTATTAAGGACTTTAGTCGACTTTAATATTTAATAAAGTCTCGGTTTTAGTTTAGATTACAGTCTCGACTTTAGTTCGAACTAAAGTCTAGACTTTTATTTATATCGTAATCTGAAATTTAGTTGACCAATGACCTCAAATTCCATCCCGATTCGAATGGTTAGACTACAAATTCTGCTTACTTCACACGTGCACTATAAACGAACTGCTGGTCTCTCACAATTTGAGCAGAGCGAGCATTAATTCAATGTAATTTGTTGCTGCTTCTCTCACGTTCACTTACACAAAGGCAAAAAAAATTAAAATTATATGCGTAGTATATATTCTATTCGACATAAAAATTATTTCGTTATACAAAAAAATTATATTTTCTTATAAATTATTTGGAATCTCGCATATTTGGTGGAGTCCCAAGACTAAAACAAACAAATTTTTATTTAACATTTTTTGGCTTCTAAAAATTTTTAAAAGCTGAAAAAAAACTATAGAAAACATAACAGGTAAAGTGTCTGAAGTATTAAGAAAAATATGTATGAAAAGAAAATTTAAAGTGTTTCCATTTAGCTTTTATTTCAAACTAAAAGCCGGCAACAAAAAAAAGAATCTGACGGTATCAAATAAAACTTGAAAGTATGATATATTCGGCTAAGCCGAATCTTTAATATCCTCTACCACAAATTCGTGTTATGTGTAAGGTTCCGTAAATATACATATACACACATAAAGTCACAACGTATACATTATATAAGCGCTTTTTTAAATGTAACACAGTTACACTTAATATTTTTGTCTATGAACCAATTTTTATAGGTTTAGGAATAGTAATGAAGTTCATTCCAATTTAACAACATATAATAGACAATTTTGTGGAAGTTCATCACTTGAACCTAGAGGTTACATCAGGTATAGGTCTATATCCTTAAGTATACTGGAACCGATTTTGCTGGTTTTAAATAGAACTTCTCAGGACTATAATATCAGACTCACAAACGAACGCCTGACGGACAGACAACGGACATAGCTAAATCGACTCAGATTTTGATGTGATGCATGACATGATGCATGACCACTTGTGTTGGTGCAGGGTATAAAAATATTCAATAAAAGCTGGATGGAGAAAAACATATTATTTATAACGAATAAAAATATTATGGTTGGTCAGTTAAGACAATCTAGCATGAATGAATAAATGAATGAATTAATGTACGTATGTATGAATATTTGTATGTATGCATGTTTATCAATAAGTATATATGGAATAATATGGTATTGATTATTTAGGTCATTTAGCCAGCTTTTAAGCCAAGCTAGTCAGACTCTTAGCCAGCAAACTAACCAAGTTGCCCGGTTATATTAACTTGTAAAGCACAAGTATCCTCCATAGACAAAGAAAGACTAAACAGTGAACTAAAGATTAAAAAAGCAACAAAATAAAAAAATAATAAAAACAAAAACAAGTTTTCTATAATAGACCACCATCATTCTGAATTGGTTTTCATATTCGTCTATTTGTTAGTTGTTGTAACAAATAACAACTACTCCTCCCAAACAAGAAACTCTATTAGATGGTCATCATTAATATAGTGGAACACTAGCAACAACAACAACACTAATAAAAATGTGCCAAAAATGAAAATTCAAAATGAATTTCAACCAGAGAAGAGAAGAAATAATTTTTTTCGGAACGCGCTGAAGCGCTGCAAATAAGTCAGTTAGTCAGTCAGTCAGTTATTTTAAAGATACAAATACTTACATTCATATATAAATACGTCCATATGTATAAGTGTTACATAATATATTTTTCCTAATGTTGTTGTTATTGTTGGTTCAGTTTTTTTATTTTCTTAATATTTTCTAAGACATCATACATCGCCCAATGGATACAATAGAAAAAGTCCATCGAAGCATATATTTGATTTAATAGTGTACTTTGTAAGCACAGTGTAACGGCAAATAAATTTTATAGAAAATTTTCGCGAAATTCTCAATTTATAGAAAATTTTCGAGAGATTCACAAGTTATAGAAAATTTTCGAAAAATTCTCAATTTATAGAAAATTTTGGAGAAATTTTCAATTTATAGAAAATTTTGGAGAAATTTTCAATTTATAGAAAATTTTGGAGAAATTTTCAATTTATAAAAAATTTTTCGAGAAATTTTCAATTTATAGAAAATTTTCGAGAACCTTTCAATTTAGAAAATAGAAAATTTTCGAGAAATTCTCAATTTATAAAACGGCAAATAAATTTTATAAAAATTTAAAATAATTGAAATAAACTTTGGCGAATCTGAATTACCAGCTACTTTCAACAATTTTTGTCAGTTTTATATGAAAAACGTGAATGAAGCGAAGGAAATTGCGATTTTCAATTGAATTAAACTTGTGCAAGTCACATGTGAGCCACATTTATGTAAGATTTTTGTAATATAAAGTGATCTTCAAAAGTGGGTTCTACCTGAGACCTATGGGAAATTATACACCGGTTATTGAGAACACTATTAACTGTTTTTAGTTTTGTAAGAATTAAAGTGGTTTTCGAATCATGAGCTTTGAACGTATACTTGGACTTATATAATATTTACTTTAAATCTTTCTGTTACACTGTGTATTCATATGACTCTCAAGATACCTAAAATTCAATGATGCCAACTTAAAATTTGTTATTTATTTTTTCTGGGTGAAAGATCATCATCTTTGGTTGTTTCATGGAACAGGATTTTAATGTTTTATAGCTGATGTTTTGCTACACCCCTTAAATTAAATCATGTAATCACCTGAAACAAAAAAAACTCAAGATTTATTAAGTAAAACTTTCCAAACTAATTAATACTCGATGAAATTATTTTTTATATACAAAAGGTTCGGTATGAAGGACCGAATCAAACAGTATTTTAAAATCATTAATTTGCAAAATATTTAAAAACCTGATTTTATTACTTTTTTACTTGGCAAAACTATTTCCAGATTGGAGCCATTGAATTTTCGAGAAATTCTCAATTAAAAGAAAATTTTCGAGAAATTCTCAATTTATAGAAAATTTTCGAGAAATTCTCAATTTATAGAAAATTTTCGAGAAATTCTTAATTTATAGAAAATTTTCGAGAAATTCTCAATTTATAGAAAATTTTCGAGAAACTCTCAATATATAGAAAATTTTCGAGAAACTCTCAATTTATAGAAAATTTTCGAGAAACTCTCAATTTATAGAAAATTTTCGAGAAATTCTCAATTTATAGAAAATTTTCGAAAAATTCTAATTTCTTAGAAAATTTTCGAGAAATTCCCAATTTGAAGAAAATTTTGGAGAAATTCTCAATTTATAGAAAATTTTCCAGAAATTTTCAATTTATAGAAAATTTTCGAGAAATTCTCAATTTATAGAAAATTTTCGAGAAATTCTCAATTTATAGAAAATTTTCGAGAAATTCTCAATTTATAGAAAATTTTCGAGAAATTCTCAATTTATAGAAAATTTTCGAGTAATTCTCAATTTATAGAAAATTTTCGAGAAATTCTCAATTTATAGAAAATTTTCGAGAAATTCTCAATTTATAGAAAATTTTCGAGAAATTCTCAATTTATAGAAATTTTTCGAGAAATTCTCAATTTATAGAAAATTTTCGAGGAATTCTCAATTTATAGAAAATTTTCGAGAAATTCTCAATTTAAAGAAAATTTTTGGAGAAATTCTCAATTTATAGAAAATTTTCGAGAAATTCTCAATTTATAGAAAATTTTCGAGAAATTCTCAATTTATATAAAATTTTCGAGAAATTTCCAATTTATAGAAAATTTTCGAGGAATTCTCAATTTAAAGAAAATTTTCGAGAAATTCTCAATTTAAAGAAAATTTTTGAAGAAATTCTCAATTTATAAAAAATTTTCGAGAAATTCTAAATTTATAGAAAATTTTCGCGAAATTCTCAATTTATAGAAAATTTTCGCGAAATTCTCAATTTATAGAAAATTTTCGTGAAATTCTTAATTTATAAAAAATTTTCGATATGAAACTTTTTTATTATAAAAATAAATAAGATTTATTATTTCATTAATTTTTCATTTTTGTCAATATCTCCCTGGTTTATGTTTATTTAATCATATTAATATTATTATCTATTAGGGAGATGTCTATAGTTATGGGTGTACATAGGGGCAGTTAAAGCAGCTTAAAATTATTACGTTATGTATTTTTCTTTTCACCTCTTTGGTCACGAAAGAGTGAGACTATTTAAACAATATGTTTCACAAAACGACTTCAAACATGTAAATAAAGTTTATAAGAATATAGTTCATAACTAAATAGTTTAATTTATAAGACCACATTAATATATAAATATATGATTAATAGAAACACTTTAAATCGTTTCAAATTACGTGCCGAAAACTTTCGATTCTAATAAATTGTAATGAAAAGAAAAACACTCTAATTGAAGTAGGAACTCATCGAAAATATTCAATAGAAATTTATTAGCGCTTTAAATTATTTTAAATAGTTCAACTTTTGTAATAAAAATCATAAACCTGTGAAGAAAATGCTTAATTTAAATATTTATTTTGACAGCTCATAAATAACTTTCTTAAATTATAAACAAAAACAAAAAAAAACAAAAAAAGAAATATATATTTATTTTATTAAAAGAAACAACAAACAAATAGCCCAACTACAACAACAACATACGATCTATAACATAAAATTAGTACCAGATTTATAAAAATACTTTAAAAGGGAGAAAAAAGATGCATAAAATTTGAATAAAATTTGAATAAAGTAGCAGCAACAACAACAATAACAAAATTTATTACAACAACAAAATCCATGTAACTTTAAGAATCGAGTCGATGAAAAATAAAAACTAACCTATGATACGCTCAAATGGATAAATACTCATACAAACGAATTGAACATTTAAAGCAAAAGAAAAAAAACTCAAAAAAAGATTTAAAGACTGTTCACGAAAATATTTTTACATTTTCTTAGATCTATTTTCATAAATTGTCTAAAATAAAGAGTTTTATGTTAAATTCGGTAAAAACTAAATTTGTCGAGACATTTCTGCAATATTTCAATAAATCGGGAATTTATCGAAAATGTTCTACAAATCGGAAATTTATTGAAAATTTTTCTATAAATTGAGAATTTCTCGAAAATTTTTCTATAAATTGAGAATTTCTCGAAAATTTTTCTAAAAATTGAGAATTTTTCGAAAATTTTTCTAAAAATTGAGAATTTTTCGAAAATTTTTCTAAAAATTGAGAATTTTTCGAAAATTTTTCTAAAAATTGAGAATTTTTCGAAAATTTTTCTAAAAATTGAGAATTTTTCGAAAATTTTTCTAAAAATTTAGAATTTTTCGAAAATTTTTCTAAAAATTGAGAAGTTTTCGAAAATTTTTCTATAAATTGAGAATTTTTCGAAAATTTTCTATAAATTGAGAATTTTTCGAAAATTTTCTATAAATTGAGAATTTCTCGAAAATTTTCTATAAATTGAGAATTTGTCGAAAATTTTCTATAAATTGAAAATTTTTCTAAATTTTTTCTATTAATTAAGAATTTTTCGAAAATGTTTCTATAAATTGAGAATTTTTCGAAAAATTTTTTTGAATCAAGATTTTCGATTAAAAAAGAAAAAAATCGATAGAATGTTTTTAAAAAATTTCTATAAATTGAGAGTTTATCGAAAATTTGTCTAAAAATTGAGAATTTATCGAAATTCTTGTATAATTTGAGTAATTATAGAAAATATTTCTACTAATCAAGAATCAATCGAAAATTTTCTTTAAATTGAGAATTAATCAAAAATTTTATATAAATCGCGAATTTTCTATAAATTCAGAATTTTCTATAATTTGCCGAAATTGTCGAATTTATTGAAAATTTTTCTATAAATTAAGAATTTATCGAATTTTTTTCTATAAATTGAGAGTTTATCGAAATTCTTTAATAAATTGAGAATTTATAGAAAATCGAGAATTTATCGAAAATGTTTCTATTTATCGAGAATTTATCGAAAATTTTCATTAAGTCGAGAATAAATCTAAAATTTTCTATAAATCGAGAATTTTTTTGAATCGAGAATTAATCTAAAATTTTCAAATTTTTGGAAATTTACCGAAAATTTTCTGTAGATTAGAAATCTTCTATGTATCGTGAATTTATCTACCAGTTCTTGGCTGGTCAAATAATATCTTGTCAGTTTGCGAAAACGCATAAGTAATTTTTTTCTAAAAAAATGGGTATTTTTTTCGTGCACATTCTTTGCTTATATATAAAAATATAATGTCTAACATGAATGCAACGCATATAAACGCAACCGAATAATTTAGACTGAAGAGTTTTTTTAATAAATTCACTAAATTGATGGAAGCGAAAGAAATGAAGGAAAAAACTTCATGAATTTGGGAGTAAAGAAATAAAGCTCATATTAAAAACCTAAAAATGGCGTCCTACGCTTTAAAAAATAAACTGGCTACCGTTGTAGCCAGTATTGTTTTTAGATGGGATGTTTTTTGAAACGTTAAAAAGCCTATCACTCACTTACCATTTCCGATGGTTGTGTGGAATATAATTAAAGAATGACGATTTTTCCCAATATAATCCTTTGGGGAAAGTATAGTGCTCTTAATACGGTCAACTTTATTATATCACCGACATTTTTTACGGTTTTCCCACTGAGACTGCAATAAGTCATTTTGAGCACGAAATGCAAAAACGCATGGAAGTCCACTAATCTTTGCAAGAATTAACAAGGGTCCTTGAATATTAATACAATTTCAGTCAACAATTAGAATCTGCAAGAAACTGACCAAATAGATGAAGTGGACAGACTGAGACCATTTCACCACACACTATGAAATACTGATGTTATATATCTTCAAATAGACTTTAAAGATTAAAACTACATGCAATTTTCCAATGTAATTTTAACTGTAAAAATTTACAAAAACTTTTCGATGAATTTTCGGGTGATTTCAATATCGACCTAAAGTCTAGTGTACTGATGATACCGACTTAAATCGAAAATATATCAGATAGAAGTAGGTAATCTAATCAGGTTGTTTGGCGTTTTAAGAGAAATAACAAAGTTAATAATTTTTTACGGTGAATGTTATGTTGAGAAATCATCTGGCAACTCTATTATAACTGCTATTCTGGTACCCTCTCTTCTACTCCACACTCCTACACTACTAATGATGATATAACTCACACATGTTAATCTTTTTTTTTTATTTTCATTTCTTTCTTTTTTCGTTAATTTACCACTATAAAATATTGGATGATATAAAAAATATCTGGGCTATTTAACCATTAAATGCTATTACTGATGAACTCAATATTTTCGGTATCGCTTGAATAATGATTAACTGAATTTCTCATAAGCTGAATTTCTATCAACAAATTTCTATCAACAGAGTGAAATGGGACCATTCTTTTTCGGAATTTTGAAGTTGTTCCAGATATCGGTCTATATATATTTTTCGCTAATGAACCAATATAGCTTTAAATAGGAAACTCCTTAGGACAATAACAGATAATGTGGCCAGATTTAAATTAAATCGGATAATTATTCTAGGCGTGTGAATGTTTCCAACAAACAGACAGACAAACTGACAAAGCTAAATCCGTTTGCTTTGTCCGTTTTGGCGTTACACACAGAATGACAAAGTTAATATATCCTCATCACCACTTGTGATGGTGGAGAATATAAAAAACCATGGTTAATCCTGATAACTCCCAACAAGTAAATTCCACAATAGAAATTATATTTATTATTCATCGAAATTGTTAAAGATCTGACTTTCGCCAAATAACCGAATCAATTTGATCTTAAAACGATGCTTTGGATGCAGCTAAAAAGAATGTCAACAGATGATATATCTTTCGACAACACTTAAGATTTTTTTAAATTTGACTCGATATTTTTATACCAGTCATCCAAACTTTACACCAATAAATTGCCCTGGCGACAGATTTTCGCCATTAATCAGCTCTAAAATAGCGATAAGTTTCTAATCTTATTAACGGTTACTTAATACTAAAAAAGGGAACAACTTTTTATATAACCCAATAATAGAAGTGATAGTTCCAAATGTATTATGTGATTCGTTAAGCGTCTACAAAAGTCATCGTTAAATTATGTTACCACAACAACAACAACAAAAATAGTTAACAATTCTTTTTGTTTTCATTTTCATTTCTTCTTTATTGTTGTTGCTGTTTTCTTTTGCTGTTGCAGTCGCTGCTACTTTTGCCGCTTCATTCAAATATAATTGTGGAAACGTTATCGTCAACGTCTTGTGTCTGTCGAGTTTAATGATTAAAAAATTTAAACTGTTAAACACGTAATATTTGTTATTGTTTTCTTTTTGTACCCTATAAATTTAAATTCATCATTGGGTATGTAACAAACAAACAAACATTATTTAAAATCCAAGAAAACATATCTAAATTGTGATCCAATCAAAATGCTCGCGGTATGAAGTGCTCAATAGGCTTTGAAATAAGTTGGTAAGTTTCATAACGCAAAAGCAAAGCACTAAACGGATTGGGCATGATGTACTGATGTTTTCACTTTCCAGGTCTAGTGAAATCTCCTGTGGAAATGATGTCGAAATGCTTGAAATCTATTCTCAGTTGAAGCTTAACGTGTTAAGGGGGATTTGCCAAAATCCCCGTTGCGTAAAATACCTTAATACACGTCACGATTTGTGAGATTTCTTTCGAGATCTAGGATTGAGTAAAATTGTTGTGCAGTAAAGCGCACCGTGTAAAAGTTGTCTTATAGGGTCCAATTACTTTTTATTTAAGTTCTCTTATTTCTTATTTATGCCAGAACTGGGGATGCTGAATAGGACCGGTTTTCTTGAAATCCAGGTGGTAATGACGGAAGTTTAATCGAAATTCCAAAAAAATCGTGATTTTCGATTGGCTCTTTACCAGACTGTTTATATATATGGATGATTTTGCAAAGATATCGGTCAAATATATATATGCGTTCCACTATCTACTTTCGAAAACGAAGTTTACAACGTCCGAAGAATCGTTATTACAGATGGAGGGTATTTTAGATTCCACTCAGCCGAATATAGCTTTTCTACTTTGTTTTGTTTTTTTTTTTCTCTTGTGCTCTCACTCATTCTGTTATACGTCTCTGCTTCCACTATGTTCGTTTTCACTTTCTATGATACAACAACAAACATTTGTTAGGTCTTGAATGAGAGAAACAACAACAACAACAAAACTGAACATAAAAATCGTAACGAATGGAGCGACATGCTGACCCAGTTTCTCACTATACTGGAAATGTTTTATGACTTCAGTTTGCAGCGATCGTTTCTTTTTTTTTTTTTGATCGCAGCAACAACATTCACACTAAACGATTCATTTGAAAAAAGTTTGTCTGCCATAGTGTGTGTGTGTGTGTGAGTGTAAGTATGCATGTGTGCGTTTGCCTTAGACAGCGATCATACAATTCTCTTCTTATATTACGACTGTCATGCCTGCCATTTGTTCGCTATCTATCGCCAACTTTTGTTTGTAGCTTTTATTTATGTTGTTGGTGTTAGTGTTGTTGTTTTCGTTTTCTTTAAAAGTAAATAAAAGAAGAAAATAAACGAAAAAAAAACTTTTCATTTATTTCTATTTTTTATCATTTATTTTGCATTCTTCACGATGCACGAATTTATTTTGATTGTTGCTGCTACATAAACAATACAACAACAAAAACAAATAATTCACGTAGTTGCTACGTCATCGTTTGATTCTTTATGGTTGTCAGTTCAAACACCACGTTTCTCTCAATACTTATTTTTGTTATTGTTGTTGTTGTTGCTGTTACAACTTAAGTGTGTATTTGATAACAGATTGATCGTTACGCCGATTTTCAATTGTTTTTCACTTTTTTTCTGAAAACTTCGTAAATAATGATGGGAAAATTTAAATATCATTTTTGTTAGATATTTAAGGTTTTAAAGGGAACTAAAAGAATTGAGGCAAAAAGAAGAAGAACTTTCGGTACTCTTAATACTTAACTTTAGTTTAGAATCTATTATGGAGTCAGAAGTGCAGAATGGAATCATATTATGTTAACACTCAGGAATCTGGTAATTTTGAATTATTTAGGAAATATCATGAGTGATTAAATCGTAAAAATTTTATATTAATAATTAGTTTTTTTAAATTTGTTATTTATCTCTATTAATTTAGTCGAATAAAAAATATATATTTTTTGTACGATTAATCGACTTAACTAATCGAAATAGAAATAATTAATCGCGAAATCCTAAAGCGATTTTTAGTTTTATTAACCATTCACTAGAAGGCAATGTAACCGTACCTTAGCGGCAATGGATCAATTCTTGGTCTACCATTCTGAATTTACAACGATATACCAGACCTGATTAAATATTGTGGGTCTAAGTTCGTAGATGAACGATACCAAGACGAAATGGAAATGCATGCCGACGATACCATAAGGATCATTAATAATTGGTTACCTCATGTCTAGTTTAGACTCTTATATATAGAGTCTAGTTTAGACTCTATTATATAGAGTCTAGTTTAGACTCTATTATATAGAGTCTAGTTTAGACTCTATTATATAGAGTCTAGTTTAGACTCTATTATATAGAGTCTAGTTTAGACTCTATTATATAGAGTCTAGTTTAGACTCTATTATATAGAGTCTAGTTTAGACTCTATTATATAGAGTCTAGTTTAGACTCTATTATATAGAGTCTAGTTTAGACTCTATTATATAGAGTCTAGTTTAGACTCTATTATATAGAGTCTAGTTTAGACTCTATTATATAGAGTCTAGTTTAGACTCTATTATATAGAGTCTAGTTTAGACTCTATTATATAGAGTCTAGTTTAGACTCTATTATATAGAGTCTAGTTTAGACTCTATTATATAGAGTCTAGTTTAGACTCTATTATATAGAGTCTAGTTTAGACTCTATTATATAGAGTCTAGTTTAGACTCTATTATATAGAGTCTAGTTTAGACTCTATTATATAGAGTCTAGTTTAGACTCTATTATATAGAGTCTAGTTTAGACTCTATTATATAGAGTCTAGTTTAGACTCTATTATATAGAGTCTAGTTTAGACTCTATTATATAGAGTCTATATAGAGTCTAGTTTAGACTCTATTATATAATGTCTAGTTTAGACTCTATTATATAGAGTCTAGTTTGGACTCTATTATATAGAGTCTAGTTTGGATTCTATTATATAGAGTCTAGTTTGGACTCTATTATAGAGTCTAAAGAGCTTTGAATATAAATCCCAATTAAATTAATTAAGAATAAATTCATTCAATTCTTCAATAAAACTCCTACAACATTTGAAAACTAATTTATTTCAAAAAATAAATAATTAAAATTGAAAAAAATATCACAAATCATGTTGTACTAAATTCGCAGAATATATGAAGAAGAAGCAGTTTGTAGTCCATGATATACAAAAATAACAAAGAAATCATGTCACCTGGTTGAATATATTTGACTTGTTGTTGTGAATAATACCAATTAACCGAAATAAATTCAAATGGTCTCTATAAACAATTTTTTAGATTCAGTTTGAATTTTTTTCCGTTTAAACGCATATATTTTTTGTTTAAATTGGTCACATTCACACAAAAAAAGTTTGGCTACAAAACAGTAGTAAGTACAAACGTACATACTGTAGTCATTATTAATGATTGCGTGACAATATTAAAGTCTCATCAAAATGCTACTTGTATCATTATTTTTTTTTACATGAACATTTTTTTTGTTTAATTTAATTGAATCGTATTTGTTTTTGCATTTAGCAGCATGACAAAAGGGGACACTAAGGCAGCAGTTAGGTATTCCAAAAATATAAAAGATTTATGCGTTTATAGTTTCACGAATAATTGTCTGTCATGTTGTTGGTTAGTTTACTGTCAATATTAATTACTTTGATTAAAAATAAGGCATATTTAAATTAGATAGTTATTTAAGTCATTTAGTCTTTTCCAGGCAATATTCATAGGAGTCTATCAATTTATGTAGTTAAGCCTAAAATTTAGAGTTTAATTTAGAATATCGTTTGTAATCTAGTTAAATTCTAATTAAAGCCAATTTGGAAAGGAGAATACAGTTTGGACTGTAAGATAAGTCTAGTTTAGACTTTAGTCTAATTAAAAATGTTGTTAAAATAAATAATTTAAAACCTTGTTTAGTGTCTAGTTCATAGTCTATTTAGTTCAGTTTATAGACTATTTAGTTTTTTCTTTTTTGGTTAATTATAGTCTAGTTTTAAGTCTTTTTTAAACGGTAGTAAAGTTAAGGATCTGTTATAGAGTTTAGATTAGACTGTAGTGTGGAGTCTATTTTACAGTTGAATATAAAATCTATAACCTCCATATCAGCGTTTAGTTTAGTTTAGTTTATTTTAGTACCTAGTTTAGAATCTATTTTAGAATCTAGTTTAGATTCTAGTTAGTTAGTTTAGACTCTGTTTTAAAGTCTAGTTTAGACTCTTTGTAAACTCTATTTTAGATAGTTTAGAATATATTTTAGAGCCCAGTTCAGACTATAATTTAAAGACTATTTTAGACTGTAGTTTAAAATCAAGTTAAGATTGTATTTTATAATTTAGTCTAGACTGTAGTTTACATGCTAGTTAAGACGCTAGTTAAGACTTTAGTTTAAACCCAAGTTTATAATCTAGTTTATTTGTTTTTGTTAAAAGTATACTTTAAACTCTCGTTTGTACTCAAGCTTAAGTTTTAGTTATTTCTTCTCAAGAGTCTAGAAGAAATTTGATTATTTCGCTTTGTATACAGTTTAGACCCAAGTTGAGACTCATGGTTCTTTCATAGTTTTAATTGTAATTAGAGTCAAGTTCAGACTTTTTCAAATAAAACTGTGCTAATACTGTAAATCAGTTGAGACTCTTATTTGAAGTTAACTCTAAACTATACATCAAAGCTTAATACTCTTAAGATTAGTTTATTCTTTATTTTAAGGTCTATTTTTAGTATGTCTGGTCTGGTTTAAACTCAAGTTTGGTATCATGTTTAGTCTCTTTTTGATAGTCTATATTAAGGTCTAATTTGGACTCCAATCTGGTTTAAAGTTTTGATTTAGTTTAGTCCAGTTATATTATAAATAAAGTCCATTGTATGGATTATAGTTCAGACTTTAGTTATAATCTTTTATTAGGAATCAAGTTAATCTACGGATTAATTTGGTGTTGGTTAAGCGTAGTTTGAATCATATTTCTAGATTGAATTTCAGTATAGAATCCAATTTGGACTTTAGTTAAAATGCTCTTCTATAAATTAAGACTTTAATATGGGATCTTGTTTAGACTGTAGTTAATTAACAGTTAAGTTTAGAAATTAATCTGCTTATTTATCCTAACATTTGTAAGCCTAGTTTAGGTCATATTTTGAGATTGAATCTAATCTGGATTTTGTTGAAAGGCGCTCCCTAAAAATGATGAATGAATCTAATCCAGACACTTTAAAAGAGTTTTATATAGATTTTAAGACCTAATCTAGACTTTACATTACAGTCAAAGAAACTCTTAGTGTTAATATTATGGTAGACTGTAAACTTTCCTTTTGTTTCTGAGATCGCGAATGTTGCATTTCTCTGGAATACGTGATTTTTTAAAGGTAAGCAAAATGATAGATAAATTTAAATAATTCAACCTAAACCTTTGTAGGGTATTCAATTTATCAGTGCACTTGTTTTCTTTTCTGTATGTTAAATTTAACAAGTTAAGTCCAAATCTAAAATGCGTTTTATTTATTTTTGATATTTTACTTTTTTTATTGATCATGCGCAACACGTTTAAACCAAAAACAACAAAAGTTTAACATTATTTTGTTTTATTTAGTTTTATATTTTGTGAATTATTTTTTTTTAATTTTTTCGTTAATATAATTAAGTTAATATTAAAACCAATAACAAAAACTATGTTTAGGTTTCTTTTTAAAGCGAAAAAAGCGAAAGTGTGACATCTTTTCACTTTCAAGGCCGCATAATAAAATATAAAATAATCACACACTCACACACACACAAAACAGGAAAAAACGCATAAATTAAAAGAAAACGATTTTTGAATTTAAAAAAATGAAAGAAGAAGAAATTAATTTAAATTTGTTGAACTAAAAATGTTGACCAAAAAGAAAGAAAAAATAACTGAATGTTAAAATGGAAATTAACCTAATGGATACAATATTAAAAATAGACAAAAAAAGAAAAGAAATATGAAATAGAGGGAACGATCAAATCAACGATTTATCATTATTTGGTTCATTAATAAACATAATTTTTGTTACATATTTTAAACAAAATGATCAAGTGAATTTGGGCTAAAATTTGTTTAAATCAATTATTCATCAAGTTTTTTGTTTTCTTTTGTTTTGTTTGCTTTTCCTCTCTCAACATAAGGAGTGAGATTGAAAAATTCTTAACGCACATATATATTAATAAAAATGAACTTACAGTTTTATAGTTATTTAAACACAAGTGATGAAATTTGAAACATTTTTTGAAAACTCTTTCAATAACGTTTTTATAGTGCGTTCTGTCTTTTTGGTCCAACTGGCAGTCCATCTCCGTTTAAAATATATCACATTTTTGTACAACTCTTAGTGCTATTCAATTCTCTTTTAAAAATGGAGCACATTATTTCTACACAGGCCTTAGCTCCAGGCAGTTTAGGGGATTTGCTTCTCTTGGTACAAATATAAAACATTATTATTGTACCACTCAAGGGCTTGATAACCATAGTGACAGGATGACAAGTCAGGCGAAAAATAACAGGTCACATTACGAAGTCTTATGAATGAAGCAGCAATTTTTTACCACACTTTTGGACAACTTTTTTGTTCTTCAATTCTCTCTATACAAGAGCCCAATATCTCCCCACTGGCCTTAGCTCCAGACAGTTTAGAGATTTGCCTCTCATGGTTCAAATACTCCATTGCCGTTCTTGTACCACTAAAGGGCTTCTTTACCAAAGTGACAAAATGACAAGTCAAGCCAAAAATAACTGGACACATTATGAAATCTTATGAATTGAAGCAACCTTTTGTGGACAGTTTTTGTGCTCTTTAATTCTTTTTAAAAAAGAGCACAATTTCTTTCCACTGGCCTTTGCTCCACTGGCCTTTGTTTTTGTACCACTCAAGGGCTTGCTTTTTCTATCAGTGGCCAACTTCTTCCGTTACTTTTTAATAACGTTGGAAAAAGTTTGACGTCAGTCCTATAAATGCTTAGCCAACTTTTTGTAGGTCCAAGTTGGTTTTTATGCGTCTAAGTATGTACTTTTTTCTAAGTCATTCATTTTAATCAGTTCAACAACATATTCATATGTCACAAATAAAACTTGACTTAAAAGTTTTAATGAAACACGTATTTTTCGATCTCACTCCTTAAATATTTGTCATAGATTTTCTATTTATAAATTTCTTTGATTAAATATCAACCTGTTTTTAAATATTCAAATTAAAAACGTTTTTTATTTTTTTATTATGAATTTCAATATTAAATGAAATTATTAATTCGAAAATGATATGCTTGTGTGTGAGTGAGTAAGTGAGTGTGTGTGTTAGTTAATATTACATCACATTTAATAAATTCATGTTTGTTGTATGCATTTTGTTTTGATTTTACCGTTATACATAAATTTAAACAAATTATTATTGTAGTGATTAATATTTTCGTATAATTAATTAAATAAATAATAAATATGACTAAAGCAAAATAACAAAGAAATGAAGAAAAGAAAAAAATAAGCGAAGGGAATATAAATGGAATTTTTATGATCAATATTGCAGTTAAATGATATTGAATTCAATATTTTTTTTGTAAAATGCTTAAATTTATTATCATTATTATTACAAAATGTTTCATTAATTTTCAGATGATATTTTTAATCAATTTTTAATAATTTTATTAATATGGACTACACTATTAACTAAACTATATATAAATTAAATTAAATGTCAATCCTAAAGGCAAGAATATGAGCTTTTTATAATATTAAACAGTGGACTCGAAACGATTTTTGGGAATTATTACTTTAACTTTTAAACCATTGGAAATATCTCAATGACATTTAACTTGATTACAGTTATGGTACTTTCAAATCGATTTCGAGAAATATAGGTTTTCATTTGTAATGGGGGTTAATAAGTTTAAAGCGCTGACAAGACATGCTTACTTGTGTTATTTATCTCTTATAATTTTCGAGTTATTTTCATTTGAATTTTTTACATTAGAAAAAGATCCAGAGTCAGTTTTTTTTTTGTGTAAACCAAAAATATTGCTCCGAATTTAATTTTTAACACACAATTGTTTATTAAATAAAAAAGGATTGAAGACAATATCTCTACTCTGGGCCAAATAATATACATCTTCCAATTTAAGTATTTAAAGAAATTCGAACTCTTGTATTAATAATCTTGATTTTAACAGATTTAATCTAAAATTCTAAAGCCTAAATCTAAAAAAAGAGTGCACTTTTGAAATCACTAATACGTTTCTAATCATTTGGTAATGACCCTTTCTAGAACTTCTATAAATGTGATCTATAAATGTAGACCAAAACTAATTTTTAGAAATTTTCATCACTCTTTTATGAGAATTTAAGGACATTTTTGTAATAAATCAATAACTTTTAATTTTCTACACTTTCTTTATGTATCACAAGATCTACAATTCCTGAAAATTTCATTCAGATGTCTTTCTTAGTACATATTTTATTATTTTACATAATAGTAGACATATTTCCGAACTAACTTGCCCCTCTTTAACTTTAACTTCCAATGTTAAAAGACTACACTTCATTATGTCAAATTTCACGCTAAAACATCCGGTTTATTTGTAAATTAATACAAAAAAGAATATATTCTGATTCTCTCTTATCTATTATTCTTTCAGAGATATCAGGCACCTACAATTTTAAACCCGTATTTAGCTTTTTTTAACTTTGCCGACTCAATGTGGTGTATTTTTAAAATGTATACCGGATTTGCTAAACACTTCTAAAAATATTACCGTAATAATCACATAAATATATGAATCCGCAAAAAAATTATATGTACCTGAAAATGAATGTTTAAAAAATTCGGATCTGCTCCAAAAGTTTGGCAACTTTTTTGTAAATAAATAAAATATTTTTTTCGGAAATTTATAATTTTTTTATAAAATCTTATGTATATAAACTAGAGAAAACAGCCCGGTTTGCTCAGAGTTTGAAGTATTTGATACGAAATGTTATAGCTTAAGCAGGTTTAAAACCATGCAAGGTTCAAAAAGTACTAGACAGGAATGCTGCTATAAATTAGAGGCCAAAATCAGACTACGAAATTTGAAGTCAAATTATCTAAAAAATATTATTGCTGGATAATTGATGTCGAAATACATGTTCTGCCAGATTTTTTGAAAACTTCCTGATCAAAAGTTTTATGTAGCTAATGTTGAGGAAAAGTTTAGGACTCGAAAGTAGTAAAAATTATACAAAAAGTTATTCGTATAGAAAACAATATGCAGTTGTGCCAAAGGAAACCAATCATTTCTTACAATCGACTCTACAAATACCGAAATTTAGATCAAAGAATGTTTACCAAAAAGGCTACTTCCATTCGAGAGATTTCATTATGTCCACTTATTTTTGGCTTGACTTGACATCTTTTTATGTGGTAAACAAGCTCTTGATTGGTTCAAGAAAAATAATGTTACATTTGTGCCAAGAGAGACAAATCTTTCAAACTGCCTGAACTGAGGAAGGAGTGGAGATATAATCTGGAGATATGAGAGCACAAAAGAGGTGCTTAAAAGTGTTCAAGCAAAGTAACAGATGGTATTATGAAACAACTTTAATGGAAGGGTTTCCGAAAAAG
This sequence comes from Cochliomyia hominivorax, assembly GCA_004302925.2. Classification (NCBI taxonomy): domain Eukaryota; kingdom Metazoa; phylum Arthropoda; class Insecta; order Diptera; family Calliphoridae; genus Cochliomyia; species Cochliomyia hominivorax. Next base: position 19,392,467 of record PYHX02000494.1, read on the forward strand.
GTTCGAAATATACAAGTATATCAATGTAACGAATATACTTTTATCTCAGTTAAAATATATGTAAATAATGTATAATTCCAATCAATCGAAAAAGTAATTATAATTAAACTGTAAGTTAAATGGTTTCTTTTTGTAAAAATATATGTATTTTAAGAATTTTTCGATCTCACTCCTTACTTAAGCATAAATCAAATCACCGTTTATTTTTCATTTTTTAAGATTGATTCAAAATTTCCTCTGCTTTTCAAGCCTTTCCTAAAATGACAGTAATTTAAAAAAAAAAATTATCAGAAAAATTAAAAAAATTTGCATAATTCATATTCATGTTTGAAGCTTTTTTTAACAATTTAATTACTTTAGCCTAAATAAAACAATTAAATAATAACTAAAATGCAGTCAAAATATTAAATGTTAATAAAAACAAAAAAACAAGAAAAAGTCTTATAGTCGGCCAAGCCCGATTTTGTAATACTCTACACTAAATTGTTGGTTGTGAATGACTGCTACGAAAGAATTTTCAACGACCCTCATTTAATTTGTTTTCCTTATTTATGCTTATGTGTACAATAGAGATGAGCGATACCATGATTTTTGAATAACGTCGTTCCTAGAGAAAGTAAGATATAAATCACTGATCTTCAAAACAAAAAGTGATCGCAGTATTTAAATAGAAACCAAGAATATTTTTTATGTTTATTAAACAGGGTTCAACATAAAAAACATCGTTTCCTTTAAATATGGGATTCACTATTAGAGTCCACATTGTGAACGGTACGAAACGGATAATTTCCATTTTAGATGAATTGCGAATTTATGCTCAGCACCACGTTTAAGTAATTTTGCTGATTCAAAATAAAAACAAATACAACAAATAAGAAGGAGTGACATTATTAGTAACTTTAATTTCATAATTGCAGTCACTGCAGTTACCAGTGATTTACCAATCACAGTGATTAAATCACAGTAGTGAAAATATCGGTCATCTGTAGTGTGCAATAAAATATTATGATACTAACATTTATGTGAAATTAACTCGTTTTAAAAGGAAGATTTTCTGGAGAGTTATATAGGTATTTGAAAAAGTTATGCACCGACCCTCGTATTATTTCGGACAGCGGTTTTGATTTATATTAATCCTAATTTGACTTAATGTTATTACATATACCGTCGTATATATAAGATTTATAAGTTTAAAAGTGATATATGGAGAGATGGTTGTATGGGACCTATAAGAAATAATGGACCGATCCTAGTATAATTATTTTCACAAAATTTGGTTAAAATCGTTATATATTTTATGGACTAAAAACCTCACTCCGGGGGGACATTGGTATTGGGCTTATATAAAATAATGGAACGATCATAACCAATTTTAAAAGGCATCGTTCTTGGACCATAATAATACCAGTCAAATCTCACTAAAATATCTTCAAAACTACGACCTGTACTTTGCAAACAAGCTGTACAAGCACAGCCAGTCGGACGAACATGCTTTAATTGACTCTGTAAGTGATTCTTCCTCGATCGGTATACTTAAAAATGGTGGTAAGATTATTTTTTCAACAAACATCTGTACAAAAGCATAATACCCCCATCACCTATGGTAGTGTAGGGTATAAACACTCTCTTTCATTAAAATAAAATAATAAGCGGAGACTTAAACCCTCAAAAATATAAAAGAAAATTAATCTTTAAACTTTTTTTTTGGTTTAAATAAAATATTATGTAATTGTTTAAAACTACTAAATAAATATATAAACTTTACAACAAATGGAGACATTCAATTAAAGTCAAAATAACAAAAAACAGCTAAAACAAAAGAGAGTAATTAACGGATCTACAAAATTAAGGTTTATAATTACCAGACTTTTAATGGGTTAAACTAAAACAGACACATATGAACTCGTCTTAATGTACGAACAAAAAAATATATATTTAGTGAAATAAAAGTTAAATAAAAAGTCAGGTTATTAATTTTTGGCACAAAATAGTTGAAAATATAAAAATCTACTAAAATGGGAAAAGGGGAAAAATGGGTGAGATTAAACCAGTTTCAAACAACACTTTTGCCTAGACTATAGCTCTTACTAAAGACCAAATTAAAGACCATAAAAACCACCGTAGTTTGGATTATAACTATATAGTCGTACCAGGAGGAAAGATATATCCAACAGTGGAATCTTGTTTAACAAAAGGCGATATCAAAGCCTTTGTTATGGTTGATAATCCAAACTGAGAACTGAAATTGACTTGATAAATTTGCTGATGCCTGCCTCAAAGATCTTAGACAAACTGAAACTATTGTCGTCAACAAAACCTGGAAAACACTGGGAGAGTCTTAATTAAAGAAAAAATATTATAGGATCATAACAGGAATCTGATTGTAACGAATTATTTAAGAAAATGATCAGTGATTACTTGATGGACAGAACATTTTGGGACGACACAGATGATGGACATTAATTCTGCGATAATACCACATATTACTTCTAGAGCCAGGCTATAGTTCAGTCTATAGTCCAGACTATAGTTCAGTCTATAGTCCAGACTATAGTTCAGTCTATAGTCCAGACTATAGTTCAGTCTATAGTCCAGACTAGTTAGTTAGTCAGCTTTCAGTCTATAGTCCAGACTATAGTTCAGTCTATAGTCCAGACTATAGTTCAGTCTATAGTCCAGACTATAGTTCAGTCTATAGTCCAGACTATAGTTCAGTCTATAGTCCAGACTATAGTTCAGTCTATAGTCCAGACTATAGTTCAGTCTATAGTCCAGACTATAGTTCAGTCTATAGTCCAGACTATAGTTCAGTCTATAGTCCAGACTATAGTTCAGTCTATAGTCCAGACTATAGTTCAGTCTATAGTCCAGACTATAGTTCAGTCTATAGTCCAGACTATAGTTCAGTCTATAGTCCAGACTATAGTTCAGTCTATAGTCCAGACTATAGTTCAGTCTATAGTCCAGACTATAGTTCAGTCTATAGTCCAGACTATAGTTCAGTCTATAGTCCAGACTATAGTTCAGTCTATAGTCCAGACTATAGTTCAGTCTATAGTCCAGACTATAGTTCAGTCTATAGTCCAGACTATAGTTCAGTCTATAGTCCAGACTATAGTTCAGTCTATAGTCCAGACTATAGTTCAGTCTATAGTCCAGACTATAGTTCAGTCTATAGTCCAGACTATAGTTCAGTCTATAGTCCAGACTATAGTTCAGTCTATAGTCCAGACTATAGTTCAGTCTATAGTCCAGACTATAGTTCAGTCTATAGTCCAGACTATAGTTCAGTCTATAGTCCAGACTATAGTTCAGTCTATAGTCCAGACTATAGTTCAGTCTATAGTCCAGACTATAGTTCAGTCTATAGTCCAGACTATAGTTCAGTCTATAGTCCAGACTATTATTTCAGTCTATAGTCCAGACTATAGTTCAGTCTATAGTCCAGGACTTGGTCAGTCTACAAGACTATGTTCAGTCTGTAGCCATACAGACTATAGTTCAGTCTATAGTCAACAACTGTAGTTCAGTCTATAGTCAACAGACTGTAGTTCAGTCTATAGTCAACAGACTATAGTTCAGTCTATAGTCAACAGACTGTAGTTCAGGCTATTAGTCAACCAGACTGTAGTCAGTTCTATAGTCAAACAGACTGTATTTCAGTCTGATAGTCAACAGACTTGTAGTCAGAGTCGTATAGTCCAGACTATAGTTCAGTCTATAGTCCAGACTATAGTAACAGTCTATAGTCCAAACTTAGTTCCGTTCGTATAGTCCAGACTATAGTTCAGTCTATAGTCCAGACTATAGTTCAGTCTATAGTCCAAACTATAGTTCCGTCTATAGTCCAGACTATAGTTCAGTCTATAGTCCAGACTATAGTTCAGTCTATAGTCCAAACTATAGTTCCGTCTATAGCCCAGACTATAGTTCAGTCTATAGTCCAGACTATAGTTCAGTCTATAGTCCAGACTATAGTTCAGTCTATAGTCCAGACTATAGTTCAGTCTATAGTCCGGACTATAGTTCAGTCTATAGTCCAGACTATAGTTCAGTCTATAGTCCAGACTATAGTTCAGTCTATAGTCCAGACTATAGTTCAGTCTATAGTCCAGACTATAGTTCAGTCTATAGTCCAGACTATAGTTCAGTCTATAGTCCAGACTATAGTTCAGTCTATAGTCCAGACTATAGTTCAGTCTATAGTCCAGACTATAGTTCAGTCTATAGTCCAGACTATAGTTCAGTCTATAGTCCAGACTATAGTTCAGTCTATAGTCCAGACTATAGTTCAGTCTATAGTCCAGACTATAGTTCAGTCTATAGTCCAGACTATAGTTCAGTCTATAGTCCAGACTATAGTTCAGTCTATAGTCCAGACTATAGTTCAGTCTATAGTCCAGACTATAGTTCAGTCTATAGTCCAGACTATAGTTCAGTTTATAGTCCAGACATAAGCTCATTCTATAGTCCAGACTATAGGTTATTCTATAATTCAGACTATAGTTCATTTTATAGTTCAGAATATGGTATATACTGTAAGTCAAATATAGACCAGACTATAAGTCTGCTTATAGTCCAGACTATAAGTCGGACTATAGTTCAGACTACAGTTCAGACTACAGTTCAGACTACATTTAAGACTACAGTTCAGACTATAGTTTAGACTGTAGTAATACTATATTACAAAGTCTAAATCTGATAATAGTGCAGATGGTGGATAAGATTTCGGTGCATTGTACTAATACTTTATTTAGTCTCGACTATAATCTGGAGTATAGTCCGTATATAGTATAACTCAGACCATAGTCTATGCTATAGTCCATACTACCTATTGTACTATATGCTTTAATTTTTATTTTTTAATTTACATTATTTACTTGGTGTCAACAATAGGAAAATGAAGAAAATTTACAAGAATGCTGTACAGTTTGGTCTCATGTATTCAAAATTTCCCTTCATCAACACTTTCAAATAAATAAATAAATCAGATTTTCGAACACTCACATATCACTCTCTATGGTTAAATGATTTTAAAAATCACTGAAAATAGTAACACACACACACATACAAATTAATATAGATGCACGAATGACTGACTTGAAAACTGACTGACACCACTTTTTGCGTTTTTAGACTTTTTGACGATCAGACCAAAAGTCTGGCTGTCTAACCATGTGTATCTTTTTATCTGGATGGAATATAAGTTAGTAAAACGACTGACTAAGTGACTGAGAGACTGACTGACTGACTAGTAATAGATATTAGCGTAACATTTGTTTTTATCTCTATTTTATATATATTTTTTTTAGTTTTTTAAGCTCCAGATAAATAAATATTACAGTTAAAATATATTTTTTTCAGATTATTTTCAGTGCATAACAATTATGAAATATATTTTTAATTTTATTATTATTTTTTTTCTTTTTTGAAGAAAAAAGTTAAATATTAAAAGAAAAAGTGTAAAAACAAAAAAAGAGGAAAATGAGTTGGTAGTTTTTTCTTTTTGATTTTTTTTGTTGGTTTCAGCTGTAATTTTAATTTTTTTCAATTACGTCTTCATAACTTTAACACGTGGTTGCATGAAATTACAACTTAATGGAAAATAAACCCTGTAATTAAAATTTAAATCGGGGCCAAATGTTGCTTTTAATTAAAATTCATATTCAAACGAAAGTAAAAGTAAAAAAAAAGAGTTTTTGCTTTTTTTTGTTAATTTAACTTTAAAAAAAAGTTAAAAATTAAGCAGATTTTTAAATATTAAAATATGAGAGTTATTTGAAGAAAAATGGAAACTGTACTTTCCTGAATCATTCAATATGAATTTAAAACAAATTATTCGGCCATACCGAATCTTTAATACCCTCCACCGCAGATGCCTAAGAAATTAGTAAATTATGTTTCGTAGTTATATTTTTGGCTATAACTCTTTTTCTACTGAACTGATTTTGATGATTTTTGGAGGAGTAATTTTAATATATATATTTCTTGATATTATAGTAATTTTCTAAAATTAATTTTATTCAAATTTTGAGAATTATGAAAGTTTTTCGCTTTAATTTAAAGGTTGTCTCAGATATCGGTTTATATTTTTTACTGAACCGATTTTGCTGGTTTTAAATAGGAAAATTCGCAGGACTATAATAAAAACTTCTGTCAAATTTCATCTCGAATTTCAGCTCTGTCCATTATTGCGGATGTAAGCGTGCGAACAACAGACAGAAGGACAGACAGCAGAGAATTAGACAGATAGACAGACATAGTTAAATTGACTCAGATTTTGATGTGATGTAACAATATAGAAGATGATTCCTTTTTAGCTTTACACATGGAATGACAAAGTTAATATACCCTGGAGGAGACCGACTATCTAATACCCTACACCACATTGTTGGTTAAAAATGGTAGTTACGAAAAATTAATGAACTGCCCTCGCATAGTTTGACTTTCTGATTTATGTTTAAGTGTGCAGTTTATTAAAGTTACACTGAGATCCATGTTAAATTTTGTGAGTTTTAAAAATAATTTTCTTTTGGGGGGGGGGGGTGTTATACGGCAGCTACAAGAAATTATGAACCGATCTTTGTATAATTATGAACATCGACTTTTGTTTATATTTATCTTAATTTGGGTTGTTATTACTACAATACCAACATGTGAGATTTATGCGATTAAAAGTGATATTTCGAAAGTGGCTTATATGGGACATATGAGAAATAATGGACCGACCCTAATATAATTTGGCACATTGTTTTAGAATACTATAAGATTTATTTGTGCCAAATTTTGTTAAATTCGTTTTATATTTAGGACCTTTTTGACTTAAAAACTCCATTCGGAGAGAAACATTTGAATATTGGACCGAATATAGTCAATTTTAATAGAAAACGGCCGAAATAATATGTACCAAATTTTATTGAGATATTTCAAAATTGAGACCTGTAGACTGTTCACATCACCGCAAGTGGTGAATGTTTAAAATAATATAATGTATATATATTCTTGCATCAAATCAAAATTTGAGTCGATTTCGTTATGTCCCACTGTCTGTCTGACTGTTTGTCTGTCTGCCAGTCTCTTAGTCTGTTCATCTTTCTGTCGGTTGTTTGCACGCTCACATCTACAATAATTGACAGAGCTCAGTAAAATTTGATCTGAGTATTTCTGTTAGACCTAAGAAGTTTCCTTTTTAATATCAGCAATATCGGTTATATTAAAAACTATAGATCGATATCTAAGGCAATCTCTTAATTTAGACGAAGTATTTTCATATAATTGACAATTATAAATCGACAAATTAGAATGATTTTTCGCAATAATATTAAGTTGTATGTACTTCATTACCATTCCAAAACTGATCAAAATCGGTTCAGTAGAAAAAAGTTATAGTGAAAAATATAACTAATTTTATAATACATTAAGTTCTTGTGATATATTTAAAAGAAAACTTTTGATATTGTATACGCTTGTGAGTGTATGTGTGAGTGAATCACGAGTCGTGATAAGGGTAACTCTGTCTTTCCGTGTGTAACGCTAAGCAAAAATTATCCTAACGACTTTACATTCTTGCAACAAAGCAAAATCTGATTTGGCCGTGTCCGTCTGCCTGTTATTGGCACATTGACAATAATTAACAGATCTCTGTGAAATCTGGCCTGAAAATTTCTTTAGTATATTAAAATTTAAGGCCGATATATGAAGCAATATCCAAGTTCAATTGACAAATTAATATAAAAAACAAATTGCCATTGTATTGAGCTAAACGTTCTTTATTACCACTCTGAAAATTATCAAAATCGCTTATGTATAAAAAAGGTATAGCTAAGAATATATCTTATTTTATGACTCATTAAATGTTCTGTGTTATGTTTAGAAAAAACGTTTATATATTAAATACGTCTGTAAGAGCTGTATGTACAAAACATAATGTATTTACATCACACGCATTTGTGATGGAGGGTATTAAAGATTCGCCATAGTCGCATACATCATTCTCATTTATTTATTTAAATGTTAATAATTGTGATTTTTTTGTTCTTTAAATTATAATTACGATCTTGATTTTGTATTTTTAACAATAAAATATAAAACCATTTTGTAATTTATTTTGCAAAAAAGGATAAAGAGTAATTTTTATTTGAAAATGTCAAATTAAGCAAGAGAAATATTGACAACAAAAGAGAAGAAACATAGTTCAAGAGTGAAGGTTTTAGTCATTTTTCTTCTCCTCCAAACTCCTCCAAAAACATAAAATAAATCTGTTAATTTTTTTCGAAAAACACAAAAAAAAAGATTTTAGTTAAAGTTCATTTTGATTAGGATGGCAATCGATCAACGACACCAAAAACAACAAACTTAAACTTAAAAGAAAACTAAAATTTTTTGTTTCGTTAACTTAATAAATAAAATTAATTTCAATACAAGTAGTAGTAGTAAGTTACTAAATTTTATATACAAATGTAATGGCAGTTTATTTATTCTATTAAATAAAAAATAAAACAAAATTCCTTTCACTTTCGTTACCGCCAACTAAAATATTATAAAATTTACCTCAAAAAAAAAAAAAAAATAGTTAAGAAAAACTAACAAAGAATACTTTATTCCAGCACACAGTGTTTGAAATGAAAATCGAGTACCCTACACCACATTGTTGGCGCAGTATATTATGGCATTATGATAATATATATGTATGATTTGTGCGCTTTAAAAGGACTTCTTCTAGGGGGATAATACGGTAACTAGATGAAATTATGTACCAACCCTCGTAAAATTTCACACATCGATTTTTGCTTTTATTTATCTTAATTTGAACAATTCTTATTACAATACTTGCGAATATATGAGATTTATGATTATATGTGCCCGTTCAAGTATTATTTTAATAGGGTTATTATCAAATGGACCGATCCTTGTATAATTCATTTCATCATTTTAGAATATTATCATATTCTTTGATCCAAATTTTGGTAAAATGTCTTTATATTTTGGTAAAATGACTTTTATGAACTTAAAACCCCATTCCGAGAAGAACGTTTGTATGAGGACTATGTGAAATCATCACGAATTTCAATAGACCTCATCGTTGGGCCAAAATAATCGCACATGTCAAGTTTCATCGAGGTATGTCAAAAATTGCGTCCTGCATTTTATTCACAAATTTTAAATGGACAGCCTGAGGGATGGACGGACGGACGGTATGGTGGTAGCAATATTTTAGGATATTATTAAATGGAAATAAATCCGATTTGAATGAAATTTCACATAATTGTAGTAGAAATTAGGCAAAATTAAGTTTTGAACTTGGATTGAGTAAACCAATCCTGGCGAAGTTTTATTCTACAGCGGATATAAATTTTGTATGTTCTTTTTCAAATATTTCTTTATTTTATTAAAAATTAACCATAATATTTTGTATAGAAAAAAATTTGCATATATTTTTATAGATTTTGGAGTTATAAACCTTCAAATTTGAATGTTCGATTTTTTGAGAAAAACTTAGTCAAGCTCTTTTTGGTATTTTTAAAATCTTATGTTTTCTTTTAAAGCCTTTCATGGCTCTTTTCCGCAAAAAATGTGCAACGAATTTTATCATTGTCAACTGGCAGAATGCACTCATCAGGAATATGGATCGTTTTAAATGTTTTTATAATCTGAGGTGATCAATTCGAGCTCATAGATATTTGACCAGATTTTTTAAGTTGTATGGAGAAGTTTGCAAAATCCATTGTATAGATAATATTTTATAGACCGATAACTCTAACAGAAGCTTAATACAATAAAATTCACATTGCACGCAATAAGATTCTTCACTGTCATCTGGTGTATCGTAGAGAGACAGTAGAAAAGTTGTAGAACATACTCGAAGTGCATGCAATGAGTGTACGCGCAAGGATCAAGCAATCTTCTCCCACGATGACGAAATAGATAGTAAAGATATAAGCTATAATTCGTTCAACCAATTGAACGCATCAATGTGTGTTGTTGGGTATACTTACTTCACACAAATGGCAGAATCCACTCATGTAATGATCTTTAAAATCGGTTCAGTTGTAAAGAATCTGGATCGTTTTAAATATTTTAATGATCCGAGGCGACCAATTCGGAAAGCTGTGGAGCTAACTCCGTTAGCCGAACTTGCCTACATTTCTACTCTCATTTTGTGAAATTTCATTAAAATCGGACAAGCCGTTCATTTTTTATGTGAAACACTGTGCAGCATGATAAATGAATCAAGTTAACAACAATTTTCTTTAGTAACCAATTGTTGTTGTTTTTATTATTGCAGTTTTATTTCAAATTCAAAATCCCCTAAATACTTAAAAAAAATAAATAAAAACGAAGAGTTATAACAAAATACGATTTTGATCTTGACTGTAAAATGTATAGAAAAATAATGAAAATCTGACGTTTCCAATCAGCGAAAAATTACAAATATGACTGCAAGAAAATTAAATCTTAAAAACAAGATTTAACAAAATTTTAACAACTGACCCAATAGGAAATTTTTAGGCATACAAAGTTATATTTTTAGAATGGTTTCAGATTATTTGAAAACTTTCAATTCTTCCGAATTTATCTAAATTTATTAAATCCACCCATCTAAAACCCCATAGTAAGAAGTGAGATTGGAAAGTTCTTAACATACATATGTGTTTATAAAACCAAATCATAAGTTATAAGTAAACAATCTACAATTGCAGTAATGCTGAACACTTTCAGACAGGGTCTCTGTAACTTTACTCAAACATGTAGTCCACACTTTGGGACACTCTTTTATGCTCTTCAAGTCTCTTTAAACAAGATCTCCATATTTCTCCACTAACTAATCTCCTGGCAGTTTGGAAAATTTGCCTCTCTTGGTAAAAATACCACATTATTGTTATTGTGCCTCTCAAGGGCTTGTTTAACACAGTGACGGAGTCCTAAGTCAGGCCAAAAATAAGTGCACAGATTAAACTTTCCTTGATGTAAATTGCGTTGTTTATAGAGCCAATAATTTCTTACAAGATTGGCAACTGGATAATGTTTGCCATACCAATTTCCTTTTGGGACCTAAACTTTCCTTCAAATTACCTCGAGCATCAGCTACATAAAATTTTTTACCATAAAGTTGCGAAAAATCTGCCAGAAATTACGTTTTGGCATCCCTTATGCAGCAAGAATATTTCTCGAATAAACTTGACTTCAATATTTGTGCTCTGTATTTTGGCATCTAAATTTATAGCAGCATTCCTGTCAGCAACTTTTCAAGCCTTGTAGGCTTTTAAACCGGCATTGGCTTCAACTTTTCTTACTAAAAAATTTGAGTGCTGAGCTAACCTCTGCTTTCCAGCCGGATGTGTTGGAAGCTGTTTTTAGTTTGACGACATACCTTTGAATGCTTGGCCAACTTTTTGTAGGACCAAGTTGGATTTTGTTAAAAAAAAGTATTTAATAATTTTGGAATGCACTTTTTCCTATAGTCAGTATAGTCTGACTGTTACACAAATAATAAATAATGACAAGATTTCCTATTGACTAAAAAACTGTACACCCTTATCACCTCAATTGTGATTGAGGTTATGTAAAGTTGTTTATATCGAATGTAACACAAATCCCATTAGATCCCATAAAATATATATCTCGGACTCAATCCAAATTGTTGTTAAAATATATTTTGACATGCTCTTAACTTAACAATCTTCCAATGCCAAATATATTTATCCAATTCGTTTGTCATTATCTAGAATTCGAGGCAAACACCAAAAACTGTGCTGTGCAGAGAAATATTTTTTGGGAGTCATGAACTCCCAAAAAATATTGTCGGATGAAACATCCTAACTTTTTGGCACCAGGATTACTTTAGAGATAAAGTTGAAAACTTGTGTGTATGCTATGCTACACTAAGTAGGTACCTTTATGATAGTAAAGTGATAGTGAAGATTATTTAGTTGTAAAGTGACCAGCTACAATGCATGCATGGTTTATTGTAAGAAAAAGTGAGTACCCCTCTCACCATATTTTGTGAATAGTCTTTAGAAGGTACAATAGGTTTTTCTTAGGATAAGTTATTTTAAAATGGCTCGTCGGGTGTTAAGTGAATAGTAGTGCCCCTTTTAAAACTGTCGCATGACTATCACAACGCACAGGTATACATTATTCATCATACCGAAAATAACTGATATCAAATAAGTATTATAACATAGCGAACGAAATTGCATGATGTAAGGAGCATTACTTTTCCCAGCTCTCACATAAGGTCACTAACTAAAGAATATCTATCGGAGCCCCATATTGGATTGGCTTTTTAAGGAGAAAATATAAGTTCCCATTAAAAAAAAATCGACATTAAAATGTTGCATTGGTCTTTAGCTTCCATGTAGTATTGAAAAAACCAATGGAAATACCCCACAAAGAATGACGGGCTACCGGATAACCAAAACATATTTAGTTGTTACTTCCATTAAAGGACTCTCTCCCAGAGTATGGTATTCCTAAGCTTTTAAATATAATTTTAGTATGTGTTAGTTTTACTAAAATGTAAGTGTTAGAGGGTATATAAGATTCGGCACAGCCGAACGAAACATTCTTACTTCTTTAATGTTGTATTTTGACAGTCAAAAAGACAAATCAAAACATCAGTTTTAAATGAAAAAAAAAACCTAATAAAATGAATTATTTAGCAATTAAACGCTAAACTTCATTTATTTAGAAGAAGAAGAAGAAAAAAGAAACCTAAAATCCACCCAAACCCAGACCTACCACAACAATCAATTAAAGTCTAGTTCTAAATAAAAAATTGAAAAAAACGATTTCTACAAACATTTGTTGGTTTATTGTTGTTGATGGTGGGTGACATAAGATTTTGACATTTGATTAAATGCTGTCAAATTTGACACTGTTTTCTTTTAATTGTCAACATTAGTTAACTGAATTTTGATTTTAGGATTTTTTTGTTATTTTCAATCATTGAAAATTCAATGAATTTGTTAAATTTATTCCTTGTTTGCGGTTGGATACGAGTTTTTTTGGAAGCATAACTCTGTCATTGTATCAAGTGTTAATTGAATTCAGTTTGAGTGAATGAGTGAGTGTGTCGGTGTGTGTGAGAGAATTTAGGTTAAGTACTGTCACCATGACAGTTGACAATTGTAAACTAAGTTTAATTTTTAACATCACTTTACTCACTTATTAAATACTTGTGGTTCGTTTTATACGATTTTTTTAATTTAATTTAAAACATGTTTAAAGTATTTTTATTTGATTTTTTTAAGTTTTGGTGAATTAACTTTACAATCACGTAGTTTTATTTTTTCTCATTTATCTTGATGTATTTTTTTGTTAACATTTGTTGTTGTTGTATTTTTAGCATAAATTCAAACATTGACGCCCACCTGAATAACAGCGAGGAATAACAAACAATCTTTTGTAGAAGAAACTGCATTAAGATGAAGTAAAAAAAAGGTTCTGCAGCTGTTTTGACACGATTACACTTCAAACATCATGTCATGTTTGATGGATGCATTTTTGACATCATGGTTTGTGAATTTTTTTTTTTTTGGCCAATAATTTAAAAATTTTACTCACGGTAGCAGCGGTTGCTAGAGAGATTAAAAAAAACATTGAAATCTTGAATATTCAGATCCAAAGTTCTTTATCCGCTACCAGCATTAGAAAAAATATTAATATTTTATTAAGTGTACAGCTAATTGTATCATATCAAATTATATTCACTAAGTTTAGAACCAATAGACCAAACCTTTGCGATTTCGATTTTGTACAATTATGAAGTACTGATTAGCTGTATGACAAATTTTCAGAACCATTAACATTTTATAGAACCATTTGCAAAATGGCTTCCTAAAATTAAGGTTGGAGTTAACTCAAATATCGCTCTATAAATTTTTGTCAACTGAACAAAATTAGATGGTTCTTATAAACAAACTTCTCAGGATAATAACAAATTATTTGGTCGAATTAAATTGATCTCTAGTAGTAAGTTTAAATATCAGCATGCTGACAGAGATCGATGTAAACGAATCGACTCGAATTTGATTTTATGCAAGAATATATATCATATAGGGTATCAGATGATTGGTTCTATATATCCTCATACAACATTATCTAGTCCATAAAAGTGATTTTATATACATCTTGGTCTCACAACACATTACATCCAAGAAATATGATGGATTCCAATATATTCTGAAATGTTTTGTTATTGATCATAGCAAATATTTTCCCTCCATTGTGTTCGCTCGAGGTGTTCACTAGTTCCACGCACAACATAAGACTGCTAGAATATACCATTAAGTTGGTTGGGCTGCAGTTCTTTGTAAAGTAAAGGAAAAATACCGATCGATCATTTCTGAGCCTATTTATTATAAGAATGATTCAAAAAGACTTTTCGCTTGATATATTTAAAAATGTAAATGTTTTACACGATCAAACAATCTCGTGGAGGCATTAATCGTAATTAAATTGAGAGCAGGATTCACTTGACTAATTTCAATTGCGATCGGTTTGATATTCTGTGATAACTAATTACATTAATACGTATTTCGTGGTCTTGATAGATGATCATCTTGCGGACATAGGGACATTGTGTCTACTTACGATACACTAAGTGGTGATGAGTTATTAATGAGTTATCCGAAAGACTTTAAATGTACACCAATATTTACTCTACTTTTTATTTACTTATGGGCCTGTACACGACACATAATTGGAACCCCTGTGCGCACTTAATGCCTTTTTAAAAAATATATGGGACTGATAAATTAGTTAAATTAGCTAGTCCCAAGAGACTAGCTGTTCTAGGTGACAAGTCCCTCTTTAGAGGGCCAAGGAACCTCTGCAACGGATCTTTTACACGTTAATTGTGATCTATGTGTTGAAATAATGAAGGTATGGATAGTACAAACCAATACTCAGAAAGTTTGGAGTCGCGACAGGGAGATTAAAACTTTCGTAGTTTTAAAAAAGACTTAAGACTGAAAACACCCGGACCAGTAAACCATCACATGGCAGGACTTAATCCTAAACGCAAGGAGGGATATACACTCCAGATCACTGCAACAGAAGTGCAAAAGGAGATTTGCACAAAGTAGGATTTTTATATCAGACAATGTAAATCCAAATTATTTATGGATACGCGTTGGGTTAGCCCAGCATGGTAGGTGCATATAGAACATTTTTGATAAGTCCTTGATATAGAGAATATTTTCGATAAATTTGTTAATCAGAGAGATTTTGTTAAGTTTTTTTTCAGTTTTTTCCAAAAATTCCATTTTACATATATATAAAAGTGTGTGTTTTTGTTCAGATATATTTTCAGAAATTACGATAACTTCTCGATTTTGATAAAATTTTCCATAAATTCTCCCTTCAGAGCAAATATTGATAAATTTTTTATTCAGAGAAAATTCCAGATTAATTTTTTATTCAGAGAAACTTTTTGGGTGAATATTCAAAGAAAATTTGAAATTTTTATTCTGAAAATTTAAACGAAATACTTCTGTTAGAGAAAATTTTGGAATTTTTTTTTTATTTAGTACAATTTTCCACAAATTACCGATTTTTATAAAATTTTCAATAAATACCAGATTTTATCCAATTTTCTTTAAAATTAAAAAGCTTTCGATGAATATTTTATGCAGAAAAATTTTCGATAAATTTTATATTCAGAAAAAAATTACAATCAATATTTTGTTCGAAACAAAATTGCTCTTTCAATTTTTTTATTCAGACAAATTACTCGATATTTTTTTTTCAGAATAAAAAAAAATAAGAAAGATTAAAAAAAATTCTACTAAATCTAGATTTATAAAAATTATACAATATTTATACATGATGATGAAATGAAAACCCCTTTATTTTTAATTGATTTAAAAATAATTAACATTTTTTTTTTTTTTTTGAGAAAAAATAATTAACATTTTCATATTAAATTACATACGATTCAATGAATTAATACTTACATCAAATATCGCTACTCAAATCTGCTAAAAATTAACGGTATATATTTACAAAATTTTATAATAAACCACAAATTTGAAGAAAAACAAAAACAAATAAAGAATGCTATATTCGGTTATGCCGAATCTTTAATACCCTTCACCACAAGAGTCTAAGAAATAAATACAATATGTTTCGTAAATGTACATTATACGCACATACACACTCACACATACTCTCACAAACGGATACATTATATGAAAATATTTGTTATATATTAACAAAGAAACCTTTATGAGTCATAAGATTAGTTATACTTTTGGCTATAACTTTTTTTCTACTGAACCGATTTTCCAAAAAAGGTGAATGGTAATGAGGTATATATTTCTTGAATGGAAGAATTTCTTGATGGAAGAATTTTGTTTTAATTTGTCGATTTACAATTTATAATTTTACGAAAGTTTCTCGCTTTAATTTAGGGTTTGTCGTAGATATCGGTCTATATCTCTTAACATGCTAAAACGATTTTGCTTGTTTTAAATAGGAAACCTCTCCGGACTATATCAAATACTCAGGCCAAATTTTATTTAGCTCTAACTGTTACTGCGGATGTAAGCGTGACAACAACCAACAGACAGACAGACAGACAGACAGACTGGCGGACACAGCTAAATCGACTCAGATTTTGAGAATTTACATATATACATTAAGGGGTCTTGGATGATTCCTTCTTAGCATTACGAACGTAATGACAAATTAATATACCCTTTTCAGCACTTATATATTTATATATATTTTTGGCTAAAATTTTTTCTATTGAACCGATTTTGATCATTTTTGAAATGATAACGTTATGACAACAACAGACAGACAGACAAAAGAAAAGACAGACAAACGGGCATAGCTAAATCGACTCAGAAGTTGATTTGATGAAAAATTATATATACAATATGGTATCTTAGATGATTCCTTCTTAGCATTACGAACGTAATGACAAAGTGAATATACCCTTTTCACCATTTGTGGTGGTGAAGAGGGTATATTAACAAAATTTCACATATATAAAATTAAAATCACCAACAATCAAACAAATAATAATAAAAAAAGATTATTGACCACAATAACAAGAAGAAGAAGAAGCTGAAGTATCAAAATATCTTCTAAACACCACCAAAAAATTAATAATAAGAAAAATTCAACACCAATCAAGAGATTACGAATTCAATACGTCATCAAGTGAATACATATTTTGCATATCAAATCCGCAAACAATCACTTAATGACACTAACAAACGTACAAACACACTCATCAAAATCACAAATATGGCTTAAATCTCCGTTATAAAGCTGATTAAAAAACCAACAACATGATTATATAGACAAAAATATATAATCGTACATAACTCTAATAAAAAAAGACTCCGTCCGTCTTTAAGCTTTAAAATGGTGTTGATATGTTGATAAACAACAATGAATCCCCTGCATTTTCCCTCTTTTTACCACTACAGCACATTTTAAGCTTATTTTTTTTATCTGTTGTTCCACTTCCCGGCCATATGGTCTAGTTATTATTGTTGTTGCTGTAATAAGTTGCCTAACAACATATATTTACCACTTATAACGGTATTCGTTGGACGATCATAAAAACCGGAACTTAAACTAAATGCAATTACAAACCAGCGTATAAAAACTGCCAAAGAAGAAGCAGAAATCCGCATAACAGTGGCCATCTTTGTTATGATTTGTTGTTGTTGTTGTTTTAACCGACCTCTTCTCATTTATTTTTAAATGTTACTGTTCACGACAAACGATGATTTAACTTCTCCAACCACATTGAAATTGGAAAAAAAGAGAAATTTCTCTTTTTTTTTTGCTTTTTATCACTTTTTGGCGTTTTCCGCTATATCTGCCTAACAGTCATCGTCTTTAATTGTATATTTCAATTTCAAGTTTATCTTTCTATATTTTTTTTTTAATAAAACCAAAAACTATCTGTGATCAGTTTGTTATTCGCTAATGTTGTTGGTAAAAGAGAAAAAAAAGCATCGAGAGTTAAAAGAGTAAAAAAGAAAGAAGAAAAGTAATCAAAATAAAATTGAAGAAATAATTTCAAAGTCTTTGTCTTGACCTTGGACTTACAAACCAACTTTCCATGAAACAAAAAAAGAAAGACTTGCTTTGTTCACCCAAAAACAAAACTAAGAAAACACACAAGAGGGGGCTTCAGGAGAAAGCATTCACTCACTCACTCACTCACTCACTCACTCACTGACTTAATCAGCCAGTTTGCTTTACAAACAAAACAGGGATTTAAAGGAATAAAATGTTTGCAAAAAATGTTTCGTTAAATGCTCCGATCTGAAAAATGTTTCGATTTCAAATCTCAAAAATTTCCCTAAATTTTACATTCACATAATATTTTCCAAAACAAAAAATTTTTACAGAAAAATTTTCAACAAATTCACAACGATTTTAATAAAATCATCGATAAATTATCGATTTTTAAACTTTTTTCAACAAATTCTCTCGTCTTCGACATATTTTTTCAATAGTAACTATTTCTATAAATTCTCTTTTCGATACATTTTCTTTTAAGAGAATATTTTCGATAAATTTTTATTTTTTAAGAAAGTTTTCAATAAATTCATTTTTACATCAAATTTTCACGAATAATTAAAGCGAAATTTTTGATGAATCTCCAATTTATAGGAAATTTTCGATAAAATCTCTCTTTAGAGGAAATTTTCAATAAAAACTCTCTTTAGAGAGAATTTTCGATAAAATATCTCTTTAGAGAGAATTTTCGATAAATTCTCTCTTTAGAAAAAATTTTCGATAAAATCTCTCTTTAGAGAGAATTTTCGATAAAATATCTCTTTAGAGAGAATTTTCGATAATATCTCCCTTTAGAAAAATGTCCTATAAATTTTCGATAAAATCTCCTTTTACAAAAAATTTTCGATAAATTTTCGATTTACAGAAAATTTTCGATAAATTCACGTATTTATAGAAAATTTTCGATAAATTCACATATTTATAGAAAATTTTCGATAAATTCACATATTTATAGAAAATTTTCGATAAATTCACATATTTATAGAAAATTTTCGATAAATTCACATATTTATAGAAAATTTTCGATAAATTCACATATTTATAGAAAATTTTCGATAAATTCACATATTTATAGAAAATTTTCGATAAATTCACATATTTATAGAAAATTTTCGATAAATTCACATATTTATAGAAAATTTTCGATAAATTCACATATTTATAGAAAATTTTCGATAAATTCACATATTTATAGAAAATTTTCGATAAATTCACATATTTATAGAAAATTTTCGATAAATTCACATATTTAAAGAAAATTTTCGATAAATTCACATATTTATAGAAAATTTTCGATAAATTCACATATTTATAGAAAATTTTCGATAAATTCACATATTTATAGAAAATTTTCGATAAATTCACATATTTATAGAAAATTTTCGATAAATTCACATATTTATAGAAAATTTTCGATAAATTCACATATTTATAGAAAATTTTCGATAAATTCACATATTTATAGAAAATTTTCAAAAAATTCACATATTTAAAGAAAATTTTCGATAAATTCACATATTTAAAGAAAATTTTCGACAAATTCACGTATTTATAGAAAATTTTCGATAAATTCACATATTTAAAGAAAATTTTCAATAAATTCACGTATTTATAGAAAATTTTCGATAAATTCACGTATTTACAGAAAATTTTCGATAAATTCACGTATTTATAGAAAATTTTCGATAAATTCACATATTTATAGAAAATTTTCGATAAATTCACGTATTTATAGAAAATTTTCGATAAATTCACGTATTTATAGAAAATTTTCGATAAATTCACGTATTTATAGAAAATTTTCGATAAATTCACGTATTTATAGAAAATTTTCGATAAATTCACGTATTTATAGAAAATTTTCGATAAATTCATGTATTTATAGAAAATTTTCGATAAATTCATGTATTTATAGAAAATTTTCGATAAATTAATGTATTTATAGAAAATTTTCGATTAATTCACGTATTTATAGAAAATTTTCGATTAATTCACGTATTTATAGAAAATTTTTCGATAAATTCACGTATTTATAGAAAATTTTTCGATAAATTCACGTATTTATAGAAAATTTTTCGATAAATTCACGTATTTATAGAAAATTTTCGATAAATTCACGTATTTATAGAAAATTTTCGATAAATTCACGTATTTATAGAAAATTTTTCGATAAATTCACGTATTTATAGAAAATTTTTCGATAAATTCACGTATTTATAGAAAATATTTCGATAAATTCACGTATTTATAGAAAATTTTTCGATAAATTCACGTATTTATAGAAAATTTTCGATTAACGCTCAACTTATATAATTTTTTTTACTTAATACTCCATTTATGGAAAATTTTCGATTGATAGGAAATTAGCGTTGAATTCTTTATTTACAGAAAAATTTATAGAGAATATTCGAAAAATCAATTTACAAAGAATTTTTAATAACTTTTTGATTTGTAAAATTTGTTCTAGTATTTCTCTATTTATTGAAAATTTTTAATAAATTAAGCTTTTTTTATTGTCATATTTTTTAAAACTTTCAAAGCTCTGAATGTCTGCGAAGCATAAAATATGGAAAGCAAAAAATAACAACCCACTTTTACTTTCATTGCAAATTACGTTGCTTCCACTTTGCCAATTATGTCAGTTTTGCTCCAACTGGCTGAGTCGTCTACGAATGTTATCGTTCACAGTTATTTAGCATTTTTTGTTTTTGTTTCGCTAATTTCTTTTATAGTTTAACTATTTTCATAGTAAAAATACAAAAAGTAAGAAATTAATATAATATTTGAACGCTTAAAAAAATTTCTCATGATTACCGGCACATATTATAAAATCAAACAAAAATGACATAATTTGTGTAATTTTTTTTTCAAACAACTGGCGGAAATAATAATGTTTGCGGATGGGGAGTCGGTTATCTAAAAATAGAGAAGGTTTAAATTTAAGGATTAAAGGAAAAGGTAGACTTGAGATAATTTAGGTCAGTTAATTGGACAAACTCTCACATGGAATTTAGGGAAGGTTAAGCCGTTTACAAGTACGATACATTCACTCCCGATAGATAAATAAAAACCCTTAAGGCAAAGCTACGACAGATTATCGATATTGCAAAAATATCATTAATGCGATTAATTCGACTTTTGTCTGCAAAACATTAATCCTTAACGATCCGTATCAGATTGAACACAATTAATTAATAAAAAAAAAAACAAAATCAATAAAATTCATTTACATTAATTCAACTCAAAAAGTTATTTTTAAATTCATTTTGTACGAATTATGGTTGATTAATACAGTGAGCGATAAAATAGTTTCAATCCTCTATTTATAGAAAATTTTCGATAAATCCTCTATTTATAGAAAATTTTCGATAAATCCTCTATTTATAGAAAATTTTCGATAAATCCTCTATTTATAGAAAATTTTCGATAAATCCTCTATTTATAGAAAATTTTCGATAAATCCTCTATTTATAGAAAATTTTCGATAAATCCTCTATTTATAAAAAATTTTCGATAAATCCTCTATTTATAAAAAATTTTCGATAAATCCTCTATTTATAGAAAATTTTCGATAAATCCTCTATTTATAGAAAATTTTCGATAAATCCTCTATTTATAGAAAATTTTCGATAAATCCTCTATTTATAGAAAATTTTCGATAAATCCTCTATTTATAGAAAATTTTCGATAAATCCTCTATTTATAGAAAATTTTCGATAAATCCTCTATTTATAGAAAATTTTCGATAAATCCTCTATTTATAGAAAATTTTCGATAAATCCTCTATTTATAGAAAATTTTCGATAAATCCTCTATTTATAGAAAATTTTCGATAAATCCTCTATTTATAGAAAATTTTCGATAAATCCTCTATTTATAGAAAATTTTCGATAAATCCTCTATTTATAGAAAATTTTCGATAAATCCTCTATTTATAGAAAATTTTCGATAAATCCTCTATTTATAGAAAATTTTCGCTAAATCCTCTATTTATAGAAAATTTTCGATAAATCCTCTATTTATAGAAAATTTTCGATAAATCCTCTATTTATAGAAAATTTTCGATAAATCCTCTATTTATAGAAAATTTTCGATAAATCCTCTATTTATAGAAAATTTTCGATAAATCCTCTATTTATAGAAAATTTTCGATAAATCCTCTATTTATAGAAAATTTTCGATAAATCCTCTATTTATAGAAAATTTTCGATAAATCCTCTATTTATAGAAAATTTTCGATAAATCCTCTATTTATAGAAAATTTTCGATAAATCCTCTATTTATAGAAAATTTTCGATAAATCCTCTATTTATAGAAAATTTTCGATAAATCCTCTATTTATAGAAAATTTTCGATAAATCCTCTATTTATAGAAAATTTTCGATAAATCCTCTATTTATAGAAAATTTTCGATAAATCCTCTATTTATAGAAAATTTTCGATAAATCCTCTATTTTTAGACATTTTTCGAGTAATTCTCAATTTATAGACATTTTTAGATTTATTATCAGTTTATAGACATTTTCGATTAATTCTCAATTTATAGACATTTTACGATTAACTCTGAAATTATAGAAAGTATACGATAAGTTCTCAGTTTAAACAAAAATTTTCAACAATTTCTCGATTTTTCACAAATTTTCAATAAAGTCAGAATTCATAAAATAGAAGATTTTCGATTAATAGAGGTATAATTTGTGGATTTATATATAAATTTTGGATTTTAATACTTTTAATACTTGATTTAGACAAAATTATAATTAAGTATACGAAAAATTCACTATTTTTCGTGAAAACGGAAAAATGTCTGTTATGCTCAAGTCTTCCCACTGATATTTATACGATTACTACATTACTTTTGCGTCCCTGTATTATTTCTCGTTTAAAACTCTTAAATCCCTATAAAATAAAAAATTATCCAATCATGATAATGTTTTGTTGTTCTTTTTGCACTCATAAACACCGTGTTATAATTTTTCATTTATATTTTTTCCATTTTTTTGCCGATTAGTGATCTTAAACGATCGATAATATGCCAAAATCAAATAAAAAGAAATCTTTTTGCAGATCAAGATTAAGCGAAAAGCGTAAAAACATTTACGCTACTAGACTTTTTGGCAACAAATATAAAAACATATTTATTTTGGCGCTCACGATAATGATGATGTCGAAGATGATGATCGTGCAAAAATATCGAAATTCATATAAAACAATTGAATTTTTTTTGTTGATGTTTGATTTGATGGTTTTATTTAAAATTCTAAAATATCAATTCATCAAAATATCAAATTGAATGTTTTTGAATTCTAACAAACAATCAAATTTATATATTGAACATATACGAGGGGCAAGAGGAGGGCAGTGATTGAGAAAAGAACACAAGAATCGTGTGTGCCAACGGTGGTGACAAGTGTTATGAGTGATTTTTGATGTTAAACGAATGAATTAAAATAAAGTTGCGGGTATGAAAATGCTAATAATATTTTGATTCTTTTTTTTTTTTTTTTTTGATTTCTTCTATGAGATCTTTTTTGTGTGAATTTACATACACTTGGATTCTTAAATGGCAACAGTTTTAGCTTTTTAATAATTTTATTATTTCTCATGTTGAAAATCGGTAGGGAATCTCTGCCTGTTTGTCTTGTATCTTATAGAATCGTGTCTATTGAAAAGAATTATTTTTTCTGTACAAATTTTACATGAATTTTATATTTTTTTTTTTCAATTTAAGTTGGTTGTTTAGACGCGTGTCTAAGAGGTGTCAAGAATTAACACTATTTAGCCAAAAATCATCGTTAATAATTAGTTGAAATTTATAAAGTTTCATTAATTTCGAAAAATTTTCTATTAATAATTTTATAATAATTTTTATTAAATTATAAAAAAGTATTTTGTAAAAAAATGAGAGCCAATTACGATTGGTATTTATCGGAGACCTTCTTGACCTTTTCAAAGGAAAAGAAAAAAATTAGAACAAGTTAGAATGAATAATTATGGACTGATCTTTAAATTTAATGAGCTTTATAAAAAATACTTATTTTCGATAAATTCTCAATTTAAAGAAATTTTTCGATAAATTTCCGATTTATAAAAAATGTTCTTACGAGGACTTGCAATAAGTATAAGAATCTGAAAAACCAAATTTAAATTTTATTATCACGAAAAATTTAATCTTCTTTCCATTGCCCATGTCTCTTATATTAACATGGCTGTAAGTCGTTCCGTCAAAGCATTGAACCTGTCTGAACACCAGTAAGATGTCTGGCAATTGGATAAGGATGAATCCTTATGCTTGTTATACATCTCTCACATGCTGTTCCAAACACTTTTTCCTCTATAGGATACTTTCATAAAGACCTCTATAGTCTTTATGAAAGTTTTAGTTTCTTATATACCGGTTATAATCCGTAAAATTTTGGATTGGATACCATATGTTCATATTGGTTTTAAGTCGGGTTTTTTACTGGATGACTAAATTGTCAAAGCTTTATTCACACTGATGGTTAATTAAGTAATGTAATATTGAAATTTTCACTTTATCACTTTCCTGAGAAACAAAAGTTTTTATACAGAATTTCTCAGTTATATTTTACCTTGAAATGCCGATCATCCAAATAGGAATTTTGCAATTACTGTGTACATGGTAGTAACGGAATTATAATTTTGTATGCGAGGCTCTTATGTTATAATTACAAGGTTGTTAGTAGAAAAATCGGGTTGAAAAATCTACTTAAATATTTCGCAAATAAGTTAGCTTTTCCCTCAGAACTTCGCAACCTGGCACCGGTATCTTAACATCTTCCGCTGCCTTTCATTAAGATATGTTAGTGTAATTGTTACCAGAGAGGCTTTCAACATATTCGGTATTTTGTCGATCGTCTTCCTTCTTGTAATCGACAGTCTCAGCTTTGCAACTGGTGATCTCGTACGTTGCCATTCTCTTCTCAATTTTCTTTTCTCGCAAACAAGCTTATCTTTATCAGAAAGTGTAAGAAAACCCCATTCGAACACATTCGGATTTAGCATGTTCGAGGACTAAACCTTATATGACCTTATACAGGATCTTATATAACTGTCTACGTCTGGAATCATTGAAAACCTCGGCTAACAATAAATCAAACATAGAGATGAGTTTTCAAAAAGGACATTCGAGATGAAACATACTTCTCGATTTATCGAAAATTTTCGATAAATTATTCGGAACTGTGTAGTAAGTAATGGATCGAACAAAGTTTGTAATGTATTTTCTGTTTGTATAGATCTTAAATATAAGTACGAAATATTATCACAACACTTACACTTATGCACTTTAAAGTTATTTTCCGAAATGGGAACTGAACAATGATCCTCAAAAAATTCAATATCGAAATTTCTGGTTATTTAAATCTTAAATGAATGGAATATTATAACAACATATTTTTTAGGATTTTTTATTTAATTTTTTTTTTCAAAAGTCGGCCCCTATAGGAGGTACTGTAATCTTTGTTGTAAGACTTTTGATATTTGGCACAAAACATATTTTTGTACCAAATTTATAGTCAATATTTTTTTTATATACCTTAAATCCTATTTCGAGAAGATATATATGAAATATTGGACCGATCATCATCAATTTTGATATGCTTCGTCGTTGGCCCACAAAAAAAAATAATAAATATGGTGGATTTCGTAATTTGTGATATGTAGAGTGACAATGTTACTTGGACAGACTATCCGTCAGACGGACAGACAGACAACGCAGAGTGTATAACTTTTTAACCGTTCAAGATATGTAAAGATCTTGAAAAGGAAGAATTATGGTAAATATATCACATGAAAACGATCACTGATGTTTTGCTCAAAATATTACTTGTGATAATCACATTTTCAGTTATTCCCAGTAGTAAACTTTAATTACTTTACTGTAATCAAATTGAATAATATTTTGTTAATATAAAGAAAAATTACGTTCATTTAACAACCTCCCTTAAATTATTTGCTTGTAATGTATTAATTGAATTGTAATAAAAATAATTTGAATGATTTGCAATTAATTTATTTGTATAAAAATAGCAAAAACCAAAAGGTTCATTTTAAATCGCAAAAAAGTGATTTAGTTTTAAAATAATTTCAAAAATTTTATTGTCCCCCAGAAAGACGTCACTGATCGATGATCAAAAAATCGAAACAAATTAATGAAGTAAACAAGTAGAATAATTAACTTTATGATTCAAATTATTGATGAGGTAAATCGTTTGTTTTTTGTTTTTTTTTTAACTCAATAGAAATTTTGTTAAACTAAAAAGTGATGAGATCAATTGGCAAACGATTTTCACATTTAAATACGTTAATTTTTCCGAAGAGACATTTAAATTTTCTCAGCAACACGTGCAGAGCAGGGGAATTTGAAGACAGACGTTTATTATTTAATCGAATGTTTTTCTATGAACTGATCGCACACCTTTTTTATAGAGGAGAGCTATCTGAAAAATGGTAGATCATTTGAAAAATATATATGTAAGAAGCTTATCTAGCGCACTGGCACATTACCGCACAAAATTTCTCTATTTGCTTTGAAGAGAGTAATTGGGATTAAATTGTTTAATTCTTGCTGTAGTAGTACTACAGAATTATTATTAGTGTTATATAATTGATATTTGTTTTATATAGTGGTTATCTCTCGCCCTAATCCTAAACGTAAAACGTAACGTAAACAGTTCCTTGAGAAATTGGTTGGGTAGTCCTTTAGATATTCGATAATTAAAATTGGCTTTTTTAAAAATTTTCGATGTAATAGTTCTTTATATAATTGAAAACTTGGCTTTATATGGTGGGTAACTCTCCTCCTTATCCTTCATTTTATAAAGTGAAACAGCTCCTTGGCAAAGAGTTTCAAAATTTCGAAAATCGGTGTTGAAAACATATTTGTCCGATAATATTAAATTCCGAACCACTGTGGTGTCCATTACTGTAGTAAATTAATTAGAATTTAATTAAAATTCTTATATAAAATTATCTCTCCTGGTTCAAATACGTAAATATTTTTTGGCTTTAATTACAAATAGTAATGACGTCATAAAGAGGAAAAAAGACAGAAAAGATTTAAAAGAAAAACTTAAATTAAATTTATGTTTTTAAAAAATAAAAGTCATTTTACAAAAATTGAGTATTTTTTTAGAGGCATGTAGGTGTTAACAAATAAAAATGATATATAGATTTCCCTTTTTTGAGATTTTCACTTTTTATAAAATTAATGTTGATTTAATAAATTAGACAAACCGATTAAAATCAGTGAAGGTGTAAATACAGCGACCAAATGATGATCAGTTATAAAAGAAGAAAATGAATACACTCGAAAAAATTATCAAGAAAATTTTATCACAAATACATTTAAATGAAAATGTTTATAAGTAAAAGATCTTTTTAAATAAATTTTTGAGTGTTTCTTCTTTTGTAAATATTTAACATTTACACCATTTAAAAATTTTAAAAGAATTGAAAAAATCGTAAAAATTAAAAAAAATTAAAAAAAAACAACAAACTAAAGTAAAAAGTGAAAAATCTCCCTTTTGGCCAAAGTTTATTTTAACCTTGGAAATGGTGTATTTCTCATGTCTTATACAAATAAATGAATATGAATTTATCTGTACAATTTCCAATTTATGTCTTTAATAGTTTAACTAGATGCTTATTGTATTTATACTCAAGTCAGGCACTTTTATGATTTATGTTGTATTCTTCTTGTAGTTTTTTTACTTAAATTTTAATTGCATTTTATGTAATTTAGCCTTGAGCATGATTTTTGTATAGTTAAACGGTTCTTTTTTTCAAATGCATTTCAAAAAAGAAGCATTTAAAACTATAAACGACGTTAGAAACAAATCAAAATGTTTGCCAAAATCAAAATTTTCTATAAATCGAGAAATTATGGAAAGTTTTTTATAAATCTAGAAATAATCGATAATTGTCTATAAATCGATAATTATCGAAAATATTGAAATTTGGATTATCGAAATACGTGAATTTATCGAAAATTTTCTATAAATATGTGACTTTATCGAAAATTTTCTATAAATATGTGAATTTATCGAAAATTTTCTATAAATACGTGAATTTATCGAAAATTTTCTATAAATACGTGAATTTATCGAAAATTTTCTATAAATACGTGAATTTATCGAAAATTTTCTATAAATACGTGAATTTATCGAAAATTTTCTATAAATACGTGAATTTATCGAAAATTTTCTATAAATACGTGAATTTATCGAAAATTTTCTATAAATACGTGAATTTATCGAAAATTTTCTATAAATACGTGAATTTATCGAAAATTTTCTATAAATACGTGAATTTATCGAAAATTTTCTATAAATACGTGAATTTATCGAAAATTTTCTATAAATACGTGAATTTACCGAAAATTTTCTATAAATACGTGAATTTATCGAAAATTTTCTATAAATACGTGAATTTATCGAAAATTTTCTATAAATACGTGAATTTATCGAAAATTTTCTATAAATACGTGAATTTATCGAAAATTTTCTATAAATACGTGAATTTATCGAAAATTTTCTATAAATACGTGAATTTATCGAAAATTTTCTATAAATACGTGAATTTATCGAAAATTTTCTATAAATACGTGAATTTATCGAAAATTTTCTATAAATATGTGAATTTATCGAATATTTCCTATAAATATGTGAATTTATCGAAAATTTTCCATAAATATGTGAATTTATGGAAAATTTTTGTATAAATACATGAATTTATCGAAACTTTTTTTAAAAATACGTGAACTTATCGATAATTTTCTAAAAATACGTGAATTTATCAAAAATTTTCTATGAATTCGAGTTATATCGATAGTTTCATAAGTTTTCTATAAGTCGCAATTTTTTGGAAATTTTATTTTTTTAATTTCTTCCAAATTCACTATAAAATTTTCCCTAAATCGCTAGTTTATCGAATAGTTTTTCTAAATGACAAACTTATAGTTACTTTTCCTTTTAATCGATAATTTATCGAAGATATTCTCCAAATCTCGAATTGATGGTAATTTTATTTCTTAATCGTTAATTTGTGCTAAATTTTTCTAAGTCTCATATTTATAAAAAACTTTGTCGAAATCTTAATTTAATTTGTAGATTTTCTCTTAATCGCAAATTAATCGTAAAGTTTCTCTTAATCACGGATTTATCTTAAAATTCCCGTAAATCACTAGTTTATCGTAACTATTTTGTAAATAATTTTTTTGTAATTATTTTCTTCAAATCACAATTGTATCGTTAATATTCTGCAAATTAATCGTAAATTTCTTACAGATCAAAAATTTATGAATTTTTTTTTCTCCAAATCGTAAATTAGCTTTAAATGGCAAATAATTTGTAGATTGTCTTTTGATCTCAAATTTATAGTAAAATTTCTCCTAATCGAAAAATTTATCCTAAACTTTCTATTTATCATAAATCAAGTAGAGTCTCTAAAAATCATTGTAAACTGTCTTTTTTCACTTTAATGATAAATTTTAAAATATTCTTTTTTTAATTTTAGTTAAATGTTTTTCTTTAAGTTTAGGCGTCGGAAGTTAGAGACTTTAAATCATATTTTATCTATTTTAGATTTTCTGCCTTTAATATCATTAAGAAATTGCATTTTACCCAAAAAATACAAAAATGCTTAAATACAAAACACCATGAAATTAAAAGTGAAAAACAATTATCTCGGAAATCAACCAAAATTATTTATTTAAGGTGCATTTAGGAAAATGTTAATGGCTTTATATGTGTGTGTGTATTTTTGTTGGTCTTTTAGCCACAAGCAGTTTTTGTTTAATCGTTTTTCCAACATTTATGGTTAAATTAGAAATTTTAAGTTTTATGGATTAAAAAACGCCTAAATTAATTTTTCAAACAATGAAAAATCTTATGACTTTTTCACTTAAAATTCCCATGTGAAAATAAAAGTTCATAAAGTTTAATAATGACTTTAAACCTCTGATACTTTTACTCTCATTTAAATAAATTAAAACGAGTTAAAATACTACATTCGGCAATGTCGAATCCTCAATACCCTCCACCACAAATGCGTGTGAAGTAAATACGTTATGTTTAGTTTATACACACTCACACATACACTCACAAAGCCTGCTCGATTAAGGTGGATGTGAGCGTGCCAACAACAGACAGACGGACGGACATAGCTAACTCGACACTGATTTGAATTTGATGCATAAATGTATATATACGGGGTCTGAGATGATTCCTTCTGAACGTAACACAGGGAATAACAATGTTAATATACTCTCCTCACCACTTATGGTGGTGTAGGGTATCGCAATTTAATTGAATTAAAAAAGTGTTAACAATAGAGCGCTTTTGAACAGCTGTTTTTTATCGTTATCGTTTAATTTAGTTTAACTAAAAAATAATAAGAATTTTCTACAAATGAACATAAAATGATAAATTCAAAATTAGATTGATTGCAATTCAGATTAGAATTCAGAATATTTTTGTTAAAAACATTTCTTTGGCACAAATTTGAAAAAAACCATCCCTAGAACGTGCCTAATAATATTATGATTATCTATAGTGTCTATTAAAATCGACCAATTTGTTAGATTTAAAAAAAAATATTGCCAGCATCTACAGAAATATTTTCATCATTAAACAGAAATTCTATTTTCGTAGTTTTTCGTTTTTATAAAAAATAAGAAATAAAAAAACAAAAATTTCTTGCACTCTTGCCACGACAACAAAACAATATCTGGCGTTTATAGAATATTTTGCTCTTATAACTGAAAATAGATTTGTCGCATTAATGACGTTCGTAAAGGTTCTTTTTTTATTTTTCTCTTATTTTCAAAACAATTGTTCATTTTAGGGGAAGAAAAACAAATATTAAACAACAAAATAAAATTTAACGTAAATTTTTCTGATTAAATTACATTTTTTTTAATTTAATTAAAATAGAAAATTCTGGTCTGAAAAAAATAATTTAAGGCAAATAATTCAAAAAAATTATTGAAAATTTTTTATAAAATGAGTATTTTTCGAAATTTTTCTATAAATCGAGAATTTGTGGAGATCTATAATTCGAGAATTTATCGAAAATATTCTATAATTCGAGAATTTATCGAAAATTTTCTATAATTCGAGAATTAATCCAAAATTGTCTATAAATCGAGAATTTATGGAAAATCGTCTATAAATCGAGAATTTATAAAAAATCGTCTATAAATCAAGAATTTATGGAAAATCGTCTATAAAATGAGAATTTAGCGAAAATCATCTATAAATCGAGAATTTATCGAAATTCGTCTATAAATCGAGAATTTATCGAAAATCGTCTATAAATCGAGAATTTATCGAAAATCGTCTATAAATCGAGAATTTATCGAAAATTTTCTATAAATCGCGAATTTATCGATAATCGTCTGTAAATCGAGAATTTAACGAAAATCGTCTATAAATCGCAAATTTAACGAAAATCGTCTATAAATCGCAAATTTATCGAAAATCGTCTATAAATCGCGAATTTATCGAAAATCGTCTATAAATCGCAAATTTATGGAAAATCGTCTATAAATTGCAAATTTATCGAAAATCGTCTATAAATCGCGAATTTATCGATAATCGTCTATAAATCGCGAATTTATCGAAAATCGTCTATAAATGGAGAATTTATCGAAAATCGTCTATAAATGGAGAATTTATCGAAAATAGTCTATAAATCGAGAATTTATCGAAAATCGTTTATAAATCGAGAATTTATCGAAAATCGTCTATAAATCAAGAATTTATCGAAAATCGTCTATAAATCGAGAATTTATCGAAAATTTTCTATAAATCGAGAAATTATCAAAAAGTTTCTATAAATCAAGAATTTATGGAAATTTTTCTTTAAATCAAGAATTTATCGAAATTTTTCTATAAATCGAGAATTTATCGTCAATTTACTATAAATCGTTATCGAGTTTTTTATCAAGAATATGTCGGAATCTTTTCTTATTTAAAATTTCATCGAATTTTGATTTACTTCAGGAATTTATCGGAAATTGCTCCAAATTTAAAATTAACCGAAATTTTTTTCTTAATTCAAAATAAATCGAGAATTTTCTATAAATTTGGAATTTATGAAAAGAAAAGATGGATCATAAATTTTGAATAAAAAAATTATTTATTTATCTAATAAAATAAGATATAAATTTGAACTATTTTCAACTTAAATCTATGACTGATCAATAATTTCGAAAATCCACGAACGAAATGTGGGTACTCGTGTCAGCACTATTGGATAATCTGTACCACAACCATAACCAAAAGATACCACAGCATAAACTTTTCCCTTTACTACAACCGGATCACCACTATCACCAGCACATAGCGATATCTCACCCGAATAATCTGCGGCACAAATCATATGATCTTTTATAGGTGGACGTATAACCGAATTACAATCTTCTCGACTCCAAATGGGTATTTCACCATATTTTAGTTTTTTAATTTCATAGATTTCATTTATATTCATGGCATAGCCCATAATAGAGGCCGTAGTATTTGCACCATAATCTTCTTGCATATTAGACAATTGTATGCTATTGACATTGAAAGTACCCAGTTCCATGGGTTCTTCAACTTTTATTAGACCTAAGTCGTAATTTTGATTTATTCTATTATATTTCGGATGCATTATGAAAGCATTTAGTTTATAGGAAATACCAGGACCAGCTTGCAAATCTATAGCTCCCACAGCAATAGTCATTTTGGAGGGACTACGATTGAGCAGACAATGGGCTGCTGTGAGTATAAAGAATTTTGTTAAAATGGCACCACCACACTTTAGTTGTCCATCTTGAAATAAGGCCGCCTTAAAGAGAAATTGGCCTTCGGTAGCATAACCTTTAACTGCGGCTGCTTCAAGGTTATCAGCTCCAATTAATAGATTTATTAGAAATGTTAACCACATCTTAGATTTAGAATTTATATTAAAAACTAAATATAGTTAAAAATATATTTTAAAACTGATCCATTAAAATACACTTAAAAAAATTAATTTTGATTTTGTTTGCACAGAGCAAAGAGAATCTGCTTCACGTTTCGAAAGTTTTTATCACTAAAAATATAATTTGAAATATTCTGTTTAAAATAGATTTAATACAGTTCATTTTATTTATGTGTGTTTTATACCGATTACAACAAGGTAAATGGCACATAAATATAAAAGTGCTATGGGGTCCATTTGAAAAAAAGTCAATAACGTCATAGTATTTTACAGGTACAGTTTCATCATTACGGATGACGATTTCGAAGAAATTGCAAACAAATTTATTTGTTTAATATTTATATGAAATTTCTCAGCGCTATACTAGAAGAGTGTAGCATTATAACTGAGATATTTGGAACACATAGCGAGCCCATGATGTACCGAGTTATATTGATATAAAATATCATGTCTGGGCGCTTTAAATTCATCAAACACATGACAAATTTTGATTTGATTTAATATTAATTTAAATATAATTTTTGGTATTTTTTCTACCAAGTCCATCTAAACTAGAGGTTTCGAAAAAACCATAAATATATTGATAAGCAGCAGGCTTGTCTAAACTGTTGTCCCTGTAACATAGTCCCAGGAATGAAATTCAATACGCAGACTTTATTGCGTTCCAATAATTGGTCTCTATCAGCTGTATATCTGGCCCCCACAATACATTTTATCTCCATCTAGTGTGTCATATAGAGACAGTGAACATTTTGTGTTTGCAGGTAGTCATCTCTCAATTTAATAGACAGTAAAGTGATGCGTTTTACAACTGTATTGCACTAGATGAAAGTTAGGAAGTCGTTAAGAACACACAAGTGTCCCTATGGTGTATAGTGAAGAGAATATACAGAAGCAAATAGTGGTGTCCCTTTTTATACTCTCCACCACCACATGTGGTGAAGAGGGTATTTTGCATCAAATCAAAATTTGAGTTATGCCCTTCAGACTGTACTAAATAAACAAATTCGATCCGCGGACTGTCAGATGATGCATCATAGTGCGTACATAGGAAGACAGTAAGTGCGTACAAGTGTCTCTATTGTGTATGTATAAAGAGACTGTAGAAGGGTCAAGGGACAGGTTTTTAGACAGTAAAATGATTAATGGATATTGGTCATCAGATTGGTTGAAAGGACAATCAAATTCCCTTTAATTACAGTCGGGTAACACACCCTAATGAGTTAAACAACTTTATCCCCACCAGGTGCATCGTAAGGAGACAGTAAGAGGACAAAAGTGTCCCAATTGTATAGAGAATATAAGAGAAGCTTAGGTTTCTTTTTCAGATTTTACTGAAGGACTCAACAAGAATTATATAGAAATTTTTGAATCTGGTGAAAAAATTGTTATCATGCGGTTCAGAAGTATTTGGTATCTAAAATATAAGATTTTGAGGCCCAAAAAATCATTTAGGTAAATTCTTCCCACTTTGCATTATATTGGAGTGAATTGGCTTTAAAAACTTTAGAATTTACAGCTTTAAATACGCCGCTCTTATAATGAATTAATTATATTTAATTGCATGGAACGTACCTCGTCTTTTTAACCTTTTGGTCTAGATGTAATCTTCATAGAGAAACAAGTATGAGACCTGCGCCGAATCGAATTTGTTTCTATGATTTCTGCTTGCATATAAATTTGGGTATTTATGTAATATTCAAGTCATATTAGCCGATTTTAGAAAGTTGAGATTATATAAGAGCTATAGAAATTTTATAGACCGATCTACTGACTTTAAAGTTATTTTCGGAGGTTTATAGATTTATATCTACCCAATTATTTTATCTGAAATGGTGTTTGTATGGTAGCAATCTACCAATTTGGACTTCGCCCTTAGGTGAAATAAACACTTGTATCAAAATTCTTCGAAATATCTTTAATATTACAGGCCTTAAATTGTATATGTACAACCGAACGGACAGACAAACAGATGGTCGGAACGGATAGGATCAGGGGGAGAAGAAAGTCTTAAAAAAGCAAATAATAATTATCGAATATCTAAAGAACTAATTAAATGAGATTTCATCTCAACTATTTCCTTAAGGTAAAGTTTTACTGGTAAAAATTTTGGAAGCATGGGTTCAGGGAAGAGATAGTCCCACATAAAGCTAATACTTATTATCGAATATCGAAAGAACTAAGAAAGGAATTGCTCTAGTGAAAAAATATAGGGCAGATAGGACTACGTACCTTCTATACTACGCGAGTATAACTTGCGAATTTCTAAAGAACTTTAACATCTTAAATTGAGTCCCTATAATTTTCTGTGAAACAGTTTTACCTGAGAAAATGGAAAAGGCAGATAGGGTCAGGGTAAAATACCTACTATTTCCAAATGTTTTTCACTTTCCTATGAAACGGTTTTACTGGAAAAAATGGATCGGATGTATCCAAAATTTCAGTTTGTTTTGAACACATATCGCGATATGACACTATATATTTTATATATATAAATATATCGACATATGAAAGGCAAGCACCCAAAAAGTATATTCTCTCGGAGTGATAATTTCAATGAAAAAAGTTATATTTTACTAAATTTTTAAACAAATTGGGATTTTGGGTATTTTGGCATGGAAAAATGAGAATTTCATTTTATCATAAATGGACGTCCAAAGAGATCTTTATGCATTCAAGGGATATTTTTTATTTAATACCTAAGAACCACAAAAATAAATCTATTATTTACTAATAATTATATATATTTTTTGTATGTATGTGTGAGTATGTATTTATTTAATCATAATGACTAAAACGTATAAAAATGGTAAAAATATATCAAAATGACAATTATTGATATCTTTCCTCTCATTTTTAAATATGAACAATAAATTTAAAAAATATTTCTTTATTTTTGGAGTTTCGTTTTTTTGTGTGTGTTTGGAGGCGTTTTTTTGCCCACTACTGCACCCATCAAAAGGCGCTACTCATCGAACAGCAAATGAAGTTTTAATTTGAAGTTGAGTACCTTCATTACAAGTCGATGTCAAAGAAAAAAAAATACAACATTATTGGTGAGTATGTGTTTAAAGGGTGTAACAAAAAGAGTTAAAAAAAAACTCTTATCACAGACTTTTTATACCCTCCACCATCATAAGTGGTGTGCAACGCTCAGAAGGAACCATATCAGTACCCACAGTGTATATATAATGATGCATCTAATCAAAATTTGCGTCGATTTGGAAATGTCCATTATACCGTCTATCTGCTGTTGAAACGCTTACATTCACAATTATTGCTTATTAATGCTAGTAAATGTTGAGAGTAGCTTATGTGCTCAAAAAGTAATAAAGGCGCTAAGGTATGACCTAAATTTCTCAAACCATTTTCGTGCCACTACCAGATACCATTCTATTTTAGTAACCCTGACGCAACATCCGAATACGCAACAAAGGTCCCAAGTGAGTTAAGTTATTTGTTAGTTCCCAGGCAGTATCTGGGCCAGTTGTGTTACCCTAGAAAGCAGTCTGCTTCTCAGCTGTGCTCAATAATTGTTCACCAAACCATCCAGTACCTGTAATAAAGGAAAAGAAAATAACGATCTCAAATCAACATTACCAAGATCACATTGATTAAGAGTATAGGTTCCAAAAACGGTGTTCCTAATCTCCCTAAGCATAAGGCAGTAGCCTAACAAGTGAAAAACTTTCACCTCTTCCAGTTCGTCACAACAACTGCGACAGAAACCATAATGTGCGAAACCCATCCACCTCGCTTGGGCGCTCAAAACACAATGTCAATATATACTAGAAGTCCGATAAGCCTCCTACCGAAAGCAAACAACTGCTTGGTCCTTCTTCTGTCGTACCTAGGCCAGACATTATGTGATGTTCAACAGTCACCCAACTTGTCTGCGTTATTCCGAATAACTCATTCTATAATATGCCAGAGGAAGTCCAACCAGTCGATCGATACAGTCATCATCAAGTAGAGCACCACGCCTAGCCAGACCATCGACAATATCATTCCCGAAACAGTAACCATGTCCAGGAATCCAAATCAGGCTAAGAACATAATGTCTCGCTATCTTGTTCAAATATATCCGCAATTCAGTCGTTAATATCGACGTCATGTGGACATCTGCAATAGATCTGATGGCCTGTTTGCTGTCGGTATATATTATGATATCTCCCGATATCTGATTATACCTAAGCCAGTTCGCAAACCTCTTAATGACAGAGATCTCCGCAACAACATCCATACATAAGTCTGAAGGATGCCCTTATATCGAAGTCCTCCATACCTCCTGCCTTTTTCTAATGCTTAGAACCGTTAGTTCCGAGATGCAGTAGACACTTAGTCCCAACTCAAGTGCACAGTGATCTAATAAACGGGAATGTCCATGGTCATATCTGCTCCACGGATTTGCAGCGAAAATCCTAAAAGCAGCCTGTTCACACATTAGATCAAGAGGCAACCAATGCAGTATCGCAAATAGATCCTTAGTCGGAGTTGACCTCAAGGCACCCGTTATTAGGATTGCCATCGACCTCAAAACCTTTGTGAAAGTCATCCGATGGATATGACGCGCCTGCTACCACACCAGGGTATCATATAAAAATTTGAGTTTCACCACAGGATTAAAACCCCAGGTGCACCAATGGCCCTCTTACAGGAGTAAATAGCCGCAATGGCCTTATCCGCCCTTATCCGAATGGTCTCATTTCACGATAATTTACTATCGAGAATAATACCCAAAAACTTGGCACTGTTCGATAGTTCCAATGGAGTTAAATGGATCTGAAGCTTTATACCTCCTGGTGAAAAGAACCAGTTCAGTCTTTTGCGAATCTTTTTTTGCTGGAACCTTTTATCACATGAATTGAAGTACATGTGTTTTATCGCTTTAAATGTTCACAGTTTTTTTTTCGTTAATTTATTTTTATTTTTTATTTTTTGCATTTTTTAAGTCTCATTCAATTTAATGTTGCGGGTGTTTACAGGCCCATTAATGTTTATTTTAAAAATAATAACAACAACAACAATATTCATATTAAAAAATAACAACAAATAATTTAACCAAAAAAAGTTTTCGATATTTATTCTAAGATTATAAAAATTGATTTAAGGTGAGGCAGTCAAGACATGTCATTCCGGTAGGCTTCTTTTTTTGTTCATCAATATTAAACGATACAAACAAACACACGTCTCTAAATTGGATAAATATTGAAAGAAATAATTTGAAAAAAATGTTTAACTTAATTTAATATTGATTAATTATTTTTTCATAATATATTTTCTTCAATTATGTTTTATTTTTTGCATTAAAATGTCAGATAATTGTTAAATTCAAAACGATATTTTGATTTTAGATGTCACGCATTGCCACTGATCTTATCACTTGAGCGTTTGAGACATTGTTGAAAGTGTGCTGAAATATTAAAATGTCAAAATTGTGGGAATTAAATATTTTTAATATTTATTTAAATTTATTATAATTTATATTATTATAAATTAACCCGGTGCTTGTGATTGGGACGAAATTTGAAAAATTTCGCTTTTATACTTATTTAGATATTCGGGGTGATACCCCTCCTCTTGGTCCTATCTGTTCTACATTTTTGTCCAGTGAAAGAGATCTTTCGCTTTTACAATGCTTTTCATATTCGAGATATCCCCCCTGGTCCTTTCGGATTTTTTTTTACTTCCGGTTGTATTGGAATTATTCTGTGAACATTTTATCAAAATTGACCCAGCCGTTTTAGAGTCTATACGTTATATACATACAAACATTCAGACATATATACGCACATCCTATTTTATATAGAAAATTAGTTTAAAATCGGTAATAATATTTTTTTGTGTGATACACAGGCAAAGGTTAAATGTGTGATATATTTATATAGTCTTTCTTCTTATAATATCTCATAATGGTATCAAAACTAAGCCAATTAAGCTCACATTAGAAATGGTTAGACTTCAGTCAAATTTTTCCCGATTATTAATTTTTCTCCACAGATATTTCTCAAAACCAAGTCCATTGGGAAAATTTTCAGCTAAAAAAATAAAGTTATTTATACGCAATTGTTATTCCAGAAATTCTCGATATCGTTTTAGTAGAAAAAAAGTCATAACCCCAGAATTATTTTTATAGATCGGTTTCATACAAGAACAAATCCCGAAATCAAATTCTATGAAGGATCATTCACCTTCTTAATGAATTAGTCGGTGGCCTTTCAAAAATTAACAAAAAATATTATTGCTTTACATAGTGCTTTTTTCTAATATGTTCCAGATTCCCTATAAAATTCTGCAATGACCGTGGAAATGTATGAATCCATTAAAAGGTAATATAAGTCTGAAAGCTATATTCGGATTGCCGAATCTTAAGTACCCTTCACTACTTAAATTATGTAAACATTTGCATGACTTAAAGAAAACTAATTATTCGTTAATCAGATTAAACACCGATTTCGGAAAAATGGCCTCTATAAAAATAACAACCAAATATGATAACGTATTCTTGAAATGACCTATAAATATAATATAACATAAATGTCTGAGTTTCAATGGATTTTTTTCCAAACTTAAGAATTTTTTAAGCCTAAAACTTTTCTGGGAAAAATTTAGAGTTTTATAAGCTTAAAATGCTTTTCCGGAAAGGGACCTTGAAACACTAACATATACTCAAGACAGTTAAAATAATAATTGTATCAAATTTCAATAGAATTTGTATATATTTATGAGTTCTATAGCTTGAAACGATTTTCATGGAAGGGTACTTAAAAGAAAGCTATATCAATATATAGACCGATATAAATAATTTAAATTAACAGCAGATATTTAAGACATTCAGAACAATAATTTAGTTATATAGAATTCAATAGAATTGGTCCATATTTTAGAGTTTTACAAGCTTAAAACCATATTCCGTGAAGGGACCTTAAATGGGTTTATTAAATATATAATATAGCTGAAAACTATTTAGGATCACATAAAACAATGTGGCCTAGTTTCACTGAATTTCGACAATTATTCTAGGTGTGAAAATAATTCAACAAGACAGACGGACATAGCTAAATCGACTTAGAAATTAATCCTGAATCGAACGGTATACTTAAAAGTGGTGTTAGCACAATTTTTTTGCCCGTTAGCATTTCTGCGCAAACAAAAAAAAGCCCAACCATCTATGGTGGTAATGTAGGGTATTAACTCTTTAACCATGTGAAGTTTTATTAAGATTCAAAAGTTATCGAATTATTTACAAAAGATCGATTTGGTAACTCTTTGTGTCATAGTGTAGCCGATGTTCATCAAGCACTACACTCTCACTTGTTTTGTTTATAAACAATTTTATGCCAAAAACTTCTGATTTTGTATACTTTTTTTTTGGAAGATTAATTAACATAAACATTTCTAAATGTTTTCAAACAAACTTTATTTCAAGAAGTAAGAATGCTATATTCTGCTATGCCGAATCTTCAATACCCTTCATCGCAAATGTGTGTGAAGTAAATACATAAACTCACAATGAGTTATGTTTCGTACATACGCACTCACACATACACTCACAAACGTAAATACGATATAACTGTTTTTCTTAAATACAACACAGAAACAGTTAATTTTTTACTGAACCGATTTTGATAATGAAGTGCATATAACATTATATTATTTACAAATTCTGTTCTAATTTGTCGATTTCTAATTTACAGTTTTACAAAAATTCTTCGCAAGAACTTAGAGATTGCTTCAGATATCGGGGTATATCTTTTAATTTACTGAACCCATTTTGCTGATTTTAAACAGAAAACTTCTTAAGACTATAAGAAATACTCAAGTCAAATTTCAAAATTCCTTATTATCGTTACGCACGGAATGACAAAGTTTATATACCCACTTCACCACTTATGGTGGTGGAGGGTATACAAATTAAAAATTAAGTACAAAATTTAATTTTTTAAGTTGAATACTGATATATAAAACAAAAAACAAACTTACAATATTTACAGCAAACAGGCAAAATAACCTAAATTATAGAAGCGAACAGCAGCATCTAATTGGGTCAACAATCACACATCACAAAAACTGAAAACTTAACAAAATAAATATTTTATTTACGAGATTGTTTTTTTTTATTTTATTTTTTTATTATTATTTATAAATACTTGATGTAAAATAAAAAATATATGTAAAAAAACAAGTGTAATAGTCAGTTAAGATCGACTATAAAATACCCTACACCATGACGCAGGTTTTATT
Source organism: Cochliomyia hominivorax (assembly GCA_004302925.2). NCBI lineage: Eukaryota > Metazoa > Arthropoda > Insecta > Diptera > Calliphoridae > Cochliomyia > Cochliomyia hominivorax. The sequence continues at coordinate 19,433,750 of PYHX02000494.1, forward strand.
GAAAATTATGCACCGAATCTTATAAATTTTAGTAACTTGTTTTCTGATGGTATAAATCTTAAATATAGGAAGTTTCATAATAAAGCTAAATCTATTGAGTTGCACTTAAAGTGATTTTCGGAAAAGGATCTGTATGGGAGCTACGGTAATTGTGAACCGATCTTGTTGAAAAAGGAATATGAATTTGTACTAATACAGAAATGTAATTTAATTATATTATCTTTATAAGTTTTTTAAGCTAAGAATCTCATTCCGAGTAGACATTTGTATAGGAGTTACCTCAAATATTGAACATAACAAGGCCAATTTTATTAAGCTTAAAAGTGATTCAGATTAGTATATTTAAAAGTGGGTGTAAGCTCCACTTTTTTATTTTTGAAATTAAATGTCTTCATATAGGTGAGTGTGCGGGTTTAAAACGTAAATTGAGCTACCTTCAATATTGAACCGAACATGAGCAATTTCAGCTGGCTTTTTCCTGGGTTCAAAAAAAAAATAATAACCAAGATATCTCTATAACTGCCACGTGTTTACATGGACAAACAGACAAACAGGCCGAACAATCGTCTCAGAAATATATAGCCCGATATTTACCAAACTAGATTCATATTTTAAAGAGTTTAAAAATATTGGATCAAATTTAAAACCTTTTTTGGCAATGGACCGTTAATTAAAACTATAACAAAATATGGTCCGATATTCCTTAATTAATCATATTGTTAAGAAAGTTAGAGCAAGAATTGTGCTGAATTTCAATAGAATATCTTTCCGGGAGCGAATTGTAAATGACAGCAAAATATGAACAGATATACGCCAAGAAAGTACCACATATGCAAGACAGTTAGAAAAATTATTGTGACGATTTAAAATTGAATTTAATTGAAGCCTTAATTCGTTTTCCGGAAAAGAGCGTTGAATGGAATCTATAGTAAAATATGGACCAATATTGGTCAAATTAACAAAATATATTCAGGACAGCTGAATATATGTTATTATATGCCTAATTTCAAGAGAATTTGTCTTTTCTTATTAATTTTATAAGCACAAAACCGATTTCCGGGAAGGGGCGTTATATGGGAACTAAAATTAATAATATATATTCAAGACGATTAGATTATCAATTGTGCCAAATTTTATATTTAACATTTTTATAAGCTATAAACCATATTCCGGGAAGGGCCTTTTATGGTAGCTAGATCATATAATTACCCCAGCACAGTCTAGTTTCTTGGGATTTATTATCATGTCTAAATAATATATATGGCAAATTTCAGAAAATTTTCTTCACATATTTGAAACTATAACTTTTTCCCATTGATCCGATTTTGATGATTTTTTGTACGATGATGAAGAACATACAACTTACCTTTTGTTTAAAAAAAATTGGAAAATTTTTTTTAAATTTTGAGGTTGCCTCAGATATCGGTCTATAACTTTTTTGTCCATGAACCGATGTAGCAGCTTTTAAATAGGAAACTTAGGACAATAACAAACAACGTGGCTAAATTTCATCGAACTCCAATAGATGGACGGACGGACGGACAGATTTTGATTTCATTAGACCTCGTAAGGTATATTTAGAATATATCGTCCGTGGTGATTACTTCTTGGCGTTACACATGGAATGACAAAGTTTATATAACCTAATCACCACTTGCAGTGATGAGAGTATAATTAAAACTCATTAAAAGTTGATGTTTGCACCCTCCACAGCCATAAGTGATGATTAAGTTATATTAATTTTATTATTTTCTGTGTAACGCTAAGACCCCATTATGTATATAAACATATCTGGAACTAATTCAAAATCTGAGCCGATTTGGCTATGTCTGTAAGTCTGTTTGTTGCTGGCACTCACATCCACAATAATTGGCAGATCTCAATGATATTTGTCCTGAATATTAGTTATAGTCCACAGAAGTTTCCTATTTAACATCAGCGAATTTGGTTCAGTATATAAAAAGTTATGGACCGATATCTAAGGCAACGTCTAAATTTGGCACAAGTATGTTTTACAATTTTCTGTATGATGTGCAGACTCGGTCCATTATTTCTCATAAGTTCCATACAAACTCTCAACCAAATATCTCTTTAATATCATAAATTTCACATTGTATTGTAGTAGTCAAATTTAGATAAATATAAATACGATGGTCGGTTCATAATTTCTTCTAGCTCTCATATAAGCCTTCAGCAAAAATGCATTAATTTCACATACATGTTAATGTCACAATAATGTACTACAGTATAATGAATAAATGAGATAATTAAATAATACGAGGGTCGTTCATTATTTGTTCGTAACTACAATTTATAACCAACATTGTGGTGTAGAGTATTACATAGTCGGGCTTCACTGACTATAACATGCTTATTTCTTGTTTTTTTTATTTTATTATTTTTTAGAAACTGATAACCGAAGAAATATTTTAAGAACTCGATTCTTCTCATTTTCTTCTGTACGTTACAGAGAAGATAAGATTTTGTTTAAAGATTTGAAACCAAAAATCATAATTTCAGAAGTGATTTTTTTTGAAAGGAAAACAATTTTTCTATAACAAAATGATTTTTAGTTAATTAATTTTTAAATGCCAGAGTTTTTTTGTTGTTTTTTGAAATAAAGAAAAATGAAAAGAGAAGAAAAAACAATAAAAGAAATTATTTATTTCAAGTTTATGGGAATTTAAAATGCAAATTATTGTTTGTATTTTTTTATATATTTTTTTAAATATTTATTTAACGTTTTTTTTTAATTTTTTATATATTTTTTCTTGTTGTTGGTCTACGTTTTGTTTAAACAAAATTGTCTATAAATATTACATCATTTTATGGGTTTTTTATTACATAATTGTTTTTGTTTTATTTTTTTAAAACAACATTTTATTATTTTTTTATTTTTTTTTTTTGTTTTCAATTTTATTGTCCAAATCAAAAAAGAAATGTTTTATGGATGAAAATGTTATGCATGAATTGGAAATTATTTAAAAAAAACTAACGTTTATTTTAGCGATTAATGAAAAAAATACAAAAATTAAAAAAAAATCATAATTAAGATAATTAAGTGGATGCAGATTTGATGTGTATACCCTCCATCACCACACGTGTTGATGGGGATATATTAACTTTGCCATTCCGTGTGTAACGCTAAGAAGGAATTATCTAAGACCCCTTAATGTTTATATATTCTGGTCTCAAAATCTGAGTCGATTTAGCTATGTCCATCTGTCTGTTGTTGACACACTCACATCCACAATAATCAACAGAGCTCAATGAAATTTAAAAACCAAAGAATCGGTTCAGATTGTTATGAGATATATACCGATATCTGAGACAACTTCTAAATTAAAACGAAGGAAGATATTTGGTAAAAGTATCAATTATAAATTAGAATTATTTTTTTTACTTTTGAGAGAATATCTGTGAGTGTGTATGTTCGTGTAATGTACATATACGACACATAACGCATTTGTGGTAGAGGGTATTAAAGATTCGGAATAGCCGAATACAACATTCTTACTTGTTATTTTATAAATATTATAAAATGTTAAAACAGAGACTTATGGAACTTTCAGATCCAAATGCATCAGAAACTACAAAACCCTTCACCAAAAAAGCGTGTGAAGTAAATTCATTATGGTTTGTACATACACCCTCATACAAACACTCACAAACGAATACAATATATACAAGTTTTTCTTAAATATAACACTGAATCACTTATTGAAAGGGTAACTCTTATCCTGGTAATTTTAGAAAAAATTAGCAATTCCCGGGAATTCCCGGTAAATAATAAAAAATGCATAAATTATGGTATATTCGGTTCTGCCGAATTTTTACGAATTTTATTAAAATACTTTAAAGGGCAGAAGACCTAATTTAATACTGCCATTCCGGAATTGTTTTCTCATATGTAGAAGGTTAATTGATATTCTCAAAACTCACATTCAAAACACACATTTAGTTTAATTAGAGCCGATATTCATAGAATTATATTTCAGACAAATAGAAAATAATTATGCCGATTTTGGATGGAATTATTCAACACTAAAGAGTTTTTGAGTTTTTGAAACTTAACCATCTATTCCAGAATGGGGCATAATGTGGGATCTATAACCAAATTAATGAAAAGTAGATGTAAAAATTTAATAAAATTTTTAATAGTTTTATCTGCTCAAAAGCCAATTCCAATTAAGGTCCTTGCATTGGAGTAGATGAGTTATAATATGATAATGTAATATGGTTGAATTCTGTCTTAGATATGCATCTATAACTTGTTTGCTATTGGAGCGATAAAGCAGGATTAAAATAGGAAACTGCTTAGAAAAAACAATCTGGCCAAAATTCATTGAATTTTTATGTTGTCTTTAGGGTGCCTTCTGATGTAAGGCACCTTCTTCACTTAAATTGCTTCCAGAAAATTCCCGATAGAAATTTCCCGGGATTTAGAAATATCCGGTAACGTTTCTCGTGGAAAACCCCCTCTTAATAAGTCAAAAAATTAGTTATTTTTTAGCTATAACTTATTTTTTTGAACCGATTTAGATCACATTTGGAATAAATAGTACAAATAACTTAATATAATGGCAAAATTTCATTTAAATTTGTTAAATTATTATCAAAAATTTTACGAAAGTACTTCGCTAAATTTTTAGGTAACTTCAGATATCAGTCTATGTCTTTTAAAAAACTGAACCGATTTTACTGGTTTTAAATAGGAAACTCCCAGACAAATACTTAACCAATTATTGTGGATGTGAAGGTGCGAACAATAGATAAATCGATTCTGATTTTGCCTTGATGAAAGAATATATATACACTTTGGGGTCTATATCTTTTAATATACTGATCCAATGTTTGGTTTTTAATAGGAAACTTCTCGGGACTATAGCAAATACTCAAACCAAATTTCATTAAGCTCTGTTAATTATTGTGGATGTGAGTGTGACACAACAGACAGACGGACATAATAAATCGACTCAGATTTTAAATTGATGCATATATATATATATATATATATATATATATATATATATATATATATATATATATATATATATATATATATATATATATATATATATATATATATATGTATATATGTATATATATATATATATATATATATATATATATATATATATATATATATATATATATATATATATATATATATATATATATACACTATGAAATCTAAGATGATTCTTTCTTAGCATTACACATGGAATGACAAAGTTAATATACCCTCTTCACTTCACTGTTTCGTTTGTAAGGAATAACCCCTCCCCGGTGTTCTATTTTCTATTGCTGAAAAGTTTCAGTTTTAGGAAATTTTCTCAAATATCAGTCTATAACTTTTTTATTCTACTGAACCAATTTCGCCGATTTTAAATAGGGAACTTCTTAAGACTACAGCAAATACTTAGGCCAAAGTTCAAACAACAGTGAAACGGAAATAGCTATATCGACTTAGATTTTGACTTAATGATCTTGCATATATATATACTTTTATGGGTTCTTAATGACTCCTCCTTGGCGCTACACACGGAATGACAAACTTAATGTACTGAAAAAAACCTAATTTTTAATTACTCATAAATTTTTAATCAAATTTTACTCCTTTATAAAATATTAACCTTTAAAAACTAGAAATCCTCAGATTCTAACGTTTTCAAGGATAACAAATACTTGTGTAAGAATTTTATACACTGGCTGAAAATCGAACCAAAAGCAGGTTTTACCTATTTTTAAAATTTAATTTTTGGTATTTTCCATACAGCGCGCAGACTCTCCTGGACGATTTGAGTGTCCTAACCCATCTTTGCTCTTGATCACTTTAGAGGATCAGTAGAAAATTTCTAAAAAAAATCGGATGATTAAATTTGACCCACGATTATCAGGTTAATAGTTATAGGTGGACCTGAATCGAATTAGTATTAAGGTAATTTCCAAAAAAAATTACGATCACTTTTTCATTACTGATTCTTGGTTTTACTCCATTAAGCGTATTTCCGAATAATCTATTGTTTACAATTCACATACGTCCAATAAATTTTCTTAAATGTCAACTTTAAAAAAATATACCGCCGGAAAACAAACATGACAAACAAGCGACAACATTAAATTTACTCTGTCACAGAGAGCAACTTTTTTGATCGTGCAACAATAGTAAAATATCACTCATTAATTTAATTGAAATTATTTTGTTTTGTTATTTTTTTTTTGTTCAATTCTCAGCAAAGAGAGATTTAATTATTTGTTTTTGCTAAAATTTCCTTTAAAATGATCTTTAGTCCATTTATTCCACCATCCGTCCGTCCGTCCGTCCGTCCATCCATTTGTATGTCTATGTGCTATAATATTTTATGTCTCAAGAAATAATAAAGTCGGTTTAACAAATTTGTCTTTTTTATTGCAGATAAAATAATAATAATAAAAACTAAATTTTTGGTTTGTCGCCTAAACTACATTTATGTAGTTGTCGTTAGATTAATTTTCTCTCTCTTTTCTAAAAAACAAAACTATAAAAATGATTTTTCAAGAATTTGTTTTTCAGTCAACATGAAAAACTGAAAAGAACCATAATCATGATCATTATAATTTTTATATATATTTTGTGATCTTTAGTGATCATTCTATGTAAACGAATAATTGTAATTTGTGTTTTCGTTTTTTTTATACCCTCTACCACCACAAGTGGTGAAGAGGGTATATTAATGTTGTCATTCAATGTGTAACGCTAAAAAGGATCTTGCATGAAATCAAAATCTGAGTCGACAATAGTTGACAGAGCCCCAGCCTCATTATTTCTTATAGTCCTGAGAAGTTTCCTATTTGAAATCAGCAAAATCATTTCAGTATATCAAAAGATATAGACCGATATCTGAGGCAACCATTTAAGTTTCAGCGAAGATTTTTGGTAAAACTATCAATTAAAAATCGATATATTAGAATAAGATTTTATCATTATATAAAACTGCATTATCGTTCCAAATTAATAAATCGGTTCAGCAGAAAAATGTTATATCCAAAAATGTAACTGATTTTTTAACTCAGTAAGTGCTTCGTTATAGTTATATTTCAAAAAAAAACTTTTATATATTGTTAACATCTGTGAGTGTGTGTGTACGTATTTACTTTATGCTCATTTGTGATAGAGTGTACTGAAGATTCGGCACAGCCGAATATAGCATTCTTACTTTTTATGTTTTTGTCATTTATTTGTAATTTGTGGCGCACGTTTTAATTATCCCTTGGGCAAGTAGTGATTTGTTGATGATGATTCTTTTTTTAACGTATATCTGTCCATCTGTCTGTCTGTCCGTCCCTTCATCCGTCTGTCCATTTATCAGTTTGTAGTTGCTGTGTGTGTTTATTTATTTAAATTTGAAAATTTTGAATATTTTTGTTGTTCATTTAAATATTTGACGTTTTATAATGTTTTATTGTGAGTTTATGTTGTCGTTGTTATTATTGTTGCTGTTGTTGTCTTTTAGCTGCTGCTTCTTAAATTTATTTTGATGGCATCTTGTTGTCGTTTAATTTTGGCAACAATTTAATGTTATTAGAAGATTAATTTACAAACATAGAAATTTATATGTTACACCAGGGAATATTTAAATAAATGCACAATTTTTATTTATATATAAAGAATTTATGTCAATTTCCTATAATTGATAAACATTTACTATAAATTCTCGAGCGAATAAAATTTTCGATAAATTCTAAACTTATAGAAAATTTTTTTTATATTTCCATATCGAAAAATCTGTGAAAATTTTTAAAAATCCGTGATTTATAGAAAATGTTCGATAAATCCTTGACTATTAGAAAATTTTCTTTTAATTCTCTTATTATAGAAAATGTTCTATAAATTCTGGACAAAAAATTACGATAAATCCACAATCTATAGAAAATTTTCAAAAAATCCACGATTTTGTAGAAAAAATGTCAATAAATCCATGATTTTTTCTTTTAAGAAAATTTTCGATAATTTTTTTCTTTAAAGAAAGTTTTCAATAAATTTTTTCATTAAAGAAAATTTTCGATAAATTTTTTCCTTTAAAGAAAATGTTCAATAAATTCTCTCTTAAGAGAAAGTTTTCTACAAATTCTCTTTCAAGAGAAAGTTTTGACAAATTCTCTCTTAAGAGAAAATTTAAAATAAATTCTCTCTTAAGAGAAAATGTTCAATTTGTTCTCTCTTATGAAAAAGTTTTTGATAAATTCTCTCTTAAGGAAAATTTTTCCATAAATTCTCTCTTAAGAGAAAATTTTCGCTAAATTCTGTAAATATAGAAAGTTTTCGTTAAATTCTCGATTCATAGAAAATTGTTTTATAAATTTTCCATATATTTCGTTAAATTTCTTATTTATAGAAATTTGTCAATTAATTATCAGTTTATAACTTATAAAGAATTTTCGATCAATTCACAAATTTTCGTTAAATTCTTTATTAAGAGAAAATTTTCGATAACTTTCATCTTGAGAGAAAATTTTCGATAAATTGTTAATTAATAGAAAATTTTCGATAAATTCACGATTTATAGAAAATTTTCGATAAATTCTCCAATTTCGATATATTTTCCATTTATAGAAATTTGTCGATAAATTATCAGTTTGTTTATAATTTATAAAGAAAGTTAGTGAAAAAATTCAGTAAATTCTCGATTATAGAAAATTTTCGATAAATTCTCTCTTAAGAGAAAATTATGACAAATCCTCTCTTTATTTAAAACTTTCTTTAAATTCTCTCTTTACTCAAAATTTTATGAGAAACTTTCGATAAATTCTCGTTCTATAGAAAATTTTCGAAAAATAACCCGATTTGAAAATAATTATAATTATATAAATTCAGAATTTATAGAAAATTTTCGTCACTCCTCGATTAAAAAAAAAAAAAAAACTTTCGATATATTCTTAATGTATAGAGAATTTTCGAAAAATTCACGATTTAAAAAAAAAAAACTTTTTTACAAAATTTATAGAATTTTTGCTCGATGTATGAAAAATTGTCCATATGTTCTCGAATCAAAGCGAATTTGCGATGAATTCCATAATAATTTAAGATTTATAGAGAATTTGCTATTAATTCTTGATTTATAAAAATTAAGAATTAAAAGCATTTCGCTTTAACCAAATGTTTTTGACTGTTCATTTTCAAGATGCATTTCGATTAAATAAGAAGCATATATACTGTACATATACACATGCATGTATATATCTTACATATTTGCGTATATTAGCATTTTTCACCAGCCCAACAACAATTTGGCGTTTATAACATGTAAAATGTGTGAGAAATATTTATTTGTCTAAATGTTTGTAGTCATTCTGCAAAAAACGAACACTTTTTCTTCGGAGCAGCCTCAAGATGAGAACTTATTTCTTATATTCTTCACACATTGCCAGCATTATTGCTATTTGTACCCTCCACCATCACAAGTGGCGAAGAGGATATATAAACTTTGCCATTTCGTATGTAACGTTAAAAAAATCATCTAAGTGCCCATTATGTATATATATATTCTTGAATAAAATCATCATCTGAGTCGATTTAGCTGTGTCCGTCTGTCTGTCTATTGTTGGAAAGTTCACATTCACCATAATTGACAGAAATCAAAGAATATTTGGCCTGAGTATTTATTATAGATCCAGAAAGTTTCCTATTTAAGCCAGGAAAATCTATTCAGTATAGTAAAAGATATAGACTGATATCTGAGGCAACCTAAGAGTTATAATCAGTTTAGTAGAGAAAGTGTTATAGTTTAAAAATTTAACTAATTTCATGACACATTGAGACTTCGTGCTTTATTTAAGAAAAGCTTGTGTGAGTGTGTTTCGCAAAACATAACGAATTTATTGTACACTCATTCGTGGTTGAGGGTGTTAAAGATTCGGCATAGACGAATATAAAATTCTTATTTGTTTAAATGTAAAATATTCATCTTATATTTATGACTTTTCTTTGAGTTTCTGATTGCCTGGTTGTTTATATATTAACTGTCAAAGTTGACAGTTGAGACAACTAGAATGACACACGTTAAAATCTTTAAATAAATAACAAATTTTTTAAATAACCAAACTGCCGCCAAAAAAGTAACACAATGTTGCCATAAAAAGAAAACATTTCTATTAAATTCAAACAATTTGACGTTTATCTATCGGTTTTTTTTAACTTCGAAAATAAAAGAAAATATTTTTTTTTTAATTTTTATAACTTTCCATTTCCTTTAACCCGCACTAAACTCTAAACAAGTGTGAGTTTTTTAAATTTAGTTGTTGGTCACTTAAAAAACAGTTAAAGACAAAAATGTTTATTTTTGTCTAAAAGCAAAATATAAATAAAATGTTTTTTTGTAACTTTAAGTTACATAATCTGAACAAATCGACTGCAACAATAATAAAAAACAAAACAAAGAAACAAAAAAAAACACAAACTAACAAAATATTCAACAACTTTGTATTTGAACCAAATTGGAAATAATTTGAAACAAAAAAACATTAAGACGAATAAAATTGTATCTAAATACAAACGAATTTTTTTCAAAATCAATAACTTTTAAAATTTTGAGAAAAATTCGATAAACAGAAAAATTTCGATAAATTCTCGATTTAGAGAAAATTTTCGATTTAAAGAAAATTTTCGATAAATTTTCGAATTAGAGAACATTTTCGATAAATACTCGATTTAGAGAACATTTTCGATAAATACTCGATTTAGAGAACATTTTCGATAAATACTTGATTTAGAGAAAATTTTCGATAAATACTTGATTTAGAAAACATTTTCGATAAATTTTCGATTTAAGGAGAATTTCCGATAAATTTTTGATTTAAAGAAAATTTTCGTTAAATTTTCGATTTAGAGAAAATTTTCGAAAAATCCTCTATTCAGAGAAAATTTTCAAAAAATCCTCTATTCAGAGAAAATTTTCGATAAATCCTCTATTTAGGGAAAATTTTCGATAAATCCTCTGTTTAGAGAGAATTTTCGATAAATTCTCTATTTAGAGAAAATTTTCGATAAATCCTCTATTTATAGAAAATTTTCGATAAATTCTCTATTTAGAGAAAATTTTCGATAAATTCTCTATTTAGAGAAAATTTTCGATAAATTCTCTATTTAGAGAAAATTTTCGATAAATTCTCTATTTAGAGAAAATTTTCGATAAATTCTCTATTTAGAGAAAATTTTCGATAAATCCTCTATTTATAGAAAATTTTCGATAAATCCTCTATTTAGAGAGAATTTTCGATAAATCCTCTATTTATAGAAAATTTTCGATAAATCCTCTATTTAGAGAGAATTTTCGATAAATCCTCTATTTATAGAAAATTTTCGATAAATCCTCTATTTATATAAAATTTTCGATAAATCCTCTATTTATAGAAAATTTTCGATAAATCCTCTATTTATAGAAAATTTTCGATAAATCCTCTATTTATAGAAAATTTTCGATAAATCCTCTATTTATAGAAAATTTTCGATAAATCCTCTATTTATAGAAAATTTTCGATAAATCCTCTATTTATAGAAAATTTTCGATAAATCCTCTATTTATAGAAAATTTTCGATAAATCCTCTATTTATAGAAAATTTTCGATAAATCCTCTATTTATAGAAAATTTTCGATAAATCCTCTATTTATAGAAAATTTTCGATAAATCCTCTATTTATAGAAAATTTTCGATAAATCCTCTATTTATAGAAAATTTTCGATAAATCCTCTATTTATAGAAAATTTTCGATAAATCCTCTATTTATAGAAAATTTTCGATAAATCCTCTATTTATAGAAAATTTTCGGTAAATCCTCTATTTATAGAAAATTTTCGATAAATCCTCTATTTAGAGAGAATTTTCGACAAATCCTCGATTTAGAGAACATTTTCGATAAATACTCGATTTAGAGAACATTTTCGATAAATACTCGATTTAGAGAACATTTTCGATAAATACTCGATTTAGAGAACATTTTCGATAAATACTCGATTTAGAGAGAATTTTCGATAAATCCTCTATTTAGAGAGAATTTTCGATAAATCCTCTATTTATAGAAAATTTTCGATAAATCCTCTATTTATAGAAAATTTTCGATAAATCCTCTATTTATAGAAAATTTTCGATAAATCCTCTATTTATAGAAAATTTTCGATAAATCCTCTATTTATAGAAAATTTTCGATAAATCCTCTATTTAGAGAAAATTTTCGATAAATCCTCTATTTAGAGAGAATTTTCGATAAATCCTCTATTTATAGAAAATTTTCGATAAATCCTCTATTTATAGAAAATTTTCGATAAATCCTCTATTTATAGAAAATTTTCGATAAATACTCTATTTATAGAAAATTTTCGATAAATCCTCTATTTATAGAAAATTTTCGATAAATCCTCTATTTATAGAAAATTTTCGATAAATCCTCTATTTATAGAAAATTTTCGATAAATCCTCTATTTATAGAAAATTTTCGATAAATCCTCTATTTATAGAAAATTTTCGATAAATCCTCTATTTATAGAAAATTTTCGATAAATCCTCTATTTATAGAAAATTTTCGATAAATCCTCTATTTATAGAAAATTTTCGATAAATCCTCTATTTATAGAAAATTTTCGATAAATCCTCTATTTATAGAAAATTTTCGATAAATCCTCTATTTATAGAAAATTTTCGATAAATCCTCTATTTATAGAAAATTTTCGATAAATCCTCTATTTATAGAAAATTTTCGATAAATCCTCTATTTATAGAAAATTTTCGATAAATCCTCTATTTATAGAAAATTTTCGATAAATCCTCTATTTATAGAAAATTTTCGATAAATCCTCTATTTATAGAAAATTTTCGATAAATCCTCTATTTAGAGAGAATTTTCGACAAATCCTCTATTTAGAGAAAATTTTCGATAATAACTCGATTTAGAGAACATTTTCGATAAATACTCGATTTAGAGAACATTTTCGATAAATATTCGATTTAGAGAACATTTTCGATAAATACTCGATTTAGAGAACATTTTCGATAAATACTCGATTTAGAGAACATTTTCGATAAATACTCGATTTAGAGAACATTTTCGATAAATACTCGATTTAGAGAAAATTTTCGATAAATCCTCTATTTAGAGAAAATTTTCGATAAATCCTCTATTTAGAGAAAATTTTCGATAAATCCTCTATTTAGAGAAAATTTTCGATAAATCCTCTATTTAGAGAAAATTTTCGAAAAATCCTCTATTTAGAGAAAATTTTCGAAAAATCCTCTATTTAGAGAAAATTTTCGAAAAATCCTCTATTAAGAGAAAATTTTCGATAATAACTCGATTTAGAGAAAATTTTCGATAAATCCTCTATTTAGAGAAAATTTTCGATAAATCCTCTATTTAGAGAAAATTTTCGATAAATCCTCTATTTAGAGAAAATTTTCGATAAATCCTCTATGTAGAGAGAATTTTCGATAAATTCTCTATTTAGAGAAAATTTTCGATAAATCCTCTATTTAGAGAAAATTTTCGATAAAGCCTCTATTTAGAGAAAATTTTCGATAAAGCCTCTATTTAGAGAAAATTTTCGATAAATCCTCTATTTAGAGAAAATTTTCGATAATAACTCGATTTAGAGAACATTTTCGATAAATACTCGATTTAGAGAACATTTTCGATAAATACTCGATTTAGAGAACATTTTCGATAAATACTCGATTTAGAGAACATTTTCGATAAATACTCGATTTAGAGAACATTTTCGATAAATACTCGATTTAGAGAACATTTTCGATAAATACTCGATTTAGAGAACATTTTCGATAAATACTCGATTTAGAGAACATTTTCGATAAATACTCGATTTAGAGAAAATTTTCGATAAATACTCGATTTAGAGAAAATTTTCGATAAATCCTCTATTTAGAGAAAATTTTCGATAAATCCTCTATTTAGAGAAAATTTTCGAAAAATCCTCTATTTAGAGAAAATTTTCGAAAAATCCTCTATTTATAGAAAATTTTCGAAAAATCCTCTATTAAGAGAAAATTTTCGATAATAACTCGATTTAGAGAAAATTTTCGATAAATCCTCTATTTAGAGAAAATTTTCGATAAATCCTCTATTTAGAGAAAATTTTCGATAAATCCTCTATTTAGAGAAAATTTTCGATAAATCCTCTATTTAGAGAAAATTTTCGATAAATCCTCTATTTAGAGAAAATTTTCGATAAATCCTCTATGTAGAGAGAATTTTCGATAAATTCTCTATTTAGAGAAAATTTTCGATAAATCCTCTATTTAGAGAAAATTTTCGATAAATCCTCTATTTAAAGAGAATTTTCGATAAATCCTCTATTTATAGAAAATTTTCGATAAATCCTCTATTTATAGAAAATTTTCGATAAATCCTCTATTTATAGAAAATTTTCGATAAATCCTCTATTTATAGAAAATTTTCGATAAATCCTCTATTTATAGAAAATTTTCGATAAATCCTCTATTTATAGAAAATTTTCGATAAATCCTCTATTTATAGAAAATTTTCGATAAATCCTCTATTTATTGAAAATTTTCGATAAATCCTCTATTTATTGAAAATTTTCGATAAATCCTCTATTTATTGAAAATTTTCGATAAATCCTCTATTTATTGAAAATTTTCGATAAATCCTCTATTTATTGAAAATTTTCGATAAATCCTCTATTTATTGAAAATTTTCGATAAATCCTCTATTTATTGAAAATTTTCGATAAATCCTCTATTTATTGAAAATTTTCGATAAATCCTCTATTTATTGAAAATTTTCGATAAATCCTCTATTTATTGAAAATTTTCGATAAATCCTCTATTTATTGAAAATTTTCGATAAATCCTCTATTTATTGAAAATTTTCGATAAATCCTCTATTTATTGAAAATTTTCGATAAATCCTCTATTTATTGAAAATTTTCGATAAATCCTCTATTTATTGAAAATTTTCGATAAATCCTCTATTTATTGAAAATTTTCGATAAATCCTCTGTTTATTGAAAATTTTCGATAAATCCTCTATTTATTGAAAATTTTCGATAAATCCTCTATTTATAATTTTTATAAATTTTCGATAAATCCTCTATTTATAGAAAATTTTCGATAAATCCTCTATTTATTGAAAATTTTCGATAAATCCTCTATTTATTGAAAATTTTCGATAAATCCTCTATTTATTGAAAATTTTCGATAAATCCTCTATTTATTGAAAATTTTCGATAAATCCTCTATTTAGAGAGAATTTTCGATAAATCCTCTATTTATAGAAAATTTTCGATAAATCCTCTATTTATAGAAAATTTTCGTTAAATCGTCTATTTATAGAAAATTTTCGATAAATCCTCTATTTAGAGAGAATTTTCGATAAATCCTCTATTTAGAGAGAATTTTCGATAAATCCTCTATTTAGAGAGAATTTTCGATAAATCCTCTATTTAGAGAGAATTTTCGATAAATCCTCTATTTAGAGAGAATTTTCGATAAATCCTCTATTTAGAGAGAATTTTCGATAAATCCTCTATTTAGAGAGAATTTTCGATAAATCCTCTATTTAGAGAGAATTTTCGATAAATCCTCTATTTAGAGAGAATTTTCGATAAATCCTCTATTTAGAGAGAATTTTCGATAAATCCTCTATTTAGAGAGAATTTTCGATAATAACTCGATTTAGAGAACATTTTCGATAAATACTCGATTTAGAGAGAATTTTCGATAAATCCTCTATTTAGAGAAAATTTTCGATAAATACTCGATTTAGAGAAAATATTCGATAAATCCTCTATTTAGAGAAAATTTTCGATAAATTCTCTATGTAGAGAAAATTTTCGATAAATTCTCTATTTAGAGAGAATTTTCGATAATTCCTCTATTTAGAGAAAATTTTCTTTGAAATATTCGATAAACAGTAATATCAATTACAGTTATCAATTTACGGAAGATTTAATGGAACATTGTTAGATTGTTTGTAGGGTATTTTCCTTTAAGCAAAATTATAGTACAAAAAATACTAAAATTGAAGTACAAAAAATGCCATAATGTTTGCTACTTTAATTTAAAAAAACCAACAATAAAACAAATTTTTTAAACAAATATTTTCTTCAGTTTTTTATTTTTTGCATTAAAAAAATATTAAGAAAAAAATATAAGAAAAAACATTATTTAAACGTGTCTTAAGGCTGGAAGTAGAGTTGATGGGATGTTGTTTTGGGCTCTTTTTTAAACAGCATAGAATTAGTAGATAAAATTCCAATAAATTATGAAGAATTTTGAAGACTTTTCTATAAATTGTTGAATTGAATTAATTATTATTATTTTTTTTAATTTGGACTTTGAACCAAATTATAAGATCTGAAAAAGAAAACTGGGTCACATACATTTCAAATAATTAGAGCAAATGGAAATTTAGTAATTTCATGTATTGGAAAACATTTAGTTTTTTTCCAAAACTTATTTTAATAGAAATATGATTAGAAAAATAATTCCTAAATCAAATAAATATTAAAAAGAAAATATGGAACAAATCAAAAATAAATGAATAAAAGTACAAATCTTAAAGAAAGATTTAAAACTGCTTTAAAGTTTAGTAAAACGAAACAAAAAACAGTCTTAGTTTAAGCCAAACTTACTAACACATTTGCAACAGACGCTCTCACCAACTCTATGAATGACTGACTGACTGCCTCCTCGGCAACTTGGAATTTAAGCCAAAAAGAAAATAATAAAAAGAAACGAAAAAAAACTAGTTAGATATCTGACAGACAAATAGACTGGTTGCTTTTTCTTTAGTTTGGATGGTTGAATTGATGGTTGGATGTTTGGATGGATGGTTGGTTGTCTGGTTGGTTGGATGACTGTTAGACTGGCTGTTTGAATACGAACACAACTAAGTGTTACTCAATATTTATATGCTAAAAAGTGAAATAACCCAGATTTGATTAGTTTAGGTTTTTTCAGCCTTAAAGAGTTAAAATGTGGAACTAATAAAAATGGCAATAAAATAAGCAACAACAACAGCAATGACTGAAAGAAAACTGAAGTTAAACTTAAAAAAATACACTAATTACTTCATTGTGTAAAATGAAAGAGAAATGAGAGAAAATTAGGAAAATATAATTAATTAAAATTTTATCACTGAAATCAATAGTTTTATATCCTATAAATTCCTTAATCATTAAATTATAAATAATTTTCGATTAATTCTCTGATTATAGGAATATTCAAATAAATTGCAAAATTTTAGGAATAAATTCTCAATTTAGAGAAATTTTTCGATGAAATCTTAATTTGAAGAAAATTTTTGATTAAAAAAAATTTTCGATAATTTGACGATTTATAGAAAATTTGCGATAAATTCTCAATTTATATAAAATTTATAAAAAATTTTCGTTAAATTCTTAATTTTTAGAAAATTTTCGTTGAATTCTCACTTTTTAGAAAATTTTCGTTGAATTCTCAATTTTTAGAAAATTTTCGTTGAGTTTTCAATTTTTGGAAAATTTTAGTTGAATTCTCAATTTTTAGAAAATTTTCGTTGAATTCTAAATTTTTAGAAAATTTTCGTTGAATTCTCAGTTTTTAGAAAATTTTCTTTGAATTCTCAGTTTTTAGAAAATTTTCGTTGAATTCTCAATTTATAAAAAATTTTCGTTGAATTCTCAATTTTTAGAAAATTTTCGTTGAATTCTAAATTTTTAGAAAATTTTCGTTGAATTCTCAGTTTTTAGAAAATTTTCGTTGAATTCTCAATTTTTAGAAAATTTGCGTTGAATTCTCAATTTTTAGAAAATTTTCGTTGAGTTTTCAATTTTTGGAAAATTTTCGTTAAATTCTCAATTTTTAGAAAATTTTCGTTTAATTCTCAATTTTTAGAAATTTTTCGTTGAATTCTCAATTTTTAGAAAATTTTCGTTGAATTCTGAATTTATAGAAAATTTTCGTGGAATTTTCTATATGGAAATTTTTCGTTAAATTCTCAACTTATAGAAAATTTTCGTAAAATTCTCAATTTATAAAAAATCTCCGTTGAATTCTCATTTTATGGAAAATTTTCGTTAAATTCTCAATTTAAAAAAATCCGATTACTTTTCAATTTATAAAAAATTTTCGTTATATTCATGATTTATGAAATATTTTCGTTAATATCTGATTTTGTGGAAAATTTTCATTGAATTCTCAATTTTTGAAAAATTTTCAATTTTAGATTTTTTTCGTTGAATTTTCGAATTATACAAATTAATTTTTAATTTTAGTTAAATTTTCGTTACATTTACGGTTCTGAAAAAATTTTCCGGATTTTTTACAATAAATGTCTTTGGATTCTCTATTTTTTGGAAAATTTTCCTTAAATTGTCGATTTATTGAAAATTTTCAATAAGCTTTTCTTTTTTTATTAAAAATTCATTAAAGCTGATTTTAGTTAAATTCACACACACTTTTTTTAATTTCAGCCTAAATAATTTATTAGAAGACGTTAAAAACTTTTGATCGGTTTAAGGGCTTAAAATGAAAAGAGTTTCATTTTTTAAGATTTTCTACTTCGAAAAAGATTCTTATCTCCGAACAATAAGATAAATCTAAAATTACAGTACATTTGAAAAATTATAAAAAAGTGATTAACTTCCTTAACAATTAAGAAAAAATAATAATAAAAAACACTTTTTTGTACAAACAATTTTTTCCAATCAAACCAAACAATAAATTTCACTTTTATGCAGCTGTCAAACGTAAAAAAAAACACACAGAAATCACTTTTTCGTTTAAGAAAAAGTACTTGTTGAAAGTTGTTGTTATTGTGAAGCCCTTAACAGACCCTTTTAAAAATTTTGGTATTTTTTTCTTTTATTTTGATAATTTTTAACAAATATTAGCCACCACCTAAAACAACAACAATAATGATAGCAACAACAACAACAATAATAATAGCAACAACAATGATAATAAATAAAAAAGAAAGAAAATAAATTTTTATTCATTCAAAATAAAGAAAAAATAATAAATAAACAAACAACAACAATTGACCAAAAATACCAACAACAACAAAAGAAATAATTCCAAAAAAAGCTCAAATAACAATCGATTTGGGTAGGTTGTGTTCAAAATTTTTGGTTTTTCAAATTTTTGTTGTTGTAGTTTTGTTTTTATTTGAAACCCCTACAACAACAATAATAATACAAATAATAGAAGTCAACACTTAACAACAACAAATCAAACAAACTTTCTTTCTTGTAGGCCGTAAAGGGCTTAATTTTGACCACTGCAACAACAACAACAAAAACTAATGTTCATATATTATTGGTCTATTAAGTGTAAAACTATTGTCAGAGACATAAAATATTTAATTCCTGATTTAAATTAATGCAGAATCACCTTTAAATGTCTATAAATCATAATATGAATATTGGATCGTGTTCCATATGAAATTCTCGAAAGTATTATTGATTTGTGCTGAAAATTGCTTAAGACAATTTTTTAATCTCAAGAAAATTCGTAAAGGAACGGTCATGTATTTTGCTTTGTATTTGGTGCGATTAGAGGGGTTGAAATAGTAAAAAACGATCACAGGGGCCATTTAACGGAAGAGAATTCGATTAAAACTAGAAACTTCATCTAGAATCGTAACCATAATCATGATCGACAATAATTCTGAGAAATAAAAAAAATAAATCTGTAATTTCGTAGGTCTAATCCAAAGGGGGCAACTCCAAAGGATCGAATATTTTATGAGGGTTAAATTTTATCCGAATTTTTTTTTCAAATATTTCAAATTTTATTAAAAACTGATGCCATAATTGTTTTAAAAAGAAAAATTATAAAAATATCTTCAAGGAATCAAAAGTTATACGCCTTTAAATTTGAATTTTCAAAAAAATGTCGATATTTGAGCTTCAGATTTTAGGAATCCGGAAGAATATTTGTATAGGAGCTATCTGAAATATAAAACCGATTACTTCGTCATTGACCCTATGTTATTATGTTTTTATAAATAAAACTGGGACCATTAAAGTGTTCCCTTCCCTGATATGTACAAACAACTCGACTGGTAGCTAGACTGAAGTCGTTAAATCGATTAAGAAAGTGTTTCCCATCGAAATACGTTCAAATCGGTGTAGGTCTATCTTGGTCCTCGTCATTCACTATTCTTTCACATTTTTTCTTGAATTATATGTACGAACATCATTTAATCGAATCAGAAATTGATAACGATTGGAATATTTTAAAGTCGATGATGCAAAACTTTCATGTCCATTGTTAGTCACTACACTTTTCCAATTTTTCTGGTAGCATACTTCGCAATAGCCCTCACAGTTTTCTATTTAAAACCAGCTGTATCGGTTTAATCGCAAAAATTATATAGACCGATATCTAAGTCTTCCTCACAATTCCGAAGAATTTTATTTCTATGTCTTTTTAGAAGGGAATTGTATTTAGAAATAATACAACCCAAATAGACATCTTCATATATCTCATTATCATATCAAAAATCATTGAAATCGGATTAATTGAAATATGTAAAATTTTGATATACCCCAATCAGGGTGTTATTTAGGTAAAAATTTTTAATATATAATTTTTTAAAATTTGCGACGTACATTTACTTATATATAAGCATCAACCTCAATAAATTTGATCATGCTTGGTCCATCATCGCAATAGGATTTTATAGAGATAATACTTTTGAATATGATGGATTCTATTGAAATTCTGAGCAATCAGTTTTCTAACCTTTCAAAATTTATGTTACTAATTTTACAAATATAGATCCACATTTAATTAGATCTCCCATGTAAGGCCCCTTCCCGGAATATCGTTTGAAAGCTTCTAAAACTTTTAAATATGAACGGATTCTGTTGAAATTCATCACAATTAATCTTTTATCTGTATTTAATTTAAATGTCAAATACAAGTCCATACTTGTTTATAGTTCCCATATGAGGTCTCTCCCCGTAATAAGGGTCTAAAATTATTAAACTTTTAAATGCCGATACATTCTTGTGAAATTCAGCTCAATTATTTTTCTAGCCGTGTAAAATATATACCTGCACATAATTGGTTATTGATCACATTTAAGGCCCCGTTCCGTAATCGAGTTTAAGCGAAATTCTAAATAACTGCACGACATTTGGCTGTACTTTCACTTTCTTTCCTTAAATTTTGTTTTAATTCAGGAAAAACTTTAATTTAGGAAAAAATAAAATTGGTTCATTTTTCTTCTCGAAATCACCAAGATAAAAACGCATTCTTTTAAATATTCCCATCGCAGTACATTTGATTCCCCTAAAATAAAAGTGCATCATAAAAGTAGGGATTTTTAATAGTTTTTTTGTTAGATTTTCTGGTTACAAAGGTGATTGATGAAAGCTAATTGTATGACTGTTCAAAAAAATATTGTAGCACACAAACACAACAACAACTACTGCACAAAATAACAACAAACGAAAGTGAATTGAAGCAGAAGTATTTTAAAGCCCTTTTTCAGCTCCGTAGGTCACGCATTTAATTTTTGTTGTTTTTCTTTTTCTATTTTTCAAAACTTTTTTTGAAAAGTGAAACTGAATACAAAATTTAATGGATTTTTATAACTAAATTCTCTTAATTATAACTGTGAAAAAAGATCTTATGAATATAATGGAGTTTGGAAGTTTAAGCTTTTTTTGTACTGCACAGTGAGAATTGACTCTTTTTTTTTTGGGAAAAGATCTATAACTTTTGATTTTTTTCGTTAGATTTTAATGAAATTTTAAAAGGCATCAGCAGTGGAGTTTAGGGCTAAAACTACGTAAATTTAGATTCAAAATGGAGAATTCATGCACAAAAGTGGAATAGAGATTCAAATTAACCATACTCGTACAGTTTATAATTTCAGCAATATGTGTACTCCATTTCAATACAATCGATCCATATTTAAGAGTTTTATGAGTCTTAACCATATGGACTTATATATATCACACTTGTTACATTTTTTAAAGGCAGAAAGCAAAATAATTGTATTAAATTTCAATAGAATCGATCCATATTTAAAAGTTCTATAAGTTTGCGATTTATATTCGAGAAGACCTTTAAAAAGGAGCGACCACCTTATAGACTTATATTCATGAAATTTGTTACGTGCATTTAAGACAGTTTGAAGAATAATTGTGCAGAATTTTAATAGAATCGGTCTATAAGAGTATTTTAAGCTTAAACCCCTTTTCCGAGAAGAGGCCTTATATGAGTGCTTTAACTAACTATGGATCTGTATTCTTTAAATTTGTTATATTAAAAGTAAAAAATAGAGAAGTTATTGTTCCAAATTTTAATTGAATTGGTCCATATTTTAAAGTTTTAAAAGGGAATGGACCATATTTCGGAATAATATTGCGGCCTATACGATACGCTAATTATGGAGTTATCGTAATCCACTATTACTCCCTGCTAATAAGCGTTTGTACGGTTAAGTTAAGTAAAAGATTCAACACAGAATCATTTTCTGAGGTGATTTAACGATGTTTTTCCGTTCGTCTGACTATAAAGTTCTGAATATTCCCAATGAAATCACTTACAGATATATTTTGAAGCCAAGATTGAAGCCTATTAAATTTGGTAATGATGGTTCCAATATTTCAGGTAGCTTGGAAAGGGCTTTTAAATACAGTCTTATATACACAAACACGTTTTTTTAATTCAAACTCTACATGACTAATTTCCAAAATGTTTGTTCCACAAATGGCCGTAGCTCCCAAACGGTCCCATTTCTAGAAATCAATTAAAGATGCGTAAATCTCAAATAAATTTTAGTGTTTTAATAACGTCTTGTCTGACTCTCATATATGAGAGATTTTTGTCGTTTCGGATGATTTACGGAAATGAAGGTTATGTGAGTGCTCTAGGAAATAATGGAGTGATTATTATGATAAAATTATGGAATAAAATTTCACGAGGTGGATCCATATTTTTCTATGGTGTTGGGTATTATACAAGCAGTCTGAACCGACTTTTACACTCGTACTTGTTGTTTAATAATTCAGAAATAAAATTTAGTTTTTAATAGAGAATTTCCAGAATTTTGAGCTTGACTTCTATATCGGCTAATAAAGAAATATCGATATATATTACAACTTTTATGTATGGAATGATATCAAAAATTCTTGATATACATATGTGTTAATAGAAACAAAACCACTAAACTTACAGTGGACATGAAGTGTCCAATTTTTTGGAATGAAAACAGCTTCCATGTAAACATTCTTTGATGTAAATTTCGTTAATTATAGAGCCCCTTTGTAACAACTGCACATTGCTTGTCATACCAAGTTTTTTTTTCTGACTGATTTTGGGTCCTAAACATATCTTCAATATTTCCTTGAGCATCAGTAACATTATAATTTTTAGGAAGCCATTTTGCAGCAAGAATTTTTTGTTTAGAAAAGCTGTGTTTTTAGCCTCTAAATTTGTCGCAGTGCATCTGCATTAACTGTACCAAATAGTCCTATCACAGAGCTAACCGGGCTGCTTACATGCCGGATTTTTGGGAGCTCTTTCAAAGATTCTTTATATTTTTCAGCTTTAGAAACATCATGCAGGTCATTACTTCTTCCTCAACCAAGTTCTCTATTAACGGACAAGTTCCCCCGGTACTGTTTAATAACATTGGAAACAATTTGATGGCTGACATTTGAATGCTTGGCCAACTTGGGTCTTGGTGAAAATATTTAATAATTATAGTTTACACTTTATAAGGGCCACCGATTTTAATCAGATTAACAATATATTTATTTGTTTGAGATTAAACATAACAACCGACATAATTTACAAGGAAACTTGATCAAAAATGCTACTTGAGTTAAACGTTTTAATGATAAACATGTGTTAAGAATTTTTTGATCCTTCTCCTTAATTACCTTTACAAGGACCCTTACATTGTTCATAAAATTCTAGGATAAATGAAGGATACGTCAAAAATAAATTTGTATAACTTTTGGACCCGTTAATATAAAATTTATCTTATCTAAACCAGTATAAGTTTCATAATCTTTTTACTGTCTCCCCAACATACACCGGTTGACGATGAAGTGTTGACCTTTTAGGGTCTATAAAAAGCTAAGTAATTTATTTCAAAAAAGAGCATACATTTTTGTAACTAATGGGAACAAATCTCCAAGTATGCTAACTGTCCATCTTATATTATACCAAACGTCTCTTATATAACCCAACATTCAATAGAAATTAATTAAAACAAATCTGAATGTCATCGACAAACGGAAATGTTTAAATTCATTAATAAATTTTCTATTTAAAACTAAAAATTTTCTAAATTAATTTTAATCATAATTTTTGTCTTTTTCTAAAATCTAAATTTAATTCCACCCAAAAACATAAAAAAACGAAATATAGAGCATTTAGGCGATTCAAATGCAGCCTTAACAAATTTATGACAGATCATTTTTTTCTTATTTATTAATCATTTTAAAATTGTTGATAATTATTATTTCTCCGTTTGGTCCTCAATTCATAGACATTTTGCTTGAATTGTAGAAAATATAAAAATTTGTTTTGAATTATGGTTAATTAAGGATTAATACTCTTCATAAACGCTGCATAAATCAAATTCATATTTTAGTAACCGCAAACGATTTCACTGCATTGAAATGTATACAAATTGGGGAAGTGGTGGAGGGTTTACATATTCAAAGACATAAGTCATATTTTTTTTAAGCAGATTAAAAGAATACAAATAACCCAGTGAGCATTTTTATGCCAACATAGTGTTTGTGTAACTATTTTTATTTTTGGAATTAATTCAACAACATTTGAACCGTGTTAACGTCATTACAGCTCATGTGTTCCCAGGTTAATTTGGAGGAGTGAGGATTCCCAGCTGATCTGCAGAGTAGAAGGTCGGTGGCCTTTCAAATTTGTTTATCCCGATTAACACGACTTTTAAAAATTCATATGTGGTATGAGACAAAGGAAATTTTGTATAAAGACAGTGAGATTAAAAAATTCTTAACACATGTTAAGACTGGAAAGAAGTGCGGACCAAAAAGTTGGCCAAGCATTTAAAGGTCTGCCGTCTAATGTTATTAAACAGTAGCGGTAGAACATATCCGTTGATAGAAAACTTGGTTTAGGTAAAAGCATTGGTCCACATGATGTTTCTAAAGCCAAAAATATAGAAAACATTTTCAAAAGAGCCTCCAACACATCCGGTAGCAAAGCAGTCTGGTTAGCTCTGTGCTCGGATTATTTGGTACGAAAAGTTAAAGTTAATACAGAATTAAAAAAATACAAGGTTCCAAAAGGTTCTGACAGGAACGCTGCTAAAAATTTAGAGCCCATAAACAGAGTGCGGAAATTGTAGTCTAATTATATAAAACAAATTCTTGCTACATAATGGATAATGAAACGTGTATTTTGGCAGATTTTTCACAAGTTCCTGTTTAGAAGTTTTATATTACTGATGCTCGAGGAAATGTTGGAGAAAAGTTTATGACAGAAAAGCAGTCAAATTCCCCCAAAAAGTTTTTGGTGCTGCAAGCAATATGTAAATACTGCAAAAGAAGCTAATCATTTGTCTCAACGGACTCTGTTGAACCGAAATTTAAATCATAAATAAATTTACTTTTGGCCTGATTTGGTATAATGTCGCTATGGTAAACAAGCACTTGAGTGTTACCAGGACAATAATGTGGTATTGTACTAAGAGATGCAAATCCTTCAAACTGTCCGGAGCTAAGGCCAGGAGAGAAATATTAGGCTCTTGTTAAAAGAGCAATGAAGAGCACGAAGACTTTATATAGTCAAATTTCGATATTTCAAATCGGTTTCAGTTTTGTAATTTTAGAACTTAACATCGTCAAAATTATTTGACGATTTTTAAAAATATAAACTTATTCAACTTTGAAGAATCAACATCGACCTACCCAGACCAGCAGACCCTAATTGTAAACATCGGTTCAAAAATCTCAGAACTTTTTCTGGAAAAAAATTTAATATTCTATACCACAATGTTGGTTATAAATAGCAGTTATGAAAAATTAATGAACAACCCTCGTATTTTTTTATTCTTTGATTTATTCTTAAGTGTGAAATATGTTATGGTGAATCTAACATTTATATGAAATTTAGGAGTTTTACAATGAATTTTTCTTTGGTTCCTAGAAAAAAATTATGGACCGACCCTCGTATAATTTTTAATTTTTTTTTTTAATTTAATTTCAATAGACATCGTCTTTAGGCCAAAATAATAACATGTACCGAATTTCATCGAGATATTTGAAAAAATGGCGACCTGTAGAGTGTTCACAACGCTTACACAGACAACCAGCCGGACAGACAGGCAGACATACGGGCGGACAGACATCGTTAAATCCACTCAGAAAATGATTTGAAGTCTAACGTTATACTTAGAGGCTTATGTTACCAACATCAGCACAAACGCAAAATACCCCAACCACCACTGTGGTGTAGGGTATAAATATTTTTTGTAACCATTCAGTAAGTAAAACTGAAAATGTTCGTTGCGTTCTAAAACTAAAAAGAATTCATGATTATCTTTTGCCCTAAACAAATGCAAAAAATTGTACAAAAACAACAACAACAAACCATATATTGTTTGTTGCTATTACAGTCTTCCTTTATGTCTCATAAATTTTTAGCTCAATTACTGCCAAACTAAGCGCCAAAATAAATGTAAAAATGCGGCATTAATTTTAATAAAAAAAAGTTGGCAAAAGAAAGAAAGAAAAAAACTACGAAGAGAGAAGAATAATAGAAGAACACGATCAGTACATGATCAAAAATCCCAAATACTTTTAAACATAAAAATAAAACGATCAAAATGTTAATCAAAATGTTCAAAATAAATCTAAAATGAAATTATAGAAGGAACCACAAGAGAAGGAACAAAAAATAAATGAAATAGACAATGAAAATGTTTAAAAGAGAAGATCCAAATATCACATCCAATAAAAATCATTCCAACATTATTTATTAAGAGCGTTGCCATTTGTTAAAAAGGCTTTTGTCGCAAATTAATGAAGTGATTTAATGTGTTAAATGAACGTACACTTAACGAAATTGATAATTTGAAATAAATGTTTTGTCCTATAACCACTCTAGAGGGAAATGAATAACTAGAGATTTCGGAGAGTATTAGTAATATTACCCATCTGAGCTCTCAGCCTCATGTCGTACAGTTATTATAAAATGATTTTTTTATAATTCTGAAACTTTTAAACCGTTACAGTTCCAACTGAAATGTATGTTAATAGATGAACTTAGCTGGAGTTTGATTTGAGGCTTAGTCACAATTTTTTTCTTTTGTACTGAAATGCTCACCCTATTGCTATAAAGGGCTTCCGGAAAATTACCTTTTAGGTGTTTACCTTACATATGTAACCAATAATAATGTTAATTTAGAATCGATTCCATCTTTGCGATTAGAGAAATTAGCATAAGAATTTTTTTCCAAAATTGATGAACTTTGGATAGGGCTTGTAGGCTGGTCCCAAGTTCATTCAGATGTTTTTGAAAGCAATTACTACGTTTTGAGCACAAAAAAAAATAATTTTATTTGCAAATAAATGTTGCCACCTTTTTTGAAAAATAAAAAAATATATAAGTTTTGAAAGTTCTAATTTTGGATATAAATAAGAAGTGAGATCGAAAAATTCTTCAAACTAGTTTTTCAAATATTATGTGTTTTTTTAAACTGACCAGAAAAACTTGGTCAAACCGTTTTCAATGTTAGTAAAAAGTGACGGAAGAACTTGTCCCCTAAAGTCAAAAATATAAAAAAGCATTTTCAAAAGAGCTCACAACACTTCCGATAGGAACTCAGCTCGCTTAGCTCAGTGCTCGTACTATTTGAAAAGTTAAATCTAATTCAGGTTTAAAAGTCTACAAAGAACAAAAAGTTCCTGACTGGAATGCTGCTAAGAATTTAGAGGTAAAAACCAGAACCCTGAAATTGAACTCAAATTTTCTAAAAAATATTAATAATGGATTACGAAACGTATGTTCGGGAAGATTTTTCGCAACTTCCTGGAATAAAATTTTGTGTTACTGATGCTCGAGGGATTATTGAGGAAAAGTTTAGTGCCCTAAATCCATCAAAATATTCCAAGATGTTCTTGATATGACAAGCAGTGTGGAGTTCCGGAAAAAAGTGACAATTATTTTTAATAACGGTCTCCATAAATACCGAAATTTACATTAAGGAATATTTAAAAAAAGCTGCTTCCAGACTGAATAATAACGTGGCACTAATAGAGGCAAATCTCTTAAACTGCCCGGAGCTAAGGCCAATGGGGTGATATTGTCTTGTTAATAAAGAATTCTAGAACACAAAAAAGGTGTCCAAATGTATATATTTGGAGCCCATTTTTTCAACTCCCGAACTTTCATTTAAGATCTGTCTATATCTTACCTGTATCTTTCAAATAGAAGGGCCCAACATGTTTTATATTTGTTGGAAAATCTTATTAAATAGAAATCGTACTAAAATGCTCATCAATACTTTCTCTAAGTGTAATAATTTCATAAAATTTAAGACAAATAGTGAACATGTATAAATTTTGCATTCAAGTGATTATTATTGTGTGAAAATCTGTTCGTTTTGTGATTAAAATTTATGTTAAAAACTAAATAAAAGGCGTGTCTTTTTTGTGAAAATGCTTTGCGATTTTTTTTCACTAAATTCACGAGGGTTTTAATAAGATTTTTTATTAAGAATTTGGGTAAAAAGTTCTACAAAATTATTTGAGTGATTAAAAATTTGTGTGATTAAATTATTGGTTTCCTCCTGTTTTAAATAAGTTGAACTGTTTAGATGTCTAATAAAGGGAGAGATCATCTCATGTACCCAATTCTTTACTATAATTCGAAATTACTCAAATTCGAAATTAAAAAATCTATAATTATGTTTGGAACTCTCAGAAATGTCAAATGTACGGATTGACTTAGAATCAAAACCTCAGTTTATATCGCTGTATGTCGGTACCCACCATGGGGCTAGACGTTCTTGAAGATAAGTCTCTTCTTAAACTAAAAAAGCAGAGTCTCTGCAACGATTTTTTAGACTTGTATTGTGGTCTAACTGTTGAAGTAAGAAAGTTATAAATATAGCGTCGAAACTGAAACTGATTGGTGAGGCCCATCGTGGAGTCTCGTACTAGCTATATTTTAGACCAAAATCCCTAGCCGATTCCCACAGAAGTCACCAATAGTGTGACAGAAGATTAGATAGCTTCAACCCCTGGATTTTATATCCAGACAAAGTAAAATCCTGAATTCATAAATAATGTGTGCGTTGATTTGCTCATTGTACTCACCCAGTGTTCAGACCACCGTGGATTAAGGCCAAAACCATATCAATTCACTTTGAAGTAAATTACATGCATAAAATTTCTAGGACCAGAAAATACCGTTCCAAATTTTACAAAGATCGGTTTATAAGTCATATAACATCTACATCAGAAACAACAGAACAACAAAATTGCAGTAATATTTTTTATAAATAAATTCAACGAGGATCGTTCCAAAAGTGTTAACAATTTCAGAATGAAGTAAAGTTTAAACTATTACATTCTCAGTTCCTTTTATACCCTCCACCATTACAAGTGGTAATGAAAGTGTATTAACTTTGTCATTCCATGTATAAAACCAAAAAGAAATTATCTATTCTAATATAAATAATATATATTATTGCACCATATTAATATCTGAGTCGATATAGCTATGTCCGTCTGTCTTTGGAAACATTCTCAATAGAATAATCGTCCGATTTCAATGAAATATGATCACATTGCTTGTTGTTGTCCTAAGCAGAGTCATATTTAAAACCAGTCATATCGATTTATTTGCAAAAATGTTTTAGACCGATATCTGAGACAATTTCAATATTTAGAAGATAAATTTTTCTACAAAAGGTAACTGGATTTAAATAGAATTGTTTATGTCCTTCAACATCGTACAAAAATAATGTAAATCGTATCGAAAAAGAAAAAGTTACGGGCTAAAATATTCAAAATTTTGATACCGCCCAAAATCTGTGTGACATATAAATCGCAATTTTGATGATACTTTTCTGAAATTTACCACATATTTTTCTTTTAATATAAAAATTAAGCCTATAAAACACTTATGTAGACCAAATAGTTTGTTAATAGTTTGACCAATATTGGCTCATATTTTGTCACAGAACCCATAAAATGCCTTTTTTGGAAACGTGTTTGAGCTTGTGAAGCAATTTTATTGAAAACCGTTATGATATTTTTGAATAAAATCATTAAAAATATTACTAATTTGACAAATATCGGTCCATATTTTGCCATAAGGGACTTTCTCGGAAAAATGTTTGTTAGATACCTTTTTGACTATTTTTCTAACGTTCTTAAATAATACCAACAAACCAAATATGTTCCAATACTTTGCAATATCATCAACTCGTATAAATGTTTCCATAATGTCAGTAGTGAAGAGTATTCAAGAGTCGTCACAGCCGATATAGCATTCTTACTTGTTCTTAACTCCAGCTGCTTAAGAAAAAATTCCTTTGCTAAATTACATAATTGTGCTCGAATCTTATTCCAATACTCCAGGGAAATTGTATTGTTGCAAAGTTCATTTCAACTTCATTAAAATGTAATAAAATTCAAGAGCATAAGCGTTTATGAAATAACTTGCAAACGCGGCAGACTTTGTTTTGCCTAAACAAATTTTTAGGGCGTTGCTGGCCCTAAGCAAACATTTGCATTGTAACATCATACGATTTAAATAGATTAAAAGTAATTTAAATTTGCTTCGTGTGGGAGGTAGCCCTCCCCCTGATCCTATAAGTCCTATATTTTTTTTAATTTTTCCATTAATTGCATAATTGCTGCAAAATTTTAAGACTTTCGCTGGTATATTTCTATAGATATTCGATAATCAATATTTGCCTTGAATGGGGGGTACATCACCCATTGGTCCTACCTATGTTTTGTTAAATAATACAGTTCCTCGAGGAAGTGGTTGGTATCAAATTAGAGGATTCTCACTGTTATTGTTCTTTAGACATTTGATAACCAATATTTGTTTTATATGGAAGGTACCTCTCCCCCTGGTCCTATCAGAATTTTTTATTATCTATGTTATTTTTGAGTATATTAAGACCACTCTGCGACAATTTCATCAAAATTGGCCCAGTCGTTTTGGATATTTCGCATTTATCCCATAAAAATGTTCTCCCATAATGACACAAATAAGTCCCATGCACTGAGCATCTTCACTGATGGCTCGAAAAATGGAGAGTCTACATTGAGGAATTAAACATCCTTTTGCCTTAATATTTTGCAGTCTGAGATTGCTGCAATTCTCAGAGTGGCCGTCTGACAAAAGTATTATAAGCCATCATTCCTACTCAATATCCCGAGGACTCTCTTGAGAGACATGGTAGTTTCAGTATCTGGACATTGTCTCTTTGGGGTACATGTATCGAGAATGGGGTTTCCCTCGTATGTATGAACGAAGAGGAGAAGTTAACAATTTCTCATCTTTTCTGTCACTGCCCTGGGTTGAGTGTATTGTGTATACGCTCCTTTGGAAGAGGCTCACTACTGTCTCTGATGGATTTGGCGACCGACGGGTTTCACCCGGAACTGTGGATAAAACCGATTGATTAATCCCTCACGGAGTATGGGATTCTAAAGTAGGGCAGATTGGGACAACAGATACTTAACCTCTCTATTATTCCCTATTTTAAAATATGCTTCGTAACCACTCTCGGTCTATCACCTTAGTTTTTTTTGACTTATAGTACTACCTTCTACACTATCTTTTCTCTCAATTCTTATCTTTTCAGGTAACACAAAGAGACCTTCAGGGCCCATATTCACTGCTAATCTTCCATGGCAGTCTGATGACCTAACCTAACCTAATGTTATTAAATTGAGTTTAATAAAGGCGGGAAGAAATTTAGTCCAAGTTTTGAAGTAGATGGATGGATTATAACAAATATAAAATTCAAAATTTTTAATGTTTAAGAAAAATCATCAAATCTGGGTCATATATAGTCAAAGCGTTAAAATGTCATTTTGATCTCATAAAATCATCAAAATGACGAAAAATCGTCAGATCTGGCAACAGTGAATAGACTATAGTGTTGTAGTGATAAAAGCCGAATTTCAGTTGACACTCTAAGATGCCGTTTCAAGATTTCATAGTGTCTCAAAATATACTTTTTACTTCGTCGTATATTTTTTTTTTCGAAAATTCTTAATTTTTAAAACATTTGAAATTTTAAAATTTTCCTAAAGAATCGAACACCATTAAAATTTTCTGCTAATATGAGGACCACCAAAATAGAAATAATTTTTTTTTTCTAAATATCTAAAACTAAAAATAGTCGAATTAGTTTTCCCAAAATACCAAACACGAACAGAAAAATATCCAAATTTTTAAAAGTCCAGAAGGTAATCGAAAAAAGAATTGATCAAAACAAAACATCTCCGAAAGTAAATAATTCATCTATAATTAGACACTTGAGACTAGATAAATAAACACTCAAAAAATGTTGCCCCTAGGCCCAAAATTAAAAAGCAACAACAACAACAACACCTATTTAGAACAAACAAACAATATGGAAAAAAGAGAAAAATGCAGCTGCAAAAAAAAAAGAAATAACAGAAATAGATGAGATAAAAGAACAATAAAAAAGCGAAGAAAAAAGACAAAAAAAACTAAATTAAAATAATTTAAAATGAATTGTCGGTCAAGTCCGACTATCTAATACCCTACACCACAATGTCGGTTAAAAATGGTGGTTACAAAAAATGTATGAACCACCCTCGTATAATTTAATTTTTTGATTTATTTATCCTACACCACAATGTCGGTTAAAAATAGTGGTTACAAAAAATTTATGAACCACCCTCGTATAATTTAATTTTTTGATTTATTCTTAAGTGTGTAGCACATTATTGTGAAACTAACATTTATGTGAAATTTTGGCGTTAAAAATGAATTTTTCTGGAGGGAGATTATATCGGAGCTACAAGAAATTATAAACCGACCCTCGTAAAAATTTTGCACATTGATTTTTGCTTATTTTTAATCATAATTTGAAATGTTATTATTGTAATACCAACATAAATGTGAGATTTTTGCCCTTAAAGGTGATATTGGGAAAGGAGTTTGTTTGGGACCTATGAGAAACCATTAACCGACCCTCGCATATTTTGGCATATTGTTAAGACCTTTAAGAATATTATAAGACTTACTTGTTTCGTTTTAATTGCTTTGTATTTAGGACTTTTATGACCTAAAAACCCCATTCCGGGAAGAAAATTTGTATGGGAGGTACTTGAAATATTGGTCCGAATATAGTCAATTTTGACAGGTTTCGTGCAAATAATAATATGTACCGGATTTCATCGCAATATTTAAAAAAAATTGCGGTTTTTTACGCTTCCATGAACCAGGCAGGCAGACGGACGGACATCGTTAAATCGTCTCAAAAAGTGACACTGAGCCGAGTGGTATATTGAAAGGTGGTTGTAATACCATTTTGTCTGCATATTAAAAACATCAGTGGTGTAGGGTATAACAACAAAAATAGAACAATAAGGGAAGTTAGAAGCTAAACATAAACACACATACAAACATAATTACAACCATACACACTCACACAAACGATCACTCGCTATCGAATATATATATATTTTTAATTTTAAATGATTAGAGGAAAAAAATAAATAAATAAATAACAATAAAAAACACTTCACCTAAAGACCCATTGGCCTAGTTTTTTTCTTGAAATTTTGGAACTGCATGTAAAGAATTAGAACAACAACAAAAACAACAATGAAAATCTAAATAATCTCCCCATTTTCAACGCCAACACTACAACAACAATTATAAACATTAAATATATATTTTCCTCTTCATTTGTTGTTGTTGTTCTCTATCTTAAATACCCAACAACTACAACAACAGCAATAAAATTTATTAAAGGCCCTTAAAAAATTCTATTTTTTTTCTAAATTATTTTCTTTCATTTTTTTATAGTTCTTGCTGTAAAAGCAAAAGGGAGAGAGAGAGAGAAAGCTTTACATACTTTACACTTTAGTTGCTTAAGGCGTAAGAGTGTGATAGCTTTATAAGTTTTTTTGTTAAGGCAAAACATTTGCCTAAATTATATTTGACAAACATGTCTAAATTGACATTAAATAATGTTGATCTCGTGAGTTCGTGGGTATTTTTTAAGGGTTTAGGGCTGGTTTCGGGCAGTGGAAAGCAGGGGGAATAATCATTTTGTTTTCAGTTTATTTTTTCATTTTTTTATTGTATAAATTGATAACAGTTATCGGCTATAATTCATATTAAAAGATTTATGCCCTACAATGTTTTTTGTTGAGGTTTGATTTTTTTTTCAAAAAATCTAACGGTTATGGAGACAAAATTCACTCATTATGTACTCGATAATGTCGTAGGATATTTTGCTGATCTCAAAAGTCTCTCTTTTGACATGATTTTTAAGTAACTGAGAAGCCAAAATAGCATTTGATCGCTTTCATTTGTTTTCAATACTGCGATCCACTTTCAGGTTTCAATTGAACCAGAAAAATATTTCCTTGAGATTTACATCTAAATGTTCGAATTACTTGTTTTAACATAATATCTTTTGCTCTTTTGATCTTTTCCAATACTAATTCTTTCTCTTTCAAAAATTTTATCGGAGGCCTGATCTTACCGTATTATCCGTATTAACCGTCAATTTACAGTACGAAATTATTTTCCTCGTGAAAACTATAATAAATTTTTATTTCAATTGATCATATACTGGGTTTGAGAAATGAAGTGAAGTCTTTGTATCTGAGGCTTAGTCATTTCGCTTAACCTCAATCCAATTCCAATATGTGGTGTATTCTTCGAGATTGTTATTTAAATGGATCATATAGTGGGCTTGAGAAAAAACTACTTTAAGCGCGCTATAATCTCAAATGCAATGTTCTCAAGCTACCAATGATAGACTCACCTTGAACAAAACCTTTGAATTTGTATTCATCTTAAATATCGTATTTTACTAGATTTCCTCTTGTCAAATTTAGCTGTTGAACTTATCCATCGAAACTAACAGTATCAACAAGGCATTCTGGTCTATAAAGTGAGTGAACCAGAATTTCTTAAAAGTTTTTGAACATTTTTCAGACATGTAAAGATCCATTGCAAAGGCTTCTTGCTCTTTCACTTATATCCATTGTCAAGTTTCAAGTTCGATATCCCATCGAAAAATTTACGGTTGACTTCCAATACCCCGCAAAAAGTCAACGCCAAAAACTCCTTTCGCCAATATAATGCTCTGCATATGATGGCACCTTTACCGAAATCAATAGATTTATTTGAAGGATGTTTGACTAGAAACAAGAACATAATCTTCCATCATGATGTAAGGCCAAGAAAAACTATTTGGAGAGCTGTAATGGCCTTGTCCTGTGAATTTCGCTGGAATACTCTTAGACTTCAGAATTTTTTATTAGAAAATAAGTTGATATATTCTATGCCTCAGAACGGATTAATTCTTTTGGCGCGAAATTTTTAGATATTATTAACTTGTATACCCAATACTATTTGTGGAGATAATATCGACAGATAGACGCAACAAGACATGTGACATATTTCTCTCTAATAAAAAAAACATTTCACATTATCCCGCCGGAGAATTGAATTCAAACTGTCATCTACAGTACAGTTAGCAAAAGGTCGAAAGTTTTCCATTTTAAAAAGTGTGATACCACATTATTCCGGTGTAAGTCGTAAAGTGGGTCGAGGTTAAGTTTTTTCTAAAATGTTTTCAAATCAAAACAATAAAAAATTGATAATTATTTTAAGTAAAAAGTACAACAAAACAACAGCTGTACATTTGTAAAAAAAATCTCAATACATACAAAGAAAATCTTAATCAAAATATTAAAATCGGACAATAATTAGTTCTTTTAATAACAAAAACAATAGAAATTAACAAAATAATTAAAGTTAAATATTTTAGAAAAATAAAACAACAACAATTTTAATTTTAGTTTTTTTTTTTTGTTTTTGAAACAAATATTTTATCACCACCAAAGACGATGACGTCGACGTTATGCTTAACTTTTATCAACTCAAGCAGCCCTTTTTTTAACAATCAAAAAAGGGCAAAGTCAATATACCCTACACCACCGAAGGTGATTGTGGTGGATATAATGTGTTTGTGCTGATGTTTGTAACTGTAAATATATTATTTGACTCAGAATCACTTTTGAGACGATTTAACAATGTCCGTCCGTCTGTCCGGTGGGCTGTCCATGTAAACGTTGTGAACACCCTGTAGGTATTGATAAAACTTGAAATTGGTCATATTTGGTTCAATATTTCAGGTAGCTTACATACAAATATTCTCCCGGGGTGGGATTTTAAGGTCATAAAAGTCCTAAATTTAAAGTGATTTCAACAATATTCGACACTAATATATCTTATCATATTTTCAATTGATGTGCCAAATACATTGGTCCCATAGAAGCTTCCTTCCAAAAATCACTTTGAAGGGGATAAATCTTAGATATACGTTGGTATTGTAATAACAACTGGTCAAATTAATATAAATACAATCTAAAATTGATGTTCGAAATTAAACGAGGCTCGGTCCATCATTTCTTCTAGCTCCGATATAATTCCCCAAAGAAATTTTTTTTAAGCGCATAAATTTTACTTCACATAAATTTTAATCACACTTAATCATAAATTTAGAAAATCAAATTATACGAGGATCGTTCATAAGTTTTTTTTTTTTCGTAGCTGCTATCTACAAACAAAAATGCGGTGCAGGGTATTACAAAGTCGAACTTAACCGACTATAACATTTTCACTTATTTTATTTATAATAAAAAAATAAAAACTTTAATTTTTTTCTCTGTTAATTTTTTTAAAGTAAACACAAACGCACACACACTTGTTAATCAACAACTGGAAGAAAAAGAAGAAGAATTATATATAAAATAAAAATTACAGTACAACACATACATCTGATCATGTACTCCATTTACATACACACACGCACACAATGAAAACAAATAGAAAAAAACATTACAATTTTACATACTGACACTCAATACAACAAAATATTTAATACAAAAAAATATATAGACCAACAATTTATATAATTTGACCTAATTTTAATTTTCATTCTCATTAGATCTTTAACGAAAAAGAAGAAATTTGAAAAAAAAAGAAATTATTAAAGATAAATTGCGTTTGTGAGAGTGAGCGTTAGGTATGGGATAAAAAAAGGTTAATACGGAAATTTTGTACATTATATTTCAGCTGAAAACCCAATACCTGGAGGGGTTCTTGTATGGGAGTTATAGGCTAACATGGATCGATTAGAACTGGTTCCAAAACGTTAATGTTAATGATTAAAGTTGAGATGTTTTCGTCATGACTTGGACCAATAACATGGTACATGGACCAATAAGCAGTAACACTTTTATGGAAAATAATTTTATAACTTTTAAACCGTTAAAGATATCTAAATAAAATTTGACATGATTACAGTTAAGATGCCTTCGAGTTGATTTGAATGAGTATGTGATTCCAACTGATCAGGAAGCTAGAAGGCGGCCAAATGTGGCAGTATGCTATTAAAAACTTTAAAACTAGATAAATTTGTTTTAACTGTGTAGATCAGCTAAAAATTGTAATTCTTATTATATGGATATAGACCGAAACACAGTGGACCCAAAATAATTCCTATGGAAATATTTTTTTTTAACTTCAAAACCATTAAAGATAACTAAATGATTGCTGTTGAGATGTCTTTAAGTTGATTCTAAGGATTATAGAGTCCCAACTGATCACTTAGATAGTGGGTAGTCCTCCAATGTTGGTTATTGCTTAAAAAAATCGCCAAAATCTTCTTAATGGTCAAAGAAAAAAGATTTTTTATTAATCCCCATAAAATACCCTTATGAAGAGATCATCTCTTATAGTTTCAGAGAAATTCAAGTTGAAATAAATTTTTATTACATTTTTAGACCAGTTGAACATAATTAAGACCAAATGGGCATAATTTGATCCCAAAATTTGTATGATTTTTTTTTATAAAAGTCTGAATAAAAGTTGTACAAGAATCACATCATCATATGGATATGGATCCGTTTAAAGATTTATTAATCTGAAAATGGAACATTAAAAATTTAGTGACAACATTTGTTGACGGACTAAGTGGTTTTCTTCTTCTGAGCTTTGTATTTTGTATTGTTTTATAAAGGAATCTTAAGAGAAGAGCATATGAAGCAAATCTGAATGAGCTTAAGGGCAAAGATCTGTCTTATATTGTTTAGATCTCAAATCACAAACGTTGATACCTTTCACTTAAATCTAACCTGAACTTGGCTTTCTCTAAGCTTCCACTAGTATATGGATTTTACAGAAAACGAACTGATCCAATTTTGTGAAAAGAAAAATAAATTAAATTTCTTACAACTTGTAAGGAAGTTTAAGGTTCTTTAGAACGAAGCAAATGAAGCAAACCAATAGGAGTAAAGTCTTGCTTATAAGGCGGGTTAACCATCACATCGATTTCTTACATCGGTCTTTTAACATGAGGGCGAGCGCGATGAAAGATTTTCTGAACGTTTTCATTGATTATTCTGCTTAATTGAAAAAAGATCACCATGATCGTTTAACCCGTCTTCGGTAACTCTATGATGGAATCAGATGGTGTCCAAAAAAAATTATACAAAATCACCTTTTTACTACAGTGGGCTTCAAGTGCTAGCGTTGTAATCGCTCGGTATTTTTGGATGAATTTAAATGATTTTTGTTGTTTGCTAAAATTAATCACTTTACTTTGATATAATTAGATCCCTGTGATCGCTCGAAATACGATGCAATAATTTGGTATGTGACCAGTTGCTCAGTTCCTTTCTTGTTTTCCTAGTCCAAAACAGCAATTTTGAACCAAACCATTGTCTGCAAGTTTTTTTTTTTTTTGAGTTAAGCGTAAACTTCAACGAACAATCGATTATATTTTGCCAGTATTTTTAAATGGAACCGAATTATTAGACTTCCCTTTAAAACCGCATTTTTTAGATAGCAGATTCGATATTATTTTTGCGTTTGGATGTAAATGTGTGTTTACATTTTGATGACTAATGAATATTAAATTATAATGACAGATGTATTCAAGATTTACGTGAGTCCCACTTGTTTAGGGATTTATGCCTTCCCAACCTTAGCACAAAACTTTCCAAAGGGCCTCGTCAACAAGCAGTCCAGTGACAGGACCGAGCCGATAGTCGAACATTGTTATTTTTTACTTTCATGGCCAGTCTGCGTGCGTATCGCTTTACCTTATCTGTACCTCTCTAACTTCAATCACAATTGGAGTCAACACCGTGTGAGAAATTATAACAAAAAATGTTTACCCTTAAAAATACCATAACATACATCTATCCTGTTCCAAAACAGCAGATCAGAATTAAATTCTTTTACTCTCAGAAGTATCAAGAGAGTCAAAAAGAATTTATCTAAGACCCCATAAAGTATATATATTCTTGCATTTAAATCTGAGTCGATTTTGTCTGTTGTTGTCGTTTTAACTCTGACAAAATTGTTTACCCCAACTTTTTTTTGCCCATACCTCATACATTCCGTCTTAAATGTTTATAGAGAAAAATATTGTTGGGTGGCTGTTTGTGTGATAATTTTTTGAACAAAATTATTTTAAATAATTTTCGTTTTTCTTTTCTGCAGTAATTTAATTTTTTTCCTAAATTTCAAACAAAACAAAATTTGCGCCCTACTGTTAACAGGCGGCAAATGATCGTGTATGAAAGCGAGTATATGTGTGTGTATGTAGTTGTGAAAATGCGTGGTGGAATCCCTTGCATTTTTTTCAGATTTTTTTTTATTTGTCTGTTGATTTGTTTTTTTTTCGGCTTTAATTTTCTTTAAAAAAAATATATATTTTTATATTGTTGCTGTTATTGTTGTTATTTTAGAATTAGATTCCATAAGTAGGTCACCATGATCATCATTGTGATGATCATTAGCATTTCGTTTGTTTTAATTTACGATTTTTCTCTTTTTTCATTTCTCCAAACTTTTGAAAAAAAGAGCAACAGTCTGTTCACATACATAAGGTTTTAGATCCGGGCCATAGTGGCCAGATAAATTTGAATAAAAATTTTTAAATTTGATGGAAAAAAATCATCAAATTTACTTTTCGAAATCGTCAAAAAAATGTTATTATAAAAAGTAACTTATGAATAAAGTTAGTTTTGCAAAAAGGATTAATTTTTAAAATTTGTAACAAAAATTTTAGGAGTTTGAAAAGCTTCAAATATGATCCGGAAAATTTTCGCGAAAATAAAAATTTCTATTCTATTAAACCGTCTCAGTTCGGCATCTTTATAAAGACATTAGAGATACTTTCCAAAACGTTTTGAGGTAACGAAATGACACAGTACAGTTCAAGAGATCTGGTTTTACTTCAGTTTTTAAAATTAATTTATAATGTTAACGTATTGAAATTATTTTCGAAAAATAATTATTTTTTTAACATACTGTAAAATACTGTAATATTTTCTTGAAGTATCCGCCAGATACCGATATATATTGATTGTAACTGAAACCATTTCACTGATTTTATACCAAAGTCATTATTATATGGACTTTGGGTTAATGTTATCGAAATGAGTTTATTAAAGGCGGACACAAATTTTCAATTCGGTCCAAGTTTTGGTGAAGGATTATATAAAAACCTTGGATAACGAATATAAAATTCAAAATTTGTAAGGCTTAAGAAAAAATCGTCAAATATGGCGCATAAATTGTTAAATCGTCAAAATGACAAAATCTTGCAACAGTGGTTCGGTTATACAAATATTTTTAACATACTGGAAAGGAAATCTTTTATAGTTTTAGAATTAAGTGTTTTACGATTTCTTTTAATATATAAAAAATCTAGTTTTCATAAAGATTCCGTATTTTTAATCTGATTCAATAGTTGAAACGTGTAAGATTTCCAAATATCTTCAAGGGTTATATTTCTCAAAAGAGCATAATGTATAGATCTTCATAATCATAATATAACAGTCAAAAATCACACAGTGGTTCTAAACCGATAACCACCACCACCAAAAAATGGGGAAAGATGTAAATAAAGGTTTACAAGATCTCGTAAATCTGAATTGATTTAGCCCGTCCCCCTGTCTCAATTCCAAACTACTTGTCAACGATCAGTTGAAATTTGGCCTTATAATTTTTTATTTCCCTGAAGTGTTAAATATTTAAAACCACAAAAATCGGTTCACTTAACAAAAAGTTTTAGGCCGTTAAATCAGTCAACGTCAAAATTGGTGGAAAGAAAGTTATCTCCTATTGTTTCAGAGATATTGAAATCGAAATATTTTTTTACCCATTTTAAATTATTTGTGTAAGTTTTCTTTTATACCCTACATCACCATAAGTAGTTGAGGTATTATGCGTTTGTGCTGATGTCTGCAACATACAGAAAAAATTGTTCTGCGCCTATTTAAAAGTGCTAAATATAAAGCGATTTCAACGAAATTTTGTAATAATAAGTCTTATGATATTTAAATACAATGTGTCAAATTATACCAGGGTCGGTTCATTGTTACTCATAGGTTCTATTAAATTCCCCTTCAAAATATCACTTTGAAGGTCATAAATCTTACATATACTTTAGTATCGTTATAATGTTAATCATATTTATATACATAAAAGCAAAACTCTATATTAAAATTTATACAAGGGTCGGTCCATAATTTCCTCTAGTTCCCATACAACCCCCTAGTAAAATACATTTTAAAAATTCCCACTATTTTATACAAAAAATCCCCAAATTCCCAATTCATATATAAAACGTGTTTATAAATTATAAATTTTAGCATTGAAATGATCATCCTGGTGTTATTGACTGGGTCCAGTAAAAAATACTTTCTTGATGTTTACACCTCACATGTCACTATATAACCGACATAATTTCAAATTTATTCCGAATGTGCGATTTAAGAAAAGAAATTAAAATTATTTTTCAAAATTGACAAACTTTGAATGGGGTTTATGACCAGCTCTTTCCCCCAAACTCATCTGGATTTATTTTTTACGAATTTCCATTAATATTTCTTTAGAAAATATTTATTAGATGAGAAGATTTAGAACAAAAAAATAATTTTATAAGAATATAATGTTGCCACCTTTATGAAGTAAAAAAATCGCAAAAATTTGCGTTTCTTAAAGTTCAAACTT
The DNA here is from genome assembly GCA_004302925.2 of Cochliomyia hominivorax. Classification (NCBI taxonomy): domain Eukaryota; kingdom Metazoa; phylum Arthropoda; class Insecta; order Diptera; family Calliphoridae; genus Cochliomyia; species Cochliomyia hominivorax. The sequence continues at coordinate 19,476,035 of PYHX02000494.1, forward strand.
TAGATTAATATAACTTTTGAACGGATTCATATATTAATGAGGATCTTGCACTAGTATTATCCAGAATTTTATAAGGAATCTGAAATATATTTTTAAACATATTGTGGGGTCACATTGTGCCCACAAAATATTAAAAAAAAAACTAAGAAAAAAATCTAAAAATTAATTTCGCCTTCAGTAACTCTGAAACTATAAGAGTTAATCCAAAAATGCAGATATATTTTTATCGAGAATTTTAAGAATAAGCTATATACATAATTTGGTTTATCTGGTGTAATAAATTAATTTTTAGCGAAATTTCAAAAAATCTCAATACTCGAAATGGTCAACTTTGAAAGGGCACCTTTTAACAACATTTATTTATGTTGAATTTTTTTAAATCGACATCGAGATGTCCAAATTCGGAAGGCCACCCACTAGCCCCTCGATCATTCCAAATTTTATTTAAATACCTCCAACAGTTCCAAAGTTACAGAATTATTTCCAAAAAATATATATATTTTAGGGGAATTCCTTCTTTTCCAAATTGCCAAATTTTATTATCTAATCCAAATACTAACCTTAATACATATTTTAACTTAATCATAGAAAATTCATCTTTATCGTATTAAATAATACATTTTCTTTTGTTCAATATTTAACTGTTTCATTTCAAAAATAAAGAAACGAAAACAATTCAAATGAAAGTGAAAGGGAATTTTGGTGAAAAAAAAACGCTAAAATATAAAATTCAAATTTCAACATATTGATACACTCTCCATTATGTTATATTATTTTCCTATAAAACTTATAAACTACAGCTGCAGGTGATGATAGAAAATAATAATAACAACAACAACAAATACAATTACAAAAATTTGCATAATAAAGTGTTAAAATATCTGAATGAGTGCAACAATTGAAATCTTTAAAATCCAAAAGATACAAAAATCATTAATATCAACTTATATTTCATCAGATTATTTAAAAAACTTTTCTTATTACAGTTATCAAGGGAACATAAAATTTTGAAATAATCTTAAGGTGTTTTTTTCAGGGCAATAAAAATATTTCAAATAAAAAGTTTTCAAATACAAAACAGAAAAAAATGGAAAATAATTTTTAATCGCAAAGTTGCGAAAGTTTTAGAAAGATACTTTAAAATATTTAAGAGATATAGTAAGATAACTGTTCACTCGATCCTGTAATAAGTTAAAACTTCAGGAGATGGAAATTTGAAAACGATTTTATGTGAGATCGTTTCATTCTAAGGAATATGGAATCAAAATAGTGATCAAGCAAAAGTGATCGAATTTTTATCTTAGCGATTATAATCGCTTAAGTTTAGTATTGTGAGAGACAATTTCTTTCTACTATTACCATTTCAAAGGGCTTGTAGAGAATTTTGCCTTAGTGAACTAAAATATTTAATGGGCTCATACGAATACATACAAACAAGGTTGTGTCATTTGTCAAAAGAAGTTCAATACATCTAGAGGTAGACAGATCATCAATAGTGTACATAGTGTTTCTATATAAATTTTTTTGAAATAACTCTTAAACCGTTAGAGGAAACGCAGACGGTAACCCTGCAACCATGACCGTTCGAGAATATTGTGTAAAAAATTTATGCATATGGTACAGTAACTAAATTTACCTTTTGGTCATAAATTGTATAAGATTTGTTGGAATAGATGTTCGCATCGCATCTCACTCTGATTTAGATCGTTTTATTCTAAGGAATATGGAATCCATGATTTCTGCAAGAAAATAGCGATCAAGCAAAAGTAATCGTATTTATATCTTAGCGATTATAATCGCTTAAGTTTAGTATTGTGAGAGACAATTTCTTTCTACTATTTCAAAGGGCTTGTAGAGAATTTTGCCTTAGTGAACTAAAATATTCCATTGGCTCGTACGAATCCATACAAACAAGGTTGTGTCATTTGTCAAAAGAAGTTCAATACATCTAGAGGTAGACAGATCATCAATAGTGCACATAGTGTTTCTATATAAATTTTTTTGAAATAACTCTTGAACCGTTAGAGATATCAAAATGATATTTCCATAGACAGCAGTTATATAACCTCTGTCTTTTTCCCTATTATATAATATGCTTTCTAACTTATAATATAAATTTCTACACTCTCCTTTCTTTCAATTCTTATCTTTTCAGGTAACACAAAAGGACCTTCAGGACCGAAGTGAACCATTTTCACTGCTTTTAATCTTCCATGGCATTCATTCGCATTCAAGCTCTCCATTTAATATGCTATTTAAATCTTATAATGATTCAAATTCAGGGAGTGACATGCCTTATCTAAGTTTTGAATCCCATTATCTGATACCAAATCTTTGACCAACTTTGATAAATGAATGCTTTGGGCAATTGCCATACTGAAACATATTGTAATTTATGGGGAATCGAAATGTCGAAATGACAGACCATTCTTGTTTGCTCTCTCCGAAAAACAGGTTTGAATCTTAAAAATCCTTTAAAATAAAATATTCATCTAAAATTGGTATTTTAAAAAATAAAACGGTGGCAACATTTGTTCGATGATAAAGAAATTATAAGGGGAAACCGGGTGAACTTGGGTCAAAGACCTGTCCAAAAGCCCCATTCGAATCAGGTCAACTTAGAAAATATAAATATTTATTCTTTTGTTAAATTTTCAAATCGCTAAACTGGACTTTTACTCGATATATTTCCACATATATGTGTTAAACCCCGAAAGAATTTTCTGGAAAACAGCTCTTATAAGAACAGATTCATCATAAATTTTCTTTGAAAATTATGAACCATGTTCTTACGTTTTTATAAATATCAAATAATTCTATTAAATCTGGCTGAATATCCAACCTAAACCAGGCTTCTCGTGTCAAATTTTAAAGCTACAAAAATATTTCCAAGAAAATATCAATTTGGAAACGCTGTGCTGTCCCGTAACGGGTCAATGTATCCAAAGCCAAAGCCTACACTGTAAGCTTTAAAATTAATACAGAGTTATGCCAGTTGAGAGAGTTATAAAAAGTAGTATAAAATAGTATAAAGAGTAGACAAACCAATCATAATAACCTTTGTCAATTGTAAGTTACGCCTTAAGATTTTTAGGCCATTTTTCCATTTCATTTAAGTATTTCAAAAATTCCCTTGTAACCGACCATATGTGTCCATAATTGTACGAAATATGAGCAAATTTCAGTGTGAGAAAGCACCAGCGGATGTTCGCACAGCGTAGTCTTTGGAAACGTTGACGTTGTTTCCAATAGTGAAGCATTGAAATGTGTTTATAAGATATTTATATGAATTGTGAATAGAGATTCAAATGTACCGTTATAAGTACTTAGAATTTTTAATTCAGAATTACATAGTTCATTGTTCCAAGAGTTGTGTTAATACTTATGGAATTTGCTGTCAAATTGTAAAAGAAAAGGATCACGAGATCGAAAGGCAATGAACGTTTTTCCTGTAGGTCTAGTTCATTAATACAACATAATAGACCTTTTACCGGTTAAAATAGTTGAGTTAGTTGCAATTTCAAATCGCTATCTGGACTTATGTATGTAATACGAATCTTTGTGTTGTTGCTTTCTATGGGGCAACTAAAAGCTCTTAACCGATTTTTATGAAATTCCGGGAGTTCTAGCAATATCTCATTAAAAACTATAAGGCTTTGTAATGTTTCGATAGGCTTAGAATTTTAACTTAAAAATTTACTGAAAAATATTTTGGACGAATAAAATCAGGCGAAAGAGATTCCTCTCATAAAATTTTTTTTATTCATTATCGAATTTCTTAGGTCTGAAATTGATGATTCTCAAATCTATTTAAATTTTTATGTATATAAACATTTAGATGCGGACCTAGGCGTAATATGTCATTCTTATAGCTTCATTCAAACTGTCGAAATGTGAAGAATATATCTCGTGTTTGCTTACGATTGAGTTCAAGACGTCGAAATTTTAATCGAACATTTCGGTTCAAAATTCATCAAAGTGTCCTTGTTATCAGCCTTTTTTCTGTAATTTCGAAATACTGACCTCAATGTACATTTCATAACATTTTAGACCTGAAAGTCGTATGTTCAAATTTTGTTCCGTTGGTGGCTCAATTTTCTCAAATTGTTCTCACCTAAAGACCCGGTAAATTAGGAATTAATAACTTCACATAATTTTTGTAAAATCCAGTAATTTAAATCTAAAAAGTATTTTTTTCACAGAATATCAATGGAACCATTTATTTCACTTACACCAAACAATCACTTTTGGGGATAAATGAAAAATTATAATTGACACATTTGATTGACATTTGGGTGTGTGTGTATGTGAGTGCGCATATGCTCATTTTCCGAATAATATTCTAAACTTTTTGTTTGTTTAAAAAAACAATGTTACTTTGCTTAATTGTGGGCTGGGTGAGTGAATAAGTAATTTTGGCCTGATCTAGTCTAACTGGATGCTGTTTGATGATTGTTGAATGTCTGGGTGGCTGGCTGACTGGCTGACTGACTGGCTGCATACATGTATGAGACAAACACTTAGATTCGTTGATAGAAATGATGAAGATCGATGATCTTGTTTTTGGAATACATTAGACGTTTCTTTCGTTTCTCCCCGTGATTGTGTCAATTTAACGCTTTGGCTGCAGCATTTTTTTCACTCTTAATCAATTTATTAAAATCAATCTATTGGGCAATAATTGTTGTCACTGATTGTTAATAGTTTTTGGAGGGAAATTTTCACAAAATAGGTTAATAGTTCTTTTATGAATTCAAATCAAAGAAATAAACGAAAAATGAACATAAAAGTGTTTAAATGTTAAAATTTTCAACAAATTTAATAACCGTCGAAATGTATGAAAAATAACTAAATTTAACAAGGTAGAGCCTACTTTAGATTAGATTTCAGGCAAAGTTATAAGGATATTACACAAGCATTTGATCTCTAAGGAATCGTTAGAATGTGAAGTTTGACAGTTGTTAAGGAAAAAGGTAATGGAATGATATTCAATGTCAAAAATTTGTGAAGAACTTAAAATCGGCAAAAAGCCAGTGTATATCACGATAATTCCGGTTACTCTAGATCACAACCTATACCATCATATAGGAAGGAGGGGTCTTTGAATCCTTAGTTAAAATTAAGTTTTTTATGGTCTTCACCAGTAGTATTCCAATTAAAAAGGAATATCACTTTGCGACACTTCAACATTAACCAATGTGTAAATATGAGAAGCAAAACTCTCGAAGGCAAACTAACGAAGTACAGTCTCAACGGCTTTAAGAGTTATCGACGATGACGTGATAGGTGTCTGCTTTTAAACTTTAATAAAATTGAGATGAATAATAAAATTTATTTGAAATTTCGATTTGCAGTTGACAAATCAGGGACTTAAAACACAATCCCACTTTCCCATGCAGAAATACCCAAAATCCCAAGCTCTATTAATCATGTTTAAACATTTGGCTTCAGTTTTATATGGACCGTCCGGTAGAAAATGTTTTATGAATATTAATAAGGAACGCCAAACGGGACGGGCCTTTTCAAATCCCGGTATACCTGGATTTTTCGGGATTACAAAATTTTGCGTTTGTGTAGATATTGGTAACGGGCAGAAAAAATAGTTCTACAACCACTTTTACCGATCGACTCAGAATCACCTCCTGATTATATTTAAGCATGTCCGTCCGGCTGAATGTTCATGTAAAGCTTGTTCGCAAAGAACAATGAAATTTGGCACGTACTATTAGTTTGGTCCAAGGACGATGCCCATTGAAATTGCTTATGATCGGTCTATTATTTCATATAGGTCCCATACAAATGTTGCTCCGGAATTAGGTTTTTAGCCCAAAAAATTCCTATATATAAAACGATTTATTTTTGCAGGAACTATATCTTATTATAATCTGAAACGATGTTCTAAATAATACGAGAATCAGTCTATTATTTCTCAGCCTTCCAAATATCACTTTGAAAATCGAATTTTTAAAAAAGCAACTTACCCGAGATGGTTAACTATGAAAGGTCACGCATTACCCCCCTGATTAGCCGAAGCTCTCTTATTCTTTGGATAAACTTATTAAATTTTATTCTGATAAATCAAAAGTGATCAAAACTTACAGAATTATTTCCTATTTATATCCCAACAGTTTTTGTTAATTGTATCGCATGAGTTATTCATCTCTCTAACAAAAACATTACTATTTTGAAATGGAGAGAGAACTTATTGCCACTTCTATAGTCTCATCCCAATATAAATGGGGACACTCTGAAGTAGTTATTGTCTCCCGACGATACACCTTATGTCAAGCACATGAAGTGCCTTATCATTTTACTATCTATTTGTGCTCGTTGAGGGACGATTGCTTGTGCTCACAAAGTCTTCTCTATACTTGGTAGCAATAAATAGTGGTAGATGGCTTTAGGATGTGCCATTTCTAGCCCTCAGTGGGTCAGAAACTATTATATTTTTTTGAATCGGCTGTATGGAAAAAAATCGTTTTTGCCACACTGTACAGCCTGGGGAGGGTCAATAAAAATTGTGTTTGTACTTTAGCGCATTAAAGATTCGTTACAGCCGACTAAAAACATTCTGACTTGTTTTTGTATTAAAATGCTGATTTTTGTTTTTTTAATTTCAATTTAACTTTATTTTGTTAAAAAATTACAGTGTAAATAAAAGTGCATTTATTAAAGACAACAATTTACCACAAATAAATAAAAATAGAGAATAAAAATAATAAAAATAAAAGAAAAATTATAAAAATTATAATAAACAAGTCAAAATATTATAGTCGGTCAAGTCTAACAATTTAATACCCTACACCACATTGTTGATTGTAATGTCTACTACGAAAAAATTATGAACGACCCTCGTATAATTTGTTGTCCTTATTATTCTTATTATTTTCTAACATTTATGTGAAAGTTATGCGTTTTAAAGGGAATTTTTTCTGTAGCGTTATATGGGAATTAGAAAAAATTATGGACCGACCCTTAATTTCGCACAGCGGTTTTGGCTTATACGTACATGTGCAATTTATGAGTTTCAAAGTGATATTTGGAAGGGTGATGGTATGAAACCTCTTAGAAATACTGAAGCGATCATATCATTTTACACATCGTTTAAGAATATAATAAGACTTAGTTTTGCAAAATGTTGTTAAAATCGTTTAAATGTCCTCCATACCGGAAGGACATTTGTAGGGGACCTATGTGATATAATGGACCGATCATAACCAAATTCAATAGGTACAGTCCTTGAGCCAAATATCTTCAAAACTGCTACTTTTACGAACAAGCATTAAAATGGACAGCTAGCCGAACGTACTAACGTGCTTAAATCGACTCAGGAAGTGATTCTGAGACTTAAAAGTGTTGATAGGACTATTTGTTCTGTCCGTTACAAACATCTGTACAAATGTATAATACCACCACCTATGGTGATGTAGGGCATACAAATATTTTTTAACAATAAAATAAAAGCGGATAAAAATGCTACACTCGGCTATGTCGAGTCCTCAATAGTTAAGGTCACAAAAGTTCTAAATATAAAGCAATTTTAATGTAATTTGGCACAAATTAGTTTTATAATATTCTAAAACGATGTGTCAAATTATATGAGGATCGGTCCATTACTATTTCTCATAGGTCTCACATAACTCCCCTTCTAATATCACTTTGACGAGCTTCAATCTCACAAATACATTGGTATTGTAATAATTGTAATAAGAATTTTGTAATAAGAATTAATCAAATCAAGACAAATATAAGCAAAAATAAATTTGCGAAATTTCACGAGGTTCGGTCCATAAATTCTTCTAACTCCCATGTAACGCCTACAGAAAAAAATCCTTAAGAACGTAGAAATCCCACATGGAAGTTGGTACCAGTATAGAATTCTGTAAACTTAAGCATAAATTAAAAAAATGCTTTATACGAGGGTGGTTCATTAACTTTTGCTAGCTATCACATATAACCAACAATGTGGTGTAGGGTATTAAATAGCCGAGCTTAAACGAGTATAACTTCTATATTTCTGTAACTTTGTTCAACTGTAAACATGGCGAATCGATAAAAAGAGTTCAAACTGTTTAGAAGTTAGATATTTTTATACCCTACACCATCTCAAATGGTAAAAAGAGTATATTAACTTTGTCATTCCGTGTGCTACGTTAAGGAGGAATCATCTCAGATCACATAATGTATATATATTCTTGTATCAAATCAAAATCGAAGTCGATTTAGCTATGTCCTTCGGTCCGTCTGTCTGTTGTTGGCACACATCACATCCGCAAAAGTTGACAAAACGTTTTTGAAGTGTATGTGTGTATTGAATATTATAGCATTCTTACTTATTTTTTATTTTTATTGCAGGGATGGAACTTACCACATAATTAGGAAAAAATCCTTTATCGTTTATAACCTCAATTTTGTAAAATTTTAAATTAATTTCCAAAATTCAAGAAAACAAAAATCAAAAATATCTTTTTATTTTTCCCTCCATTTTAAGCTTTATTGTGTATTTAATTACAAAAAAATGTATAATATTTTTAAAATATATTTTTTAAATAAATTTTTAAATAAAAAGAAATTCTTTTAAAAAAAATGTATTTTGTTTTTAAATTTTAAAAATGTATTTTTTGTTTAATAAAAAAATTTTAATATCTCAAAATATATATGTATGTAAGTGTATAATGTTGGTTTTTATATAAATATGTGTGTATATTTTTTTAAATTTAAAAATATATTTTTTAATTCATTTAATAAAATTTTTACTAAAAAATTTTTAGTTTTTTTTAACTCTTGTTTAACCTCATTTTTGTTTAAGATAAATATTTATTTTTTTGTAAATAAATTGTTGTTTTTTTATTTTCTTTGGCTTATCTTAATATTAATTAATAATTTTCTATATAATTTAGCATAAAATTAATTATTTTTCTCTTTTTTATTTATTTTATTATAAATATTAAAAACATACAATAACATTAAAATTTATTTATACTTAATTAACTAAATATTTTTAATTTTATTTAATTATATTTTTATATATAAAATTAAAAAAAGAAAAAATGTACAAATGATTTTGGGATTTAAGTACAGTTAAATATAAAATAAAATAACAATAGTTAAGTGATAATTGCATAAAAAGTGAGGTTAGAAATTAAAAAAAAAATAAATAAAATAAAGGTTTACGTTTTTAAAGAGAGTAAGTGGAGAGAGAGAGAGAGAAATAAAGAGAAAAATAAAAATATTGGAAACTAAATTTGAATTTTATTTATGAAAAGCTTTTAAAAGCCTAGAATAAACCTATTTTAGGTTAGTTAAGTTAAACTTGGTTTAAACTCTTATTGCAATGAACTGAAATTTAACTAAGGCTTAAAGCAGGATTTTTTTCCTGCACTTTAACCACGGTATTTGAAATACCGTTTTAAAAGCTCTACATTTCCGGCTTCAGGTTTAAAGCTTTTTTAATTTAAATTAATATATTAATTAATAATTTTCTGGCATCTTCGTTTTTCAAATTTGGTTCGATTCCAGCTTAAGCTTTATTTAAACCCAGTTTAATTAAATAAATTTTATAGGATCGTTTTAATCCTTAAAATTTTTAATACAACTTATTTCAAATAAAGTTTAATTAATAATTCAAAAGCGCTAGATTAACGGTTTCAAACTCAAAAAGCTTTAAATATCAAGTTAGGGAAACATTTGTCTAGAATCAAATATGCTAAACATTTTGACAACCATTAATTAAAATTACAAATATGTTTCGATTCTACTTAGAAAGCTTAACTTGATTAACGAACTTGATTTACTAAACACGTTTAGCAGATTGAAGTTTAAACTAAAAGTTTTGATAAAGTTTATTAAATCGTGTTTGAACTTAAAACTTTCTTGACAAATGATTACAAAGCTTAAGCTCTTAGATGTGTAATCATAAAGCCGTTTTGAAAAAAAACAATGAATTTAACGTCAGATTAATTTTTATTTATTTTCTAAGCTTTAAACTAAATTTAAAAAAAAAAAAACTTTTACTTCATCAAGTTTTTATTTTAAATTAAACCAGCTTTAAGCTATAAACTTTAATCTGGGTTTAAACTAAAAACTTTCAGTTTAAGCTTTAAACAGTTTTTAAAAAGAATTTAATTAAAACTCCATTCAAAATTTCTGCTTAAGTTTAAACTAAGATTTAAAACTGATTTATAGTTAAAAATTATTTGAAAAGAGTTCAATTGAAATCAAGGCCAATATTTCTGTTTTAGCTTAATCCTCTGAATTTAATTAATCATTTTTGAAATTGAGTTTTAAATTTAAGTTTAACTAAACACCCGAATATTTTTTCTTTATTTGAGTCTTAAATATTGTTCTGTTGAGAATTTTTTGAAAGATATTTTTTACGTGTTAAACTAGTTTTAGTAAATCAGTTATAAGCTTTAAGCCCTTCATTTATTAAATCCTTTATAAAATGTTAAATAAAGTTTCTCTTTAAGCTTAAGTTTAACTAAACATGAGATAAATTTCTTTGTTTAAGTTAAAGCAAGGATTTTGTTAAGTTAATAATAAAAAAGCTTTTCTATAAGCTTAAAGCTTTGAATTAATTGAATCCTTTTTAAGACTTTAAATGAAGTTATTACCCTTTAAGCTTAAGTTTAGCTAAACTTGTCGTTAATTTGTTTACTAAGGTTTAACCACATCAATTTCTCTTATTAACTTTAACTTAATACCAGATTGATTTGTCTACTTAATTGTATTTTTTTAAGGATTTTTTAATTGAGTTAAATATTTGATTTTATTAACTCAGTTTTAAGCTTAAAGCTCTGAAATAGTTTTAATTAAGCTTCTTCCTTTTAATCTGAAGTTTCGCTGAACTTCAGATAACTATGTTTAAAACTGTTTAAATTAATTTTGAAAGAAAGCTTAAAGCTCGCAATAAATAAAGCTTAAGTTTAACTAAACTTCAGATTACTATGTTTAACTGTTTAAGTTCATTTTAAAATAAAGCTTAAAGCTCTGAATTTATTGAAGCCTTTTTAGAACTTTTTAATTAAGCTTTTTCCTTTTAATCTGAAGTTTAGTTAACTATGTTCAAAACTTTTTTAGTTCATTTCAAAAGAAAAGTTTCTGCTAATCAAATATCTCTCCTTCTCCCTCTCCCTCTCTCTTCCTCTCTTTTCAACTAAACCTTTTTATTTCCATTTAAAAGTTTCTTTTTTTAATTTTTAAAATGCTCAACATGAAAGAATTAAGAACGTACAAAAACAAATAATAATAATATTAATAATGATCATGATCTTAAGGGAGGAATGCCTCTGCTCTGTTTCATACAAAAAAAATTTGTAATGAGAAAAAACAATAAACGCGAATGAAATATTTTGTTATGCATGAACTTAAATTAATTTAATAGAAAAAAAACCCGCCCTTTTTGTTTAATTTAAACTAATTTATTTAAATAATTAATAATAATAAATTTTATAATCATAATAATTATTGCAACGAGATTAAGGACAGTTTCCCTTCCTTCCTTTCTTTCTTTTTATTAAAGCAAAAGAAATAGAATAATTTTACAATGAAATCGAGTTTTCTCTCTTTTTATCCCGAAAAGGAAAAGAGAATTTAAGAAATTATTAGTGTTAATGAAAAAAATATACAGTCTCATCCTGATATTGAAATATCAGCTAGAACAACAACCATTTTCTTTTTTTTTGGGATCTTTAACAAAGAAAGAAAAGAAAACTTACAAACCATGATCGTTGGTATTGAGAAAACTTCGACAAACACGACTGACTTCGGGATTATTGTGATTGATGAGTTGCATGTAGATTTGTTTGTGTAACTGTAATTCATTGGTCATTTCTTGGAGTTGACGTAAGAGAGCTTCTTTCTCCTTCAGCAAGCTTTTGACCCGTTCCTCAACCTCACGTGAACGAACTTTGGCTTTTTCGCGTGATTTACGTACGGCTATATTGTTGCGTTCTCGACGACGACGATATTCTTCGGTTCCCTTGTCAACATGTTTTAGAGATTGTTTGCGCTGTTGATGCACCTGTTTGTTGTGATGCTTAAGCAGATGGGCACCGGCTGCTAGATGAGGCAAATTAACGGCAGAATGATGAGCCAAAACATTGGCCGAGGTAAGAGTATTGAAATTATTGGAGTTTTGTGATGATGAATTATTGGAGTTACCATTGCCGTTGGCATTTTGATAGGGATTATAGAGACCATTTGCTGAGCCACCATTGGTGATAAAAGCCGCTGCGGCAGCATTATTGGCGGCATTCGTTTCTTGCAAATGACGCCTGTACTCTGGGTCTATGGGCTCTTCTTTGATGGTAGAGGTATCTGAGCCCACCGAGGAATTTTCATCACTGGAATTATTGCTATACGAGGCATTGGAGTGCACAGCCTGGGGCATATAGGCCAAAGGATTACGTCCATATGGATGTTGTTGGGTGCGCAATGATTGTTGTTGCTGTAATTGATGTTGTTGTAAAACTTTTGCAGCAGCCGTTACCATGCCATTGGATGGCAGAGTGGCTGACAAAACACCGGGACTGGTAACCATATCACTGAATATACCCAAAGTTTCCTGATCACGAAAACTATCATCGATCAAATGTTGTAAATCTAATGAGATCTCTTGAGCCGTCAATTCATCCAAATCCGATTGTGTGTATTGTTGCATGATTTGTTTTTGCAACAAATTGACATTATTGACATTTGCATTTAACACTGAATTATTGTTGTTGTTATTGTTCATGGCCGCTGCCTGATGCATTTGATGCATAGCATGCTGTTTCACCACCAAACCATTGCCACCCGTAACGCCTAGACCATTTGTTTGTTGTTGTTGCTGTTGTTGGGTATTATTATTGTTATTGTCATTCTGTTGTTGCTGTTGTTGTTGCTGCTGTTGTTGTTGTTGTTGCTGCTGAGAAGACATGGCCGTTAGGGTTATTTGTCCTATAATGGCCTGTTGAGGAGGCGGCTGTTTTTTAAGATCCAATTGTGTTAATGTTTGTACGGTATCGTACATCTGGGGTGATTCCATGTTGAGCATTTTTAATTGTGAAAATGAAGGCAAAATTTTGACGGAGTTTTTAATGTTGAAATGTGTGGGGGAAAGAACTAGCAAGGAGCACTTTATTTGAAATGAAAAGAAATCAGATTTTTACTCTTTTTTACTCTCTTTCTCTGGCTGAGCGTTTTTCGTTTTTAAGATCTCATGCAGGGAAATGGTTTTCCTCAACCATTTTAAATGTAAACAAAATAAGTTTTGAATAATTTTAATTTAAAGAGATTAAAAATCATATAAAGAGTTTGTTAGAGTAATAACGGGACTTTTTAAATAACGGTTGTTTACATTTATTTATCTCACTTTTACTCAATTTATTAATGTAAACAGAGAAGCTTGTTTGTGTACTTTTTACAGTTATTTACGTTAATTGTGAATTATAAAATTTCCCTGGAACTTTTTGTTGTTGTGAAGTTGTTATTAAGAGTAAAATCCTTATAGTTGTTGGTGGTTTTTAACACTTGTTGATATTCTCTTGGTGTTTAAGTTCTCTTTTTTAATTAAATGTACTTTACTTTTGTTATTGTTTTTATTATTGTTCTTGTAGAGAGCTGCTAAAATTATAAGAGAATTTTATTAGCTGAACTGATTTTATTTAAAATTATTAATTATTAAATAAATAATAATTTTAAATAAATTTTGTCTTTAATTTTTTATATTTTTTTTAATCATTATTTTTTATAATTAACAATTTGTGTTACAATTTTTTATAAAATAAGTGGAATTTTTAAACTTATTAAATGTTAAATTTGTTTAATTGGAATTTGTTTTATTCTATTTTTTAATCACAAATTTAATTTTATTAATTTTAAAAGTTCAAAATTATTTTTTTGTTTTTAATTTTTATGATTTTAAAGAATTTTAATGGAATAAGTAATTTCTATATTTTTTGTAAATTTTAACATTATTGAAAAACAAGAGTCCAAAGTAAAAACTAGTTAAATCAAAAATGTTTGAATTAGAGTTTATTTTTATAATTTTTTTAAAAAATATTTTTTATTTTTAATACAAAAATCAAGAGTCAAAAAAAAAAAAAAAAATAATAATAATAATAATATATGATACACCATTCTATAAAATAAAAAAATAAGTCCAAGTTTTTGCAACTTGAAATAAATATGAATGTTTATCAGTTTTTATATTTTCATTTTTAATTTAATACTTTATATTATTATTTTTAAAATTATTAAATGCTTATTTTTTCATATATATAAAATTAAAAATGATTTTTGTTATTTTAAATTATATATTTCTTGCTTATTCATTTTTATTATTATTATTATTATTATTATTATTATTATTATTATTATTATTTGATAATTTAATATTTTTAAAATTTTTTGAATTATTTTAAATTAAATTATTGTCTTTACGAATATATTTTTCTAAATATCAAATTTTTATTTTAAACATTTTTTAATTGTTTTCTATTTTGTAATCAACATTTTATAAAAAAAAGAATTCTTTATAGATTCTTATTAATTTTTTATAATTTTAATTTATTTACTATATTATTTTTATTTGTAACAAACTTCAACAAAATGAAAGGTCTTTATTTTTTAAATTAATTTTAAAGTTACTTTTGTTATTTTTTAATTTTATTTTATTATTTTTTATTTATTTAGTTATTTTTTTTATTTTTAATTGTATTTTTATTTAAATAATTTGTTCCAAATTAAAAAATAAAAATTTACATTTTTTAATATTTAGTATTTAAAAAATTTGTATTTAAAACATTAGAAAAAAATTATTATTTTTTATTAAATTGTAATTATTTTATTTTGTAATAAATTGTCGAAGTTTAAAAAATTAATCTCTTAAACTTCAAATAACTTATTTTTATTGAATTATGTTTTTTTTTTAATTTTTTATTTAAAACTTTGATAATTTTTCTTTTATTGAATTTAGTGTCCTATATTTTTTATTAAACAGTCCTTAAGTATTATTTTAATTTTAATTAATAAAAATTTTCTTAATTTATTCTTTTTTATTTTATACTATTATTTTTTAATTATATTTTATTATTTGAAAAAAAATATATATTAAAGCGTGTATAACATAAAAATATTTTTCTTTTTTAAATTCAATTTATTTTTAATTATTTTTTAAGCAAAATGTTATATATTTTTAATTTTGGAACAAATTTCTGTTTAATGTGTTATTATTTTGTTGATTATATTTTTCATTTTTAAAATTGGAACAAATTTTAATTTTAAAGTCTGTGATATTTAAAAAAGTTTTTTTTTAATATTTTTTTAATTTAATTTATTATAAATTATATTTGAAATCAAAATTATATTATTTTCAAGAATTTTTTATATTGAAAAATTTGTTTTAATTAGTTTAATTTAAAATCATTAAAATTTATTTTTATTATTTATTTCATTTTTTTAATATTATATATTAAAAACTTTTAAGTTCCTTATAAAACTATTAATTTTAATTTATGTTTTTTTTAATATTTTATATTTTTTAATTTACTTGTATTTTAATATTTATTTATTTTAATATTCTTTTATTAATTATTTTTTTTTTTTAATTTTTTAAAGTTCTTTTTATTCTTTTTATTTTAAAATATTATTTTTTTAATAAAATATATCCACTTTTTCGTTTATTTTTTATTTTAGTTAATTACAATTTTTTATTATTTTCTTTTGTTTAAAAATTCCACTTTTTTATTAAATTTTTCAGTTTCTTATATTTTTGTAAAATTAACAGTTTTTTTAATTTAATTATTTCTAAAAATTCTTTTTAGCTACAAAAATTTTATTTTATTTTTTTTTTTTCTTTTTTATTTTCTTTTAACACAAATTGTTAATTATTTACTTTTTTGTTATTTTTTATTTTTCACAAAAATCCTTTTTTATTGTTTACACACTTTTTTTGCTTAAATCTCTTAATATCCGCTTTAGTTTAAACTTCCGTTTCCCGTTATTATTATTTTGCGCAAATAAACGTTTAGTTTTTTGAAACCGCTAATTTTTCAAAAATTTTTAATTTGTTTTTCAAAAATGTTGTAAAATATTTGTAAACTTTTTTTTTAATTTATTAAAAATTCATTTATTTTATTTTTTTTTTTTTGCTTTTTTGTTTAAACGTCTTAAATACGACTGAAGTGTTTCACAAGTGATGCAACAGATTTTATATTATTTTTTGTCTTTTTTTTTCTTCTTCTACTACACTTTTTTATTTCTTTTCGTTTTAAGTCTTTTTATTATTATTATTGTTATTATTTTTTCTTCTTTTACTGTTGTGATTATTTCTTTCTTGTAAGAAGTGCGCGTCCGCATCCGTTTAGCTTTGGCCCATAACTATTTTACTCTATGGCTACTTAAAGACAGAAGAGTGTGTGTATATGTGCCACCGTGGTTCAATTTTTTACTTTTTCAATTCAAAAAAAAAACACGAAAAACAAAAATAATCAAAATAAGAGAAGTGCACTTTTTTTTGAAAATTTACAAGAAATTGTTTTTGTTGTAGTTTTGTTTTATTAACCGTAATGTTGTACCGCAATGTTGGACTATCAATGTATGAATGAATTATGCCTTCTTTTTTGTTGTCTGCTCTGGCTAAAGTGTAAAATAAAACTTTGAAGGCGTCCCCAAAAAAATAAAAGAAAAAACAACCAAAAAACACACAAAATATCAAAGACACTAACGAGAAAATAAAAACAACAACACTAATACCAATAACAACAAAAAAAGAAAAATGACGTAGCCATCGTTAATGTAATGACGCGAAGATCGTTTTATTTGTTGTTTTTGCTTTTAATACTGTTACTTTTTAATTTGTATGCTTGCACTCTTATCACATTCAACTCTTCTTATTACTTAAGTTCTCTCTCTCCCTCCTTCTCATAAGAGAGCTTTTTTCTTGTTTTTTAATATTGTAACACTAATACTATTACGCTGCCTTGTAAAATCAGCTGTTTGTTATTTTTTATTATTTACTGTTATGTTTAAGAAATGTGCTCAACATTTTGCTTTTGAGTCATAAAAAATTTACTCACCATAAAATTCAAGTAATTCGTTTTATTATTCTCTGAAATTTTAGTTTATTTTTTAAATAATTTTAAACCCGTTTTTTAATATTTTTCATTATTTTTGAATTCTTTTATTATATTTTCGGTGAATATAAAGTTTTGGCGCTCTTTTTGTTCATAAATCTCTGGACAATTATTTACCAAAATATTACAAGTTTCCAACACACAACAACAATTGAAGAAACTGTAATGTCTATTGTAGTGGTTTTCATTTGAAATAAGCGTTTTTTAGTTTAAAGTGTATATTCTTTACCGAAGTGACTCGAAATTCATTTCACTGCCCTCCACTACCACTAATGGTGAAGGGGGCGTATTAACTTTGATATTTCTTAGAAGGAATAATCTCAGACCCCATAATGTATATATATTCTTGTGTTGTATCAAATTCTATGTCGATTAAGCTATGTCCGATTGTCTGTCTGTTGTTGGCACGCTCACATCATTGACAGAGCTGTTGAAAACCAGCAAAACCGGTTCATTATAGAAAGATGTATGAAACAACCTCTAAGATGAAGCGAAGAAGATTTCGGCATAAGAAAAGTAGTACTCCAGAAGATAATGCGAATTGAGTTATATACGAGGATGCGGAACTCTTAGTTCTTCACAACGGCAATGTTAGTCAAACATTTCCAACAAATGCTTGAATAAAAAAGTTGTCTCAGCTATTAACCATCGAGATGGACGATATAATAAGCGAAGTCTTTTCAAAACAGTGATATCAGGTGTAAGATATTTTCCCTTTTTGGGGAATTTTTAACGAAAATTAACAAGGAGAGATATTTAACATTTCCTTATCTAAAATTGGCAAAATCGATACAGTAGAAAAAAGTTTATGATTGATATCTAAGATGACTTCCTAAAGCTGAAAATATTATGATTTAATAATTAAATAATGCAACTTGATTAATATCGAACGCGGAAACTGCAGGTTTTTATCTTACTAAGTGTCTCTGGCCTTGATAATAAATTGTATAATCCAGAAGAATTTTAAAGTAAAAAATGTGGCCACATTTTGAAAAAAAAAAACGGAAAAAATAACTTTTTTCTAAATTTCTATTTCAAAATAATATATCTTTTTATTGCATGAACATAGGTATTTGGTTCATGCGCAAAAATTACTTCGAATTGTGTGCAGAAAATTATTTGGATCCAATTAGCACCTACTAAATTAAAAAAACTATGAGATATCCCTTAAACTTTAAGAGATATCCCACACATGTAGACAACGTTTATGTAGGTGCTTTATGTATTTTAAATATTTTTTAATGAAATTATAAATACAAATTTGGCGATCGTTATACTCGTGGTAAACAACTTTAGAGATCCATCCCAGGACCCACTAGAAACATACCCTTCTCCAAATCAAATGGAAAACACTTCAAGAAAGTTCATTTGAAATTTCGTTTAAAATATTCAATAGTTCCAAACTTATATAATTATTAAAAAACGCGTTTTGGCACCACTGTGAATTGGTCTTAATATCTCTAACATAAAAGTTATTTCTTTAAGCCTTTTAGGGAATTAAAAGTGCAGGTAAATATTTTCATCATTTATTTCAAATTATAATTTCAATAGCAGAAGTAATCAACTTTCCTTATTTCCTGGAACCACTTGTGCTCTTCCAAATCAATTGGAAATAACATCAGGAATATCATGGCAATTTTCATGCAAAAAATATTCAGTAGTTCCAAAGTTACATAATTATGTCGAAAAAATTTGTTTCACCACTGTAAAACAGAAAAGTTGGCATCACCGTTAAAATTATCAACACTTCTTTAACAACAACCTGTGGATACATTTATTCAATTCTTTGCTCTTTTATTTTTAAATTTATTGCTCTCCCTCTTTCTCTGAATATTTTTCTTAGTTCTCTATTTAATTTTAAAAATTCTCCTTAAGCGAAAGCTATTTTTTTATTTTTTATTTTTTATTTTTATATTTATGCTGTAATAATGCATTTGGTCTAGCTGTTGTTGTTGTTTTTGCTGTTTGACTTTACTTTTTCACTGCTTTTGCTTCAATTAGTTTTTTCCTCTTCTTTTTCTTCTAGTTATTACATAGATTTTATTTTGTTGTTGTTGTTGTTGTTGTCGTTTGTAAGTTAACTTAACTCTCACTTCTTGTTAGAGTTTAGGAATGTTGTTGTTGTTCTTGTGTGAATATAAATTAAAGCATTCTTCATTACAACTCTTTTTCTTTATTGTGTTTTTATTTTCTTCTTTGTGTTTTTGTTGATTTTCTGTTTTTCTTTCTTTCTTGTTTACTTTTATATTTTTTTTAGTGGGTATTTGTGTCAGAGCCGAATGAAAGCAAAAGTTTTATAGCTTTATTGTTGTTATTGTTGTTGGTTTCTTTCTTTACAATGTGTTCGATCACTTTTACTCTCGATTTTCAGGTAAGTGCTTTGCGCACACACACACACACACACACACTTTGTTACTCACAAAGAAATGTGTGTTTGTTTAGCTTAAAGTAGAGTTTTTATTGCAGTAAGTTAGTTGTTGTTGTTTTTGTAATTTTTGGGGTTTGATGGTTTTATTGCTTGATTTAAATGATGATAACATCAATTATTGTGTATATGAATGAGTGTTTTTGTGTGTATGCAAGTTATATAGTTTTTTAATATCGGTTTTTTATAGGTCAGTTTTGATTAGAAATTTTTTGTTTTGTTTTCTTTTGTTTTGTTTTTTATTTAATATGTCAATGTTGGACATTTAATGATCGCAAATCATTTATTGATTTAAAGATTTAAGAGATTAATAAGATAAAGGAAAACTTGAAAATAAATTGTTTTGAGTCTACCTTCACTACCTTCCTTAACGAAGTCTGAAGCTCGTCAAGGCAAGGTTTGAATCCGATCGGTTCTTCGTGATTCTTCGAATATTAAATATGTAAATTGCTTATTCACCCTTCTAAAATTAAAAAAATAAAAAAACAACGAAGAAACCCCCAGATCGTCCGTTAATAAACACCAGTGAAAACCCAATTAGTGCCACCATTCCTCCTCGGGTAGGGGTAGGTACTAGACCTACTGCATTTAAGAACAAATACTATTCATAAGTGACAATAGAAATACCATGTTATGTATATAATTAATTTTCTCCAATCCACGTCTTTAAGGTTAGACATGCTCGGTTTAGTATCCCTCATGGAATTTTGTCATCTTTGGGTTGCAATAGATGGTCAGTGACATAGCTAATGTTCCACCGTTCTTTCATACATGCAATACAGTCAAAGTCCTTTGGTGATACCTATTCGATTTAGATGTTACCGTAGAGTGGAGTGTCCTGTAACGTTACCCATTATTTTACCTCATGTTTAGAATATATCTGGGTCACACCAGAATATTCTTGTAATTCTATCAACCGTAACAGTGCTTCACATTAGTTCTCTGTGACTCTGTCGCCCACTTTCTTAGATTGGCTTTCAATGCGATGAAAGTGATCAGATTTCCCTAGCTCACAATGTCTTTACATTCCCGATCACTCCCTTATGGTCAGGTACACAGGCGATGTGTAGCGTTCCACTTGCTGAGAAGTTTTTAATAGCCGCCTTGTAATCATTGAGGTTCTGTGAAATGGTTTCCTTGGAGTCTAAGTCCTGACTTATCATCTTGTCTGGGGTAAGAGATTTAGAAATAAGTTTCTTACCGCTATGTCAAAATTAAGTCTCTAACTCTCGTAGATTCTTCAAAAAATAGAAAAAACCCGAAAAAAGTTTGACGTACCTTCATTTTCTTGCTAATATCTCACCTATTTATGAACCAATTTCCCTGAATTTCTATAGCAATATTCTTGAAATCATTTCAAATCGTTTGACATACATATCATATAATGTTAACTATAGGTCGGCTTGATTTCAAACGAAACACGGACAGACAGATGGACATAGCTAAATCAATTTCTTTTTTCATACCGATCCATCAATATATATTTGGGGTCTAAGTCGAAAATTCTAGACATTACAAACGGAATGACAAACTTATATATACCCTTCTGATCTAATCAGGTGAAAGGTATAAAAATACTCCCGAATCAGGACATTCAAACTTAAACATTTTCTGAAAATGATCTCTTTACTTGATCGTAGGAGTCTCTCGATACCTTTTTTAGCAAAACAATTAACTGACGTCATGATCTTTGAAAACTCTTAAACAAAATCTTTAAACAAAACGGGAACAAGCAAGAAAAAGCAAACTAACAAAAACAAGTTTGGACTTAAAGAAACAACTACAACAACAAAGATAATAAACTTTATAACGATGCTTTTAGACCAGGAAAAAATGAAATACTCTCGCTTTCATTTCCGAAATGATTCTTTGGTGAATTGATTTTTTTAAGGTGGCCAGATGTTGGAGAAAAAATTAAAAAAGTAAAAATCCCATTCCGAGGGGACATTTTTATGGGGCCTATATAAAATAATGGACCGATCATAACCAATTTCAATTGGCATAGTCACTGGGCCAAATTTCATTAAGATATCTTCAATACTGCGATCTGTACTTTGTGAACAAGTTTTACATGGACAGCCAGCCGGACGGACATGCTAAAATCGACTCAGGAAGTGATTCTGAGTCGAACGGTATACTTAAAAGTGGTAGTACTATTTTTTCTGCCTGTAACAAACATATGCACAAACGCATGATCAGCTATGATGGTATAGGATATAAAGAGAATATAATGCTTGAGAGGACCAAGTTTCAGTTAAGTTCTCATTTATCTTGTAATATATTTATATAAATATAAAATATCGTTGAAAAGGTTATCAATTGAAAAATAGTATAATGTACATTATAAAGTTTTTAAAATTATTTTTTGTAAAAAAATGTTCAAAATATCGAAATTATTTTATTTTCGTTACAATTTTGTGAAAATATTTCTTATATTAGACCCTTAATAAAATCTCTAAAAATAAAACTATAACGAAAAAATTTGGGTACAATACGGATGAAATGGTACTTAATACAGAAGTCTAAACAGAATCTCATATTTCTATTCCTAAATACCCAAAATTGCAATTGTTTCAAAAATATATTTTTTTTCAAAAAAATATTCACTATATTATAGGCTTGACCCGTTCCAAATTTTTTTGGGGATAGAACAATATACATATATAGATACATAATCAAGGTATCATCCTTTTAAATTTTAGCTTTGACTTTTTTGGTCCATCTCCATTTCCGGGATACCTTCAAAACTAATTCTCCTCCAAATCAGTTGCAAAATTCCTCAAGATGGTTCAGTTAAAATATTATTTAAAGAAATATTTAATTGTTCCAAAGTAATATTCGAAAATGCGATGTGGAACCCATTTACATTGGTCTATACTCCGGTCAATGCATGAAAAACTTTCTTT
Organism: Cochliomyia hominivorax; assembly: GCA_004302925.2. Lineage (NCBI taxonomy): Eukaryota > Metazoa > Arthropoda > Insecta > Diptera > Calliphoridae > Cochliomyia > Cochliomyia hominivorax. The sequence goes on from PYHX02000494.1 coordinate 19,498,483, forward strand.
TAAAATTACCAGAAATGAAATGTACTCGATTTTATGAAACATGTCCAAGGTGACTGACTTTGGGGGTCTATCTCCCGTCTCCCGAATCAACAAGAACTTATGCTCCTACAAATCAATTGGAAATCACCAGCAAAATGTCAATTTGAAATATTGATAAAACTGTTCAGTAGGTCCAAAATTGCAAAATTAGTTTCCAAAGAAGCGTTGTGGGAACACTGTACATCGGTCTATACCTTGGTTATTGGCTTAGGTTGAGTAAACGATATCTAAAGTATCTGCAAACTTGATAGATAACGACCAGGATTCCGGAATAACAACTAAAATGAAGTAACTGAAACTTGAGACCTATCAGACCAGAAGTAGTAACCCTGGTACCACAAATTAGGTACTTCAAGTAGCCCTCTAGAGCCATTTGACTTGAGAAATGTCTTTGGTGGTACAGATGTGTTTGGTAGAATAAGTTTTTAGAAGTACAAAGGCCTCTTTCTCTGGTGAAAAAAAGTAATCTGGTCTCTTTATCGGATCTCTTTAACTTTTTAGCGGAAAATCTTATTAAAAAGCATATAGAATGTAAATGTATGTGTTTGTTTGAGGATGTATGTGTATGGAATTTGCTGAGGGCCTCCCTCTTTTTACAAATAATTTTTGACTACTGTTGACTTTCATTGTTGTTGTTATTATTTTCAAAGTATTATGTGTATATGTGTGTGTGTGTGTGTTTACGAATACGGGCCTACGTATTCAAAATTTTCGTGTAGGCAACAAACATTTATGCGTATCATCGTCATAAATTGTTCGAAATGCGCGTGATGCGTTTTAAAGTTTTCGTTTTTTCTTTCTTTCTTTCTATTTATGAATGTATTAAGAATGTAACTCTGTATGTGTGTGTTTTGTTTAGTTTGTCTTATGATTTGTGTGAATTATTTATTTTTGACTAAATTGTTTTTGGAATATTTGTGTTATTGTTGTTGTATAATATAATAGTACAAATATTTTTTGTATTATTGTGTGAATTTTTAATTTTGTTGTAAAAAATTTTTCTCTTTTTCTTCTTTCATTTCGCTTTCATTTGAAATTCGTATACTTTGTTGTTGTTAATGCGCAAGTGCGTAAGTATTATTAAGTCTTTTTTGTTGGGCTTAATGGGCTTAAAATTCACTTTTTTTAAACGAAGGTTTTTATTGTTTTTTTGCTTAGTTTAAACGTCAAGTTTGCACAGTGGGTCCTAAATTATCGAATATTTCTCGAAAATTTTCTCTAATTAGAAAACTTCTCCAAAATTTTCTCTAAATAGAAAATTTCTCGAAAATTTTCTTTAAATAGAAAATTTCTCGAAAATTTTCTCTAAGCAGAAAATTTCTCGAAAATTTTCTCTAAGTAGAAAATTTCTCGAAAATTTTCTCTAAACAGAAAATTTCTCGAAAATTTTCTTTAAATAGAAAATTTCTCGAAAATTTTCTTTAAATAGAAAATTTCTCGAAAATTTTCTCTAAATATAAAATTTCTCGAAAATTTTCTCTAAATAGAAAATTTATCGAAAATGTTCTCTAAATAGAAAATTTATCGAAAATTTTCTTTAAATAGAAAATTTCTCGAAAATTTTCTCTAAGCAGAAAATTTCTCGAAAATTTTCTCTAAGTAGAAAATTTCTCGAAAATTTTCTCTAAACAGAAAATTTCTCGAAAATTTTCTTTAAATAGAAAATTTCTCGAAAATTTTCTCTAAATATAAAATTTCTCGAAAATTTTCTCTAAATATAAAATTTCTCGAAAATTTTCTCTAAATAGAAAATTTATCGAAAATGTTCTCTAAATAGAAAATTTATCGAAAATGTTCTCTAAATAAAAAATTTATCGAAAATTTTCTTTAAATAGAAAATTTATCAAAAATTTTCCTTAAATAGAAAATTTATCGAAAATTTTCTCTAAATAGAAAATTTATCGAAAATTTTCTCTAAATAGAAAATTTATCGAAAATTTTCCCTAAATAGAAAATTTATCGAAAATTTTCTCTAAATAGAAAATTTCTCGAAAATTTTCTCTAAATAGAAAATTTCTCGAAAATTTTCTCTAAATAGAAAATTTCTCGAAAATTTTCTCTAAATAGAAAATTTATCGAAAATTTTCTCTAAATAGAAAATTTATCGAAAATTTTCTCTAAATAGAAAATTTATCGAAAATTTTCTCTAAATAGAAAATTTATCGAAAATTTTCTCTAAATAGAAAATTTATCGAAAATTTTCTCCAAATAGAAAATTTATCGAAAATTTTCTCTAAATAGAAAATTTCTCGAAAATTTTCTCTAAATAGAAAATTTCTCGAAAATTTTCTCTAAATAGAAAATTTCTCGAAAATTTTCTCTAAATAGAAAATTTATCGAAAATTTTCTCTAAATAGAAAATTTATCGAAAATTTTCTCTAAATAGAAAATTTATCGAAAATTTTCTCTAAATAGAAAATTTCTCGAAAATTTTCTCTAAATAGAAAATTTCTCGAAAATTTTCTCTAAATAGAAAATTTCTCGAAAATTTTCTCTAAATAGAAAATTTCTTGAAAATTTTCTCTAAATAGAAAATTTCTTGAAAATTTTCTCTAAATAGAAAATTTCTCGAAAATTTTCTCTAAATAGAAAATTTCTCGAAAATTTTCTCTAAATAGAAAATTTCTCGAAAATTTTCTCTAAATAGAAAATTTCTCGAAAATTTTCTCTAAATAGAAAATTTCTCGAAAATTTTCTCTAAATAGAAAATTTCTCGAAAATTTTCTCTAAATAGAAAATTTCTCGAAAATTTTCTCTAAATAGAAAATTTCTTGAAAATCTTCTCTAAATAGAAAATTTCTCGAAAATCTTCTCTAAATAGAAAATTTCTCGAAAATTTTCTCTAAATATAAAATTTCTCGAAAATTTTCTCTAAGTAGAAAATTTATCGAAAATTTTCTCTAAATAGAAAATTTTTCGAAGATGTTCTCTAAATAGAAAATTTCTCGAAAATTTTCTCTAAATAGAAAAATTCTCGAAAATTTTCTCTAAATAGAAAATTTCTCGAAAATTTTCTCTAAATAGAAAATTTCTCGAAAATTTTCTCTAAATAGAAAATTTCTCGAAAATTTTCTCTAAATAGAAAATTTCTCGAAAATTTTCTCTAAATAGAAAATTTCTCGAAAATTTTCTCTAAATAGAAAATTTATCGAAAATTTTCTCTAAATAGAAAATTTATCGAAAATTTTCTCTAAATAGAAAATTTATCGAAAATTTTCTCTAAATAGAAAATTTATCGAAAATTTTCTCTAAATAGAAAATTTATCGAAAATTTTCTCTAAATAGAAAATTTATCGAAAATTTTCTCTAAATAGAAAATTTATCGAAAATTTTCTCTAAATAGAAAATTTATCGAAAATTTTCTCTAAATAGAAAATTTCTCGAAAATTTTCTCTAAATAGAAAATTTCTCGAAAATTTTCTCTAAGTAGAAAATTTCTCGAAAATTTTCTCTAAATAGAAAATTTCTCGCAAATTTTCTCTAAATAGAAAATTTCTCGCAAATTTTCTCTAAATAGAAAATTTCTCGCAAATTTTCTCTAAATAGAAAATTTCTCGAAAATTTTCTCTAAATAGAAAATTTCTCGAAAATTTTCTCTAAATAGAAAATTTCTCGAAAATTTTCTCTAAATAGAAAATTTTTCGCAAATTTTCTCTAAATAGAAAATTTTTCGCAAATTTTCTCTAAATAGAAAATTTCTCGCAAATTTTCTCTAAATAGAAAATTTCTCGCAAATTTTCTCTAAATAGAAAATTTCTCGCAAATTTTCTCTAAATAGAAAATTTCTCGCAAATTTTCTCTAAATAGAAAATTTCTCGCAAATTTTCTCTAAATAGAAAATTTCTCGAAAATTTTCTCTAAATAGAAAATTTCTCGAAAATTTTCTCTAAATAGAAAATTTCTCGAAAATTTTCTCTAAATAGAAAATTTCTCGAAAATTTTCTCTAAATAGAAAATTTCTCGAAAATTTTCTCTAAATAGAAAATTTCTCGAAAATTTTCTCTAAATAGAAAATTTATCGAAAATTTTCTCTAATTAGAAAATTTCTCGAAAATTTTTTGAAATTCGAAAATTTATCAAATTTTCCAAAACAAAATTTGATCGAATTTATATTTTCGAAAGCAAAAATTTATAGAATTTACATTTTCCAAACGATAATTTATGGAATGATTTCGAAAGCGACAATTAGTCGAAATTATGTATACGAAAGAGAAAATCCATTGAATTTTTGTATTCGAAAATAGATGAAAATTTAGCGAAAATTTTTACAATGAATTAAAAAAATATTAAAAATATTTCCATCCCACTGTGCAGTTTGCTTAGCTTAGACACTCATTTAAATATTTATATGTACTTTCATACTCATATTAAAACCATTTTTTGATTGTTAAGCTTTCACGTAACGTTTTAGTCACTTTGATTTTTTTTATGATTATTTATACCCTCCACCACTAAAAGTGGTGAAATGGGTATATTTACTTGGTCATTCCGTGTGTAATGGTAAAAATGAATCACCTTAGTCTCCATATTGCATTTATATTCCTGCATCAAATCAAAATCTGAGAAGTCTGTCAGTTTGTTGTGAGCACGCTGTCATTCACAATAATTGGCAGAGCTTAAATGAAATTTGCACTGAGAAGTTTTCTATTAAGATATCCGAGGTAACTTCTAAGTTCAAGCAAAGAACTTTCGTAAAATTTTCAATTATAAATCAACAAATCAGAATTTTGCCATAATATTAAGATACTTCAATACCATTCCAAAAAATTATCGAAATCGGTTCAGTTGGGAAAACTATAGCCAAAAATATAACTAATTTTATGATTCATTAAGGGTTTCTGAGTTGTATTTAAGAAAAACTTTCATATTTTGTAAACTTTTGTGAGTGTATATGTGAGTGTGTATGTGAGTGTGTATGTATGAACATAACGTTTTTAAATCACATGCATTTGTGGTGGAGGGCATTGAAGATTCGACACAACCAAATACAGTTTTCTTACATATTTTTCTTTTAAGGTTTTGATTATTTAAATATTTTTTTAAATTTTATTTAAAAAAATGTTATGAAATAGAAAATAAAGCGGCATAAAAATATTTTTTTATTATGTGAATTGTTTTTTTATATTTTTGTTTCTCTTTTTCTTTTATTTTTCGTTTGTTGCCATTTCATTTTGTTATTTTTATGTTTTAACACCTGTTAAATGTATTTTTAAATTTAATCTATGTTTTTTCAAAATGCTCTAAATTAAATCACAGAAAATGGGGTCTAAAATAGATCTAAAATTATAAAAATTTTAGAAAGGTTATACATCATTCCCTTTTACATTTGGATTAACATCTTTAAGTAATAAATTAAAAAAAATAGTAAAATTGCTATAGTCAGTCAAGCCTGACTAGATAATACCCTACAACACATTGTTGGTTTTAATGACTGCTAAGAAAAATTTATGAACGGCCCTCGTATAATTTGCTTTCTTATTTATACTTATACATACAAGAGATTATTATGATACGAATAGTTCTGTGAAATTTATGCATTTTAAAAGGATTTTTTCTAGAGTGTTGTATAAGAGTTTTAAAAAACTGTGGACCGACCTTTGTAAAACTTCACACAGCGGTATTGGCTTATATTTTTCTTAATTTGAATAACAATTTTTTCAATACCCACGTACATGTGCGATTTATGTGTTTCAAAGTGATATTTGGAAGGTTGATGGTATGAGACCTATGAAAAATAATGGACCGACCGATAAAATATAAAAAGACTTATTTTCACATAAAATTTGTATTTAGGAATGGGGTTTTCATGTAATAAAACCCCATTATTTCATATGGTCCCATACATTTGTATGGGACCCATATGAAATAATGGACCGATCATAACCAATTTCAATAGGCATTGTCCTGGGACCAAAATAATAATATATGCCAGATTTCATTAAGATATCTTCAAAAATGCGGCCTGTACTTTTCGAACAAGCTTTACATGGACCGCCAGCCGGACGGACGGACATGCTTAAATCGACTCAGGAAGTGATTCTGAGCCAAACCGAATACTTTAAAGTGGTGGGTGGACTAATTTTTCTGTCCGTTACAAACATCTGCACAAACGCATTACATCTCCACTACTACGGAAGGACATGCTTAAATCGACTCAGGAAGTGATTCTGAGCAAAACCGAATACTTTAAAGTGGTGGGTGGACTAATTTTTCTGTCCGTTACAAACATCTGCACAAACGCATTATATCTCCACCACCTATGGTGGTGTAGGGTATAAAAATTTTTAATATTTTTATATCCTACATCACCGTAGGTGATTCTGACCGTTCGAATCAGAATCACTTTCCGAGTTTATTATTCTGTCCAATACAAATGTCCTCCCAGAATAAGGTTTTAAGCTCATAAAAATCGTAAATATAAAGCGATTTTAACGAAATTTTACAAAAATTAATGTCTTATGAATTCTAAAGCGATGTGTCAAATTAAGCGAAGGTCGGTTCACTGCTTCTCATAGGTCCCATAGTAGACCCCTTCCAAATATTGCTATGAAGGGCATTAACCTCACATATACGTTGGTATTGTAATAATAATTGGTTATATATGAACAAAAATCGATTAACAAAATTATATGAGAGTCGGTCCATAATTTTTTGTAGCTACCACTTAAGCCCCCCCCCATCCAAAAATTAATTTTAAAACGCATAAATTTCACATAAATATTAGTTTCACAATAATGTACTGAACACTTAAGAATAAATGAGAAAATAAAATTATACGAGGGTCGTTCACTACTTTTTCATCTAGTTCATTACCTTTTGGTATTTCATAGTCTGGCTTTAACATTTGTCTTTCTGATACGATTTTCTAAAATTACACAATTTTGTGATTTCCCCTTTTAATCTGGAGTTACAAAATTACGATAATGTTTTATGCAATTTTCCTTGATAATCTATTCAGTTCAAGAATCTGAAACTATTGCAAAGTTTCCAATTCCTTATCGATAAATACTGTTGTAATTCTTATTCTGATATTTCTTAATATTTAATATCTCTTACAAAAGAATCAGATTGTCTGTATATTCAGAAATGCGATAATGAATCACTATGTGAAACTAATGACGAACAGTGGTCCCAAATGCTATTATTGGAAATTATTCTATAATTTTGAAACTTACTAATATCTTTTAACTAAATTTTACATGGACATTCGTGAAATATTTTCTAATTAATTTAAAGAAAGACAGTGATTCTAGTGAGTCCTGGGACGGGAATTGAAAGTCGTAAGTTGATCACCTCGAGTACGATTTTTCCCTTTTATAGTTTAAGAGATTTTTAGAGGAAAGTAAAATTTTGACTCAATATTGAACAAGTTTTTTTTGGAACTTGATGTGAATCCACATGAATAATTATGTGGATTCCATGGTGGAAAAACTTACACGGTGACCATATAACTACAACAAATACAACATTACAAAAACAACAAATAATTTTTAATATAATAAAACAAAATGAATAAAAAGCAAGTGAGTAGGTATGTTCGGTCAAACGTTTAATACTCTACACAACATAATTGGTTTTTAGTGTTAGCTACCGAAAATTAATGAACTACCCTCGTATAAAGGTATTATTTGCGTTATACTTAAGACTGCAGTATGTTATAGTGGCATCAACATTCATGTGGAATTACTGTATTCTAAAATATTTTTTTATGTTGACATTGTATGGAAGGTAGAACTAATTATGGATCGACCTTTGTAAAATTTCACACATCAATTTTTGCTAAGTTTAGTTTCCTTTGACCAATTCTTATTGCAATACCAATGTATGTGACATGAAGGGGGCTTGTATGGAACCTTAGAGAAATAATGGACCGATCCTATTATAATTTGTCACATCGTCTTAGAATATTATTAAAACTACTTTGTTTCGCTTTATATTTAGAATTCTGAGTCGAACGGTATACTTGTTTTTATACTTGTTTTTATACTTATACTTATACTTATACTTATACTTATACTTATACTTATACTTATACTTATGCTTATACTTATAATTATAATTATAATTATAATTATAATTATAATTATAATTATAATTATAATTATAATTATACTTATACTTACCTATGTATACCCATATATACCCCAACCAATAATAATAATGTAGGGTATAAAAATGTGAACAAACTTTGACAGAAACATAATAGGAGTGAAGGAGCTTTTTACTGACGCCGTGTGAGAGGTTTTTAACCATGTGTGGATTCAATAACAATTTATATTATTATACTCTCCAAGACCACAAGTGGGTATATCATTCCGTGTGTAATTCTTAGAATGAATCATCTCAGGTCCCATAATATTAAATCAAAATCTGAGTCGATTTAGCTATTTCCATCTGTCTGTCTGTTTTTGGCACGCTATTGACAGAACTTTATGAAATTTGGCCTGAGTATTTCTTATATCTCTGAAAAGTTTCCTATTCAAGTATGTTAAAGGATAAAGACCGATATCTAAGGCAACCTCTGTTCTTTGCAACATTCTATTCTTTTTATATATCTCTGTGATATCTGAGTAATAAATCCCAAAAATATCAATTTGCAACAATTTATTGTTATTATTTCCAGATCGTTGAACCCGGAATTGATTGAAAAATTTGTTTGTAACATTATTTTTAATATCTATAAAATAACTTTTAATTGTTGTCAAAAATATTCACCAATAAACTGATAAATTAAATATAAAGAAATGCATTTTGTTCATTCAAATCTTATCGGTTGCAAATAATAATTTTGAACCTATGAATCACATTTAAAAGGGGAGTTTTCCTTTAATATACAATTTTTTTTTAATTCCAAGCAACTTTGTATTTTAAATATTTAAATATTTATTTATCGGTTATCGGGAACCGTAACACACCCATTATTTTGTTTTCGCAATGGTTGCAATTTTTTCTGAAAAATTTACTTTATTGTTCATATTTATCTGAAGAATTTGTTACACGTGTGGTAATCGTCGATATTCAACAATGGATCTTTAGAGACATCGATGAAGTATTTAACGTAAGTACGTGTCTTCGAACACGGTGCTCACAGAGTGCATACAATACGTATACATAATTCGAAGCCATGTATTTTGTCATTACCAAGGAGCGGAGTCTATCTAAACTCCTACCGATCTTTGGGTCACAGAACTCGGCTGAAAATGCAACTTCACAACGAGTGTAGAGATCTGGACAACCCCCATGATTTTGATCAAAATCATAGCCACAAAACGTCAGGTTGATATCCAAGTTCAGGGCTACCTGACTCCTGTGGTGCCAGAAGTGCGAAGTGCAGCTAAAGGTCCAGTAGCTATCAGATCCAAAAACTGGAAAACAGTAACACAAGATGTTTTGCACTGACAGGGAGTACCACAAAGGGTGATCACATGTCGGAGTTGCTTCACCATTCCTGAAATTTCCTTTTAATGTTCACTAAGGCTGAAATTCTAACTCGCTCCATTACGAGCTATTCCCAAGCTAAATAAATTATTTATATCCTCATAGTACGAACACACCGCAATGATGCGCTCAAAATTCTTATTTCAATTCCCGTACATTTCGGGGTGTCCGACAGACCTTTTTATTCAAAAATGCATTATTGCGGGAACTTTGCATTGGTCCATTTGATCCGGATGCATACAAAGCTCTTGACTAAGGGTCAAGTCGTTCGAAAAAATCCAATCATAACCTAGAAGTGCTAGTAACTTCTTGATCTTAAAAGAAAAGCATGTTGTATCACTTCCAAATAAAGGGGTGCTAAACATAACAAGATCTGAAGAACTTCTGTCAGAACGATTCTACATAGTCTCTCTGAACTGACAAGACCTTATTCCTGCCAACAACAGAAACAACGGGCTATTTTAACCCAGACAGAAGAAAAAAAGTTTCAAGGCAACGCCAAATCTAATTAACCACTTCTGATCCACCTTTATTCCTAGATATTTGACCTGAGTGATATATTTCAGATAAACCTTGTCAGAACGAATGGGTGTAGGATGACCATGAGAATGTTTTTCCTGATTTTTAGGTCGTCTCACAAATCGTTCCATAACTTTTCTTCTAAATTGACTTATTAAAAGCAAATTGAAGCGATTAATTAGAAACTTCCAGGCCAAATTTCGTTAAAAGCTGATCTTGGTGTGGACGTGAGAATGTTTCCAATAAACACACAAGGCAGAGGGACATAGCCGATTTCATTATGAAGTCTTTAATAATTTTATTCTTAGTTAACCAATTTTATTTAATACATGTTTTAATTATATGGAGATGACTCCATATGTGGACCACTTATGGGTTCCAAACTTCCAGAGTTATAAAGCTCGAATAACTAAAAAGCGATTCAACCCTACTATTTCATACTTTTTTATGTTGTCAATGATGTCAATTTAAAATTTTTTTAATGGTATTTGAAATTGAATTACGAATATACACACAAACATAATACAACTCGCCACAATGTCTCGTTCTTAATTCTTATCAGTCAATCATTTATCACATTTTGTTTTTATTTTATCGTCTTCTTTTTTTTTTGCAAATAATTTTTTTTTCATTTTTATACCCTCCAACAACACAAGCAGTGAAGAGAGTAAAGTAAGTTTGTCATTTTGTATGTAACGCTAAGAAGGAATCATCTAAGACCCCATATTGAATCGATTTAGCTATGCGATTCGGTGTGAGTATTTTTCATTGTCCTCAGAAGTTTTCTATTTAAAACCAGCAAAATCGGTTCAATCTATTAAAAGATATAAACTGACACCTGAGGCAACCTCTTAGTTCAAGTGAAAATCTTTTATTTAAATGTGTACGAAATGTGATTGTATTAATGTACCTACTTCACATGGATTTGTAGTGAAGGGTATTGAAAATTCGGCATAGCCGGCTTCTTAAATATAATTAATGATAAATCTGCAAATAAAACACCCTAAATATTACGGTGTTTATTGATTTACTTATGGTCTCGTTGAATAATCAATCAAATCAAGTTACAAAGGTGTGCACTAACCATAAATATGAGTCACTTCGTGTTTGAATTAATAAACTTAAACGATCACATGTCCAGAGAATTGTGCTCAAATTTTATTGAAACTGTTCGGCCGGTTAATGGTCACCCAGATCGTTCTGGGGAGAGCATTAATGCTCTTAGCAATAGTTTAGCAAAAATGCGGAACACCTCGACTTTCCTAATAATTTTTTACTTAATTCTCTTTTTGATAAACGATAAAGTATGAAGCTATTTCTTTCGTAATAAAGCCGAATTTTGAGTTACAAAAAGATATATGTTGGGACGAGTGTGAACAATCTATCGATCAGTCAGAAAAGTCTAACAATGACAATGAATTTAAACACTCTGCATCTTCCATTTTTGCATTTGGACGAAGCCTATAGAAATTGGTAATGATCAACTGAATGATGTTAAGAAAATGCTTATTTGTTGTATTGTGAGATTTGGAATCGGCACGTACAATCACAGAGGACCTGTACCGAAAGCAAATAAATTCGTTTGAAGAAAAGAAGTAACCAAAAACGATCACAATGCTCAACTATATACGACGTTGAAATCTTACATTATTTAAACATTCGGACACATGTTAGATGGAAGTTTTGTCTTACCCGCCTTTTAAAAGCAGACCCTGTTTTTTTTCTAATTACCCGAACGTCTTTAATCAGAGCAGTACTTTTGACGCAGAATCCATATGATAGTTCAAGAAGATGGATGAAAGTGATGACAAGCAGCAAACACAGCAAAGAAGAAAGAGAGGCAAGAATCAATCTGCAAAACAGCAGCCACAAAAAAACGAAGTGGAGCTCAAGATCCAGTTGCTATCAGTTTCTAAAACTGCCAACAATTGTATGCCTATCCACAAACCGGGGACAGAGGCACAAGTACATGACAGTAAGCACTACGAAGAGTGATCACATATCATAGTCGCTACCACTATTTCTCCTTTATCTCCTAACAAAAACTTCACGAGCAAAATTGACAAACTTTTTCAACGTTCGATCGTTCATTAAGTCCAACTGAAGGCCTACTCCGCCGTAGTATGGGATATTTCCATAGTACGAACACAGTCTAATAATGTGATGAATAGTACCAAGTCCCATCACACACCCATATTTCAGAATGTCGAACAGACCTCTTTTGTGCCAAAATGCATTGAGTCAAGCTAAAGCCAAAATCCAGACGTCTACGTAACCATCATCTGCATTGGTTTAACGGCTTCGACACCTTTAAACGAGGTACTCGTTTATTTTATTTACGCTCCAAATTCATAATCTAAAACTGATCTTTAAAGTTACACCCCCCACTTCCATTCTTCATAATGACATACACGCCACCATATCTACACTCTAAATTGACAATACCTTGTTGCTGTTAAAACATACAAGGCAGATAGGAAGACCAAACGATGCGTAGACAACCAAGGAACTCCAAATTCCATACGCAGAGGAATTCTCCTAAGAATTTTAATTAATGGTTCAGTTGACTCAAGAGTTCAACGCATGTTTGTTGGATTGCCCTTTGTAGGAAAAATGAAGTTCTAAGTTTCTTTAGATCCCGATTAGATTTAAAGTATCTGTATGTTATAGGGTATTTATGAAATCCCTTAAGTTACCTGTAGACATTTTATTATTTATTAATGTAAATAAACTTCTTTTTACAATTTATTAAAACAGTACACATATGTGAGTGTGTATGTGTGTGTAAGTGTAAAATTGTTTAAATAAAATTTACTTTATCTGCACCTCGTATTGTGTTATTTTTGGACAAATATTAATTATGATTAAATAACAATAATTTAAAAGTTTATATTTTGATAATTTTCATGTTAAGGAATTTTAATAAATGTTTTAACAACTAGCAAATACTCGGTGCGCTGCGCTGCGCTACCCCTATCAAAATAAATTTATTATAAAGTAAACATCATTTCTTCTCAACCGATACATCGTAAAAATTCTATTACCAGGAATTCAAGAAGACATAAAAATATAAAAAAAACATTATGGTATAATCGGCTATGCCGAATCTTCAATGTCCTACACCACAAATAAGTATGAAATAAATACGTTATGTTTCGTACTCACACATACACTCATAGATGTATATAATGTACTTAAATTAATGAGTCATTAAATTAGTTATACTTCAGACTATAATAAGTCGATTTTGATAGTTTTTTGGAAATAATAATGAAGTTCACATAACTTAATATTATGACAAAAATTCATTCCAATTTAACGGCTTATAATAGACAATTTTACGAAAGTTCATCGCTTAAACTTAAAGGTTGCATCAGATATCGGTCTTTATCTTTAAATATTTTAAACAGATTTTCCTGGTTTTAAATAGAACTATAGTGAATACTAAGGCCAAATTTCATTGATCTCTGTCAATTTTGGTGGATGTAATCGAGCCAACAAAAGACTAAATTTTGATTTGATGCAAGAACATATACATTATGGGATCTGAGATGATTCCTTCTTAACTTTATACACGGAATGACAAAATTAATATAACCTCTTCTCTACTTATAGAAACCACCCATAAAAACGGTATAAAAACAGATACAATTTGGTCCCGCTACAGCATAAAAACTTTAACAAGATCAAAATTGCAGAATTCATTCATATGGAAATCTTTAAAATCGGTTCATATATAAGGAATCTGGATAGTTTTAAATATTATAACACGAAGTGTCCAACTTTGGGACCCCATAGATCTTCCCCCGTTAGTTCTACCAACTTACTACATCTCTGCTATTTATACCCTACACCACCGTAGGTGATTGGGGTTTTATGCGTTTGTGCCGATGTTTGTAACATATAAAAAATGGTGTTACACACACCTTTAAGTAAACCGATTAACTTAGAATTTTTTCTGAGTCGATTTAACGATGTCTGTTCGTCCATCTTTATGTCTGTCTGTCTGTCTGTCCGGGTGGCTGTCCATGTAAATATTGTGAACACTCTACAGGTAGCAATTTTTGAGATATCACGATGAAATTTGGTACATGTTATTACTTTTGGCCAAGGACGAAGCCTATTAAAATTGGCCATGTTCATAAAAGTCCTAAATAAAAACGATTTTAACGAAATTTTGTGATATTCTAAAATGATGTGCCAAATTATGCGAGGGTCAGTCCATTACTTCTCATAAGTCCTATACAAGCTGCTTTTTCGAATACCACTTTAAGTGTATAAATCTGAAATACACTTTAGTATTGCGATAATAACTGGTCAACTCTGGTCGTTCATTAATTTTCGTAAATGCTATTTATAACCAACATTGTGGTGTAGGGTATCACATAATCTCTCTTGACCGACTATAACATTTTTATTTTCTGTTTTCTATTACCATTTTATTGTAATCGAACTAAGCGTCCTATTAAAATCTTATTCAACTGAATAAAGAGAATGATTTACAGTTAGATTGATTATATCTTTGTTATTTTTGTCCTCTCTCATTATATGCATTTCCTGTTTCCTTATGGTGTCAGCCGAGATCATCTTACAATTTGACAGATTGATATTTTCGTAACTTTCTATGTCAAAAATATTATGTTGCTGATGATCAAGGGAATTTTAAAGGCAACTTTTGGACCAAAATTCTGGTAAGCAATATGCAGTTGCCGCAAAAGAAATCAATAATTTGTTACAACGATCTCTTTAAATACCGAAATTTACATCAAGGATTATTTACGAAAAAGTCAACTTTCATTCATTAGACTTCATAATGAGTCTTCTTATTTTTGGCCTGACTTGGAAATCTGTAAGGAAAGTATTTGTCCAGAGTTAAGGCCAGTTGAGAGTTATCGGGGTCTTTGAGAATGAGGATTGAAGAGCACAAAAAAGATTTCCAAAAGTGTGGTAAATTTTAAATGGAGATATACACCTGAAGGTTTTCCGAAAAAGGTTAAAAATGTCATCTCTAGTGAATATTTTCATTTTATTAACATATTAAGACTTTTTCGATCTCACTTCTTAATCTTACTCAAATGAATAAAGAGGAGGATTTGCAGTTTGCTTAATTGAATCTTTGTTAGGTTTTGTCCTGCTTCATTAAATGCGTTTCCTTAAGATCTTAAGACGTAGATTTCTATTTTCCATACAGTTAAGTGGGTTCATTTAACTCACCAAAAATAACTTAATTATTTAATATCAACTTCAAATGTCATCAAACTCTCTAAGATTTTTGTTATTGTTATCGTTTAATGACAGTTATGACAGTTATTATAACATTGTTTTTGCATTTTATCACCAAATAGGAAGTGACAAAAAGTTAACGTGAATTCAGTTATCTTAAATAACAGAAAAAACCTGGACAAAAGACTGGGTTCATTTAACTCTTTATCAAAATATTTCCAATATTCGTTTACATATTTTCTTCATTATTTTTCTTTTTTTCCAATAATTTTTCTATATTTAATAATTCTTTTGAATGTAATTGAACGATAACTCCAAAAAAAATATTCATATGATTTGTACATTTTCAAATTAATTTTAAATGCTAAAGTATTAGAATACAAAGCAAGTGAGAATTGATATATTCGGCTTTGACGAATCTGCATTACCCTCCATAGGAAATGCTTGTGAAGTAAGTAGGTTTTGTTCTACATACACACTCACATATACATATAAATAAAAACCGGAACACTTTATCAGTCATAAAATCTATATATAAAAACATGAATCTCTGTTTGTTTGTCTGTTTGTTTTTGTGGGACCTAATGCAGCTAAACTATTGGACCGATTTTGCTGAAATCTCTATATGCCCAAAAATAACATAGACTATAAAAAATTTCAATAGGACTAGGAAGAGGTAACCACCATACAGACCATATATCGATTTTCGAATATCTAAAGAAATATATCAGCGAGAATTTTTAAATTTGATTTCAATCACGTCTTGAAGGAACCTGACAAAATGTTGAACGGATAGAATAATGGAGAGAGGTGTCCCCCATATAAAGAAAATATTGATTATCGAATATATAGATAACTATAAAAGCAATAGCACTCAAATTCAATCCCAATCACTTTCTCAAGAATTTGTTTTACTGATCAAAATAAAGGACGGGAAAAGGATCATGCGGAAAGGTACACCCATACAAAGCAAATATTAATTATCGAATATTTAAAGAACTGTGAAAGCGGATGTATACAAATTGGTTTCAATTAATTTTTTAAGGATATTTTTTACTGGCCAAAATGTATGACGGATAGGACCATGCGGAGGGGTACCACCTACTTTATAAAGCCGGCAAAGCGTGTTGGATCTTAGTTAGTTATTTATATATTTTTAGAATGGTTATAAAGCAATTTATGGATTCATAATTGAAAATTTTGAGAAAGTTCTTAGCTTGAACTTAGGGGTCGCCTAAGACGTCGATCTATAACTTTTAACATACTGAACTTATTATACTGGTTTTTAAGCGGAATTTTCTCAAGACTACTAGAAATACTCGGTCCAAATTTTATTGAGGTCTAGCAATTATGGTGAATATGAACGTATCAACAACAGACAGACATACAGATGGACGTAAGTAAATTAATTCAGATTTTGATTTGATGCAAGAATTTATATAAACTATGGGATCTGAGATAATTCCTTCTTAGCGTTACATACGGAATGACAAAGTTAATATACCAACTTCAACACCTGTGGTGGTAGAGGTTATAAAAGTACCATTTTTAAGAAGAAATTTTGTAAATTCAAAATCCTAAAAAAGAAAACGTCAGATAGATTTTTTTTGTCATTTTCTTTTAAAGTTCAGTGACTCTGGATTAAATATTGGTAGTTTTTGTACAATTCACTTTTTTGTTGTTTGTGTGTGTGTGTGTTTTTTTTTTGCTGAAGTTTAATCACACGTTCCGTTTTTATATATATTTTTGTTTAATATTTTGATAGTTCAGCATAATTTCTTTTTGGTTTATTTTATTTTTAACGTTAAATCTAAAATTGGCTGGCGAATGATGTTTTCAAATTTGTATTCTTTATTGTTATTATTATTCTTTTATAATGTTTGTTTCTTTACTTTTTTTTTGGAAATTGAAGAAAAGTTCCATGACCTTAAACCATCAGTAGTTTGACTTTTTAGATTTGCGAAAATCCTGATTTTTGATATATCATTTGCAATAGAAATGTATTTTCATTACAACATTGTGGGATGAGGGAACATAGTTTAGGTTGAACAACTGGCAAAAGAATATACTTCCTACACTTCCCTTTTTGGTATTTCAGAAAAGCTTAAGACATGGAAATTGGGAAGAAGTTTGTAGAATGTCATTTGAGGTTAAAAATTTCGCTTTTTTTGCCGGTTTTTGAAAAATATATCTTATATCGAAACTTTAATAAAAGTGAATCCAATAATGATATTTATATAACAAGTAAGAAGGCTTTATCGACTCTACCGAATCTTAACTACCCTCCACCTCTATATTGAAGACAATTATTATTTTATTCCGGGAAATTAGATTTTAAAGGAGTTTATACGAAGATTGTCAAACTAGTTTCATATATTAAAGCTCTTACCCGTTTTTCGGGAAGAGGAGTTTTGTGGGAGCTATAGCAAAATAATTGAACTGAATTTTAAAAAATTTGGTCATTATTTACTAGTTTTTTTTTAATATCAAAAAAGGCTCTTATATGGGAGCTATAGCAATATATGGACCGAGATTGTCCAAATTAATAAATTATATTAAATACAGTTAGAAAACTAAATTTGTTGAATTTTAATAGAATTGATCTTTATTTACCAGTTATATAAGCTCAAAACTGTTTTCCGGAAAGGGGGTTATATGAGAGCTACAGAAAAATATGGACCAAGATGGTTCATTTTAATAATAAACACTAAAGATAGAGAAATCATTGTGCTAAATTTCAATAGAATTGTTCTTTATTTTTTAGTTTTAAAAGCTCATTACCTCTTTTCCGGGAAGAGGCCTGATATGGAACCTATATTAAAAAATGGACCGAAAGTTATACAAATTAATAAAATATATTTAATACAGTCAGAAGATTAATTGTGCCAAATTGCAATAGAATTCGTTCATATTTAAGACTTTTAAAGGCTGTAAATCATATTCCGGGAAAGTGGCTTTATATAGGAGCAAGTCACAATTTTATTTCTTTGGATTGAAATTATCTTAAAAATTCCGGCCCATATCAGTTACAGATTTCAGGGTCTATCAGAATTTTGCATATTTTCGTCTATAACTCTTTTGATATTGATCAGATAAGATCAGATAAGATAAGATGACAAAGTTAATATATCCTCATCACCACTTGTAGTGGTGGATAATGAAGAACAATAATATTTTATAGGTGGTTCCAAATTGCAATTTGAGAAATTATTAATGAAAGTTAAAATTTGTTTCGGAAAATGACAATGTTTCGATTGTGTTTGAGGAGATTTCTTTGCCCGGAATTTATCTAAATCAACTAAATCATTTTCATATCGATTTCAACTAAATTAAGCAATAGATCCCATAAGAACCTTTATTGCTCCATATAAATTAAAAATACGTCAAGAATATTGGAACCTCTGATCATATAAGGCTGGTGATGCTGATATTTTATGGCCCTTATTAGTTTTCAAACTCAAGTCCAAAATTGAACTCCAATATTTTCAAATCTTATTCGAGTGCTGTCAAATATCATCACATAATTCATAATCTTAAGTTGGCGTGGTAAGCTCTATGTTATTCCTTTTCTTTCTTGAACAGCGATGTCTAACCGATGTCTTATTTTTCGATAATGAATATAAAATTGTTTTGAAATCACTGCTTAGCGATACAATGAATTTTTATATATTTTTATTAAATTACAGATAATGTGGATATTTTTCCAGAATTGGTTTTTAAATTGATAAAAGTCTTAAATATAAGAATATTTTAATGGTATTTAACGCACAAAGCTTCTTATAGCTCGCATACAAAGTACATTTCTAAAAATCGGTTAAAAATTAAAAAATCTTAAAATAAAAACCAGTTTGAGTACTATAATTTTTTGGTGATGCCGAATCTATAGTATCCTCCACCGCAGACACAGGCAAAGTTTATGCATCCATCAGTTATGGTGAAGGGTGTTATAAAAATGGCATTAAGTCCATTCCGTGTAGGGCCAATAATGAATCATCTTTAACCACATATAGTATATATATTCTTGCATCACATTAAAAACTGTGTCAATTTATTCAGTAGGTTCAGTCATAACCTCGAAATCCAGACAAAAAAATTTTCCCAACTATTTAAAGAAGTAGTTTTCAATTTAAAAAAATTAATGAACTATAACTATTTAAACTTTTCAAAAATCATCAAAATCGGATGAGTAGAAAATATATATGAGGCATAGCCAAGTACAGCATTCTTAATTGTTACTAATTAGAATATTATTAATTTTGCAAAATATTTATTATTCGAAAGCCTTTAATATTGATGTTTAATGGGTTAATGATATAATATTGTTACCAAATAAAAGCCTGAAGTGTTGTATACCATTTTTGATATGGAAGAAAATATCATATCGATGTCTTTTTAAGATATTGACACTTTATTGCAAAAAGTCATGGTAAAAAATAATAAAAGTACTTCTTGTCTCTTTAATAAGTTAACAATATAAATACTTCATATATTACACGAAATGTCCATTTTAGACCTTTCAAATGATACCTATATTATTTCCAGATATTTACTATAAAATTAGAAAAATGAATTTTTATATAGAAAATTTAAATCTCCATATCTTGAAAACTAACGAAAGGAAGATACAAAATTCATGTTATCGAGAATGTAAGGAACTTAATGTGTGTCCTTAAACACGACATAATATACATATTCCTTAAAATAAATACTTATGAAAATTACTGTATATTACTTTTGATTACATTACATGATGCATTCTGTTTTAAATTGTTATTATTTCTGAATCACTCTGTTACTTCTTCTGCAATTAAACAGCTGTCAGGCTGCAAACAAACGTCATCCTCTGTAAAGAAACTTGAAAAATCGTATAAATATTTAATTAAGGGAAAATAATTGGAAAGTCCTCAATAAAATTGTTAATTTTATTACCATGGATGATGAATTACCTAAGGAATTTGATATAATTGTTATTGGAACAGGTGAAAGCTTTAAACAAGGCTGATTGATGAGTCATTATTTTATATCATTTTATGTATACTTTATAGGTTTTCCTGAATCGTGTGTGGCAGCTGCTGCAAGTAGAATTGGAAAAAGTGTTTTACACATTGATCCCAATGAATATTATGGTGGCTCTTGGGCTTCTTTTAATTTAGATGCCTACAATACATTCCTCCAACAAACACAAAACTGTGGTAACAACAAGGAAATTCGAAATGCTAAATTTGAATGGCATATACCCAAAGAGGTGGAGGCGGGCGTAGGGGATGCCTCAGAAACTGAAGTTAATCTAACAGATGACATGAAATCCAGCAATCAGGAACCATGGTCCATTGAAAAATTAATGAAATTATCTAGAAAATTCAATTTGGATATATGTCCAAAGATTTTATATTCATCTGGTTCTTTGGTACAACTATTAATATCTTCTAATATTTGTCGTTATGCTGAATTTAGAGCTGTTGATCGTATATGTACCCTGTTCCAAGGCCAATTATTAAATGTACCCTGTTCACGAAGTGATGTTTTCAATACCAAAGATTTGAATATTGTGGAAAAACGTTTACTAATGAAATTTTTAACTTTATGTTTAACTTTTGGTGAAGATAAATGTGAAGAAGATGTGGCAGAATTTAGAGGCCACACATTTGGGGAATATTTAAAAGCACAAAAGATAACGGAAAAAATTAATAAATGTGTCATGCAAGCTATAGCCATGGTCAATGAGGATGTACCCTTCGAATTGGGTATGGAACGTACTAAGAAATTTTTACAAAGTTTAGGCCGCTATGGCAACACACCCTTTATATTTCCCATGTATGGTTGTGGTGAAATACCACAATGTTTTTGTAGACTTTGTGCAGTATTTGGTGGCATTTATTGTCTGAAACGTCAAATAAGTAACGTAGATGTAGATGAGTCTTCACAAACTGTAGCCATCGAAGTGGATGGTCAACAACGTATACAAGCTAAACATATTGTATGTTCCTCCAATAATATGCCGGAAAAATTAAGAGGCTTGAACTGTAAGAATTATTTGTCAAGAGCTATATTTTTGGCTTCCTCACCTTTGGGTAGTGAAGAACTTAATAATGGTGGTGGTGGCGTTAATCTATTAAGATTAATTGATGAAGAAAATAAACGTGAAGCTGTGTTAATACAATTATCACATTATTCGGGCACCTGCCCTAAAGGATTGTGTAAGTATTTTTTTTTTTTTTTGAAATATGTAAGAAAGTTTTAGTCGGTCTATTCTGACTATATGATACCTACACCACATTGTTGGTTATTATGGATGTTATGAAATATGAATACACGACTTCAAAGTGATTCTCATGGTTGTATGGGAGTTATGAGAAATAATGTCCCGATCATTGGGGAGATATTCGATAGCGGCTACGTGAAATAATGAACCCAATGTCCTTCAAGCGAAATATGATAAGAGCAAAATTTAATCTATTTGTCTTTAAAAGCAGTTATCCAAACAAACTGAAAAATCTAGTTAAATTCTGACTGAGTATTATCGGGATATTATGAGTCGGTTTACTTAAAAGTCGGTGTAACACAATTACCTTCATATGCTTTAAACATCAGCAAAAACACATTATATCCAACCTCCTATAGTGGTGTAGGGTATTTAAAATATAAATCATAATCTGAAATTTTCATTTTCTTTTCAGTTATTTTCCATTTAACGACACCTGCTGTAAGCGATGAACCCAGCACAGATTTACAACCTTTTGTAGAACAAGTGTTTAATACTTCACCTACAGCACCTAAAATTTTATATTCCTCTTACTTTTCTATAGCCAGTTACGATTTGGAAAATAATTTATCGTCTCTAATCTATAATACAGCACCACCATATTATGAATTAGATTATGATTTATCTATAGAAAATGCACGTTCAATTTTCTCTAAATTATATAAAGATGTTGAATTTCTGCCAAGAGCTCCTGATCCAGAAGAGATTGTTATTGAAGGTGAAGATCCAAAGGCGTTAAGTGAACAACAACTACCCGATGATTTACGTGCGCAGCTACGTGAATTGGAAGCATTTACTGAACAAATGGATATAGAAGAAAGTTCCGCAGCTGTTGATGCCAGCGAGGAAATGATTTCTGAATAAAAGAAGACTTTAAAATATTCAAATTCTTATTAAAAAAATGCAAAGATTAAAAAAAACATTATTTTTAAGGCTTAAAATATTATATATAAAATTACAGCGTATTTTACTAATTATATTTGATAATTAACAAAATTATATAAATAAAAAAACACTTTTAGTTTTATTTCCTTTACACTCATGCATATTTCTATAAACGCATTTATTTTTTTCCCTATTTTTATCGTTATTGTTCTCAACCAAAAATAAATCTGAAATTTTTGAAGGGACGCAATTTAATTTTACTTTTTCGAAAGTAAGCTAGATTTTTTCTTAGTCTATTTTATATGGAATATTTCTTTAAACACAGGCGTGAAAATTGCTTAAATAAAATAACTAGTAAAACTGTTATAGTTGGTCAAGCAAGTCCACGTAATAATAAAATTAATTAAAATAAATAATAATAAACCATAATAAATCAATGCCAGACCGTATTTTTGAGCTTATTTACAACAAACGATTTATCCATTAATTATATTGATACAGAGTCTGATAAACTGAGGTGTGTAAAATACTTATTAAATTCTTTATGTTCGGCCAAAGCGGTAAAATTCGGCACTTCGATTCCATCGACTACCATCGTTGATGAAAGTGTCAAGTTACGTGCAGTGAAGAAATTGTTGTGAAATATTGTCACTCAAGTATTTCACAATACATCCCTTCATGTTGTTTGGCAATGAGGATTGCAGAGTGTCAGGTGGGAAAAAAGTGATGCAAAGTTCTTCACCACTCGGCCAAAAATTGTCAACACAGCGAAAGCTGTATGTAAATGAAAAGTTTTTTCTCAAAGAAATAACTATCGGA
This sequence comes from Cochliomyia hominivorax, assembly GCA_004302925.2. NCBI lineage: Eukaryota > Metazoa > Arthropoda > Insecta > Diptera > Calliphoridae > Cochliomyia > Cochliomyia hominivorax. The sequence continues at coordinate 19,521,668 of PYHX02000494.1, forward strand.
TACAGCAGAACTGCGACAATTGCCTTAAATAGTTTGGCAGCGTTGTAGCACCTGCAACTACGTGTGTGATGAATAATTGCGGAGTATCGGTGACTGGAAAGATGTGAAATTTACGAACAACACTTTTTTGGAAATAATTGTAAATTATTAAAACAAAGTTAAGTTAAATTATAATTTTAGTTCACTTTCTGAACCATAAATATTGATTTTTTTAATTGTAAGACATAGAAGTAGAACAAAAATAATTATAATGATGATATTCGTCATTTATTTGATTATTTTAAGCTAAAAGCTTCTTGTCTATTATAATTAAATTAATGCTTTTCTAATAAATAAGATATTTTAAATTTAAAAATAATAATTAAATCTGAAAAACATAAATAAAACAAACAAATGCCAACATTTAAGTCACTTTTCTGTCTTAAAGAAACGCCTAAAACTTTCTCCCTCTTTTATCTCATTATGAAACTAAATAAAATTACATTAATTTCAATGTTTCCATAGCTTGATTAATGCGTTGAATTTCACTTTCAGATTGTTGTAACTTTTCCGTATTAGCAGTTTGTACTTCAGCGGGTACTTTTGTAGCATAATCACTAGCTTCCATAGCTTGTTTCAATTTGCTAACGGTTTGCACTAATTGTACTTGTTTCTTTTGCAATTTAGCAATTTCTTTGTCCACTTCGATTAGACCCTTGAGTAATAAGTGTACTTCACATTGACCCGAAACAGTAAGAATAGCACAACCAGCTGGTGGTGTAGTATCAAATTCAATTTTTGAACAATACGCCACAGTGGCCAAATCACTGGCATATTTTTTGAGAATATCGTTAGGTTGAGAATCAGTACAAACAATATAAGCTTCAGTTTTGGTTTTGTTGGGTAAATTGTAATCAGAACGGGCAGAACGTATAACACGGGCAGCCTTTTGCATAAAATCAACTTCTTTTTCGACTTGTTCATTGCGCCAAGCGGTATTAGCTGCAACAGGAAAAAAGTAAAAGCGAACAATGTTTATTACATAAAAAAACAATATTTCATTTTATTTTACCTGGATAAGCAGCCACACATATACTGGGTGTTTTATCAGCTCTGGGCAAACGTTGATACAATTCTTCCGAAATGAAAGGCATAAATGGTGACAATAATTTCAAGCCCATTTCTAAACAGGCAAACAAAGCTTTACGTGCCGAGGCTTTTTGCTCATCCGAACCACTTTGGAAGATGGGTTTCAAACATTCCAAATACACATCACATAAGTCGTATAACCAAAAACTATAGCAAGCACTGGTGGCAGCAGCAAAATCGTATTGTTCAAAACCATTATTACAAGTCTCAATGGCAGCTGCTAAACGAGACAGAATCCAAACATCCATATTATTTTCATTACCCGTCAATTGGAAATCAGATGAGTATTTCTCTTCGCCAGCAAAATACATAAGGGCAAATTTAGTGGCATTCCATAATTTGTTACAGAAGAAACGATAACCTTGTACACGATTAATATCCAAATTAATATCACGTGCCTGTGTAATGTAGGCACACAACGCAAAACGTAAAGCATCCGAACCACATTCCGGTATACCGTTAGGATAATCTTGCTTCTGTCCGGCTTTAGCTTTTTCAATTTCACGTGGATCCAAATTGGAACTGATTAGTTGAGCATGTAGACCTTCTAAGGTTATTCCATGTATAACATCCATAGGATCAATCACATTACCAAGAGATTTAGACATTTTGCGTCCATGTGCATCACGTACCATAGGATGTAGATAAACTTCTTTGAAAGGTAATTTGCCCAGCAGTTTTTGTCCAAAGAAGACCATACGTGCAACCCAGAAAAATAGAATATCATGACCAGTTTCCAATAATGAAGTAGGATAGAAAGCTTCCAAATCTCCAGTGTTATCGGGCCAGCCAAATACTGAGAAGGGGAAGAGACCAGAACTGAACCAAGTATCTAAGACATCTTCATCTTGCTTAAGTTTAATTTTACTGGGATCAACCTTAAATCTTTCAGAGGCTTTAGCTAAAGCCTCCTCAGGAGAACGTGCCACAATCCAATAGGCTTCATCGTCAGACTATTAAGAAAATAATTAAATTATAATTTTTATTACTTTAATAGTTCATAAATAATAAAAACATACAAGTCACTTAAGACCGATTTGGTAATACCCTACACCATAGTATTGATTGTTGTTATAACAGTTAGAAAAATAAGTATATTAATTGTATTGGTTTTTGGTCTTGGAACAGCACGACCAATATGAGACTAGTAGGAATTAAGCCTATTGGTCTCTCTTAGGCAATGAACATATGTTTCAACATACCATCTACATAAGAACTAGCAAATGTTTTTTCAGTTGTTACAACAACATTGGAAAGAAGTCGTTTAATCGACTCAGAAACTTTTCTGAATGAACTATTTGTTTTATCAGATATTTATGTTGGTGTAGGGTATAAAAAATAATAAAAGTATTTAAACATTTTAACACATAAAATTACCACAGAATTCTGTTTAATGAAAGGCATGTAAATAAGTACAGATAATCTAAATTTCAGTTTTACATCCAAAAATTACAAATGCATATAAAACTTACCGAACCGCTTTGTATGGAAGGATCAGTAAAGGTAACGAAATATGCAGGAATACGATGACCCCACCACAATTGACGTGACACACACCAATCACGAATTCCATCCATCCAATGATACCAAATTTTAGTATGATGTTCTGGTATGATTTTAAGTTCCCCAGAACGTACAGCTTCAGTAGCCTTTTCTGCCATTTCAGAACATTTTACATACCTAAAAAATAAAATTTTAAAATTATAACTTTTCAAAAAAAATAAGAAATCATTTCTTACCATTGTGGTTTAATCATGGGTTCAACAACATCCTTAGAACGTGAACAGAAAGGCACTACCATGGGATTGTTAATGGTTTCTTTGTATAAACCCAATTCTTTTAATCTAATTTGTATTTGTTTGCGGCAAGTAAATCTCTTCATTCCCGTAAATTCGCCATAATCACCAATAATATAACCATCATCATTGAATATGGTTATGAATGGTAAATTACAACGTTTACCCACTTCATAATCGTTAGGGTCATGAGCTGGTGTGATTTTAACAGCACCAGTACCGAAATTCATGTCAACAAATTCATCACATACAATGGGCAAACGTCTAGAGCAGAAGGGATGTTTAACAAATTTGCCATGCAAATGTTTATAACGTTCATCATTGGGATGAACAGCAACAGCAGTATCACCCAACATGGTTTCAATACGGGTAGTGGCCACAATAATCTCTTCATCAGAATCCTCAATCTTATAGGCAAATTTCACTAAAACACCAAATTCAACTTTTTCATCATAACCCGGTATAGAGAAGAAAGTACGACCGGGTATATCAATTTTATCTACTTCTATATCAGATATAGCTGAACGCAAAGCACAAGACCAATTTACTAAACGAGAACTACGATAAATGCTACCATCTTCATGTAAACGCACAAAAGCTTCAGTGACAGCTTTGCAAAGTTTCGGATCCATAGTGAAGGCTACACGACTCCAATCATAGGATGAACCCAAAGATTTTAATTGATCATAAATGCGGCCACCTTTTTCACGACGCCACTCCCAAATTTTCTCGATGAATTTTTCACGACCCAAATCATGACGTGTAAGTTTTTCCTCACGCCATAATAATTTCTCAACTACAACTTGTGTTGCAATACCAGCATGATCACAACCGGGCACCCATAACGTTGTTTTACCTTTCATACGATTATAACGAGTAATGGCATCTTCAATGGCATTTGTAAGAGCATGACCCAAATGCAATGTACCAGTTACATTTGGTGGTGGAATGACCATAACAAATTTACCATTTGGATTTGGTTCAGAAATGCTAGAACGCTAAAATAATGGAAATAGGAAATTAATTTTTAAATTAAAATTTGGAATTAAAGATTTACTTCTTAAAAACGAGATAGTTTTTTTTTCTATAATAATTATTCAAATAATTTATTGAATAATTTACATCAATCATAATATCGATTTTTAAAATATATATTAACAAAGTACTTTCACGTATGTGATTTCATAACATTTTTCGCACTTTTTTGGCAAAAATATTATTAACTTTATTAATTTGCAGGAGTTTAAAAAGAGTTCATATTATTAGAAAACGGAAAACTTTTAAACCCGTTTTGCGGGAAGTGGTTTTATATGTGACGATGTTTAAATTAAATATTTTTGTGCTGAATTTTAATAAAATTGTTTTATATTTAAGAGTTTTACATGCTTTAAACTATATACCGGGAAGGGGCCTTATATAAGAGCTATGACAAATAATGGTCCCAAGAAAATCAAGTTTCGTAAGATTTTCTTTTTAAAATTCAGAAATTTAAAATTACGACCCATATGAAAAACTATATCTTTCGTTCTATTGATCCGATTTTCATGCATGATGAAATTTGATAATTTCTTCTTGCCTCTCAAGATTTGTTAGATATTTTTTTATATTTCGTTTAAAAAAAAAAAACTTCATATTCAATTACTTCAGGAAACCTCTGCATATTCTTATTTACAATAAATAATAAACGCAGTTTACTTACACCATATTCAGGTTTGAAAAATCCTTCTTTTTCCCACCAACTATACCATTGAGCTTCAACATAACGAGGGCTATAAGCATCAGGTAAAGCTCCGGAAATATCTTTCATTTCACCGGGAGCTGTGTTGGCAGTATAAACAGCAGCTTCTTTTACTTCTTTAGTTTTTTTCTATAACAAAAAAGAAATGGAAGTAAACAAACAAAAAATACAATTTCATTAATCATTTAACTTTCACCAAATCAAAGAATATGATAATACAAAATAAAAAGGCATAACAATTGTAACAATTTAGTTTGTTTTCTTTCACTATTAAACATAAAATTTGTATACAAATAACATTGTCCGTAGCACCATCTTCCTCCCTTTTACTAAACAACAAAAACAAATACACAAACCTGAAGCAGTTTCTAACCTTACTTCTTTCATTACAAATTCGTCATACTTTTTCCAAAAATTAAAATTTATTTACCTCAGGTTTTTCTTTTTTATCAGTGGCTGCTGGTGCAGCTGAAGCTTTTTTCTCTAATTTTGCTTGAAGTTTAGCTAATTTCTCGGCTTTTTTAGCTTCTTTCTCCAGTTGTTTGGCTGTCTTTGGTGGACCTGCTGCCTCACCAGCAGCAGGAGTTTCACCATTTACAGCAGCTTGTTGTTCCTCAGGCATTTTATTAGAAAACTCTTTAAATACTGTTTTTATTTATAAATTAAAACTTATTGTTTATAAATTAATTGAAGAAGTTGGATTTGATGCAATTACACTGCACACTGGTGCAACTTATCTGATGAAATAAATCGACAAACGTGTGCAAAGTGCCACGAAAATTTGTTGCGAGTTAAGAAACCTATGTCAAGCTAATTTAACCTCAACGGCGACGTTAATGAAAATAATCAGCGGCCATTAGTTAATTGTATTCTAGTCCTCAAGACCATCCAGAAAATGTCTAACTAATTCAGTCTTGAAAGCTGGAATAGCGGGCATATAAAAAATAGATGTTAACAGACTCAACCTCATCCTAACACATACTGATGCCATCCGGGTTATATATCATTGCAATCGCCCTTCTACTACAATGCCCAGTAAAGAATCCTCGGACTCTCTATCGGTGCACAAAAATAGGGGCGAATAAAAGAGCTTTCATAAAAATGCAAGAAAATTTTTTGAATTTAATAGCGTCGGGATTTAAATTAAAACTTGCGTGGGATTCGAATCCAATTTAAATAAATATTTTCTTTATATTTCTTTTACCCACTGTTTTTTCACAATATATGTGGCATCTCTCTCACTCACTGCAGGTGAACAATGAACACAAAAACAAAAGCAGAAAAAAATGAAACAAAAAAGAAAAAAAAAAAGAATTCCTCTAAACAGTTTGACATTTAAAGCAGCGAAACTTTTTTGCTCTCTGTAATTTTTCATTTATTTCTTCTTTCTTTTGTTTGACGAATAAAAAAAGAAACTAAAATCAAGGGAAAAAATAGAATTTTCGACGCCTTCAAAAATATAAAAAATGTGTTAAATTAATGTAATTAAACGGTGAAAAATATAAAATCTATTCAAAATCCATTTCAATATTTTAATAAACAAAAGAATAAAAAATTCTTTTAGGTGCGTGTTACAGAGTGTAATGAACTAAGAATGTCTTCCAAAAGTGAATTAAAAAAATTATCAGAGGAATCATTGTTGCAGCCACCGGAAAAGGTCTTTGACATTATATGCAAATTAGGCGAGGGTAGCTATGGCTCTGTGTACAAGGCTCTACACAAAGAAAGTAGTTCCATAGTGGCCATTAAACTGGTGCCGGTGGAGTCTGACCTGCATGATATTATCAAAGAGATTTCGATAATGCAACAATGTGACTCGCCATATGTGGTGCGCTATTACGGTTCATATTTTAAACAATACGATCTTTGGATTTGTATGGAATACTGTGGTGCTGGTAGTGTCTCTGATATAATGCGTTTACGTAAAAAGACATTGACCGAAGATGAGATTGCCACAATATTGTCGGATACATTAAAGGGTTTAGTTTATTTACACTTGCGCCGCAAAATACATCGTGACATAAAAGCGGGTAATATTTTATTAAATACAGAAGGTTATGCTAAATTGGCAGATTTTGGAGTGGCTGGTCAACTTACGGATACTATGGCTAAGAGAAATACTGTAATTGGTACCCCATTTTGGATGGCTCCAGAGGTCATTGAAGAAATAGGTTATGATTGTGTGGCTGATATTTGGTCGTTGGGTATAACTGCATTGGAAATGGCTGAGGGTAAACCTCCTTATGGTGATATACATCCCATGCGTGCCATATTTATGATACCACAAAAACCGCCACCATCTTTCCGTGAACCCGATCGCTGGAGTACTGAATTTATTGATTTCGTAAGTCGTTGTTTAGTTAAGAATCCTGAGGAAAGAGCTACCGCTTCTGATTTATTGGATCATGAATTTATACGCAATGCAAAACAGCGTGGAATTTTAAAGCCCATGATTGAAGAAACCTGTGCCATACGTGAACAACAAAGAACTGCTCGCTCAGCAGGGGGTTCGGTGCAGGGTAGCCAAGCTAAAAGTCTGGCTACTCAGCAAGAAGATCTTTTACACGAAGAGGAACAAGAATTTCCAGCAGAAACGGTTAAAACATTTATTGATGATCCGGGTACATTGGTGCCGGAAAAGTTTGGTGAATATCAACAGACCTCAAATGCATCAGATGCAACTATGATTTCTCATCCCGAAGATACGGGTACTTTGTGTCCGGGCAAAATGACGAGTGCTGGCGGTGTAGCGGCAAATAAATCTTCGGATGGTGGTGATATAGCGGCCGTGGATAGTGGTACTATGGTTGAATTGGAATCTAATTTAGGTAAGTGAAGGAAAATAAAGCATTTTATTATTAATTATGTATTTGGAAGGCAATTTTTGAAATCTCAATTTAATATTTTAACTTAAGTGAAATTGAAATAAAATAAATAATAATATTTATGTGATATAAATCCACATTAAGCGTGAAAAAATGATATTATGTCCCTATAAAAAGCAATTTAAAGTGGTATTCAGATGGTTATATCTTAACCGAAATAAATATTTAATTCTTTTTAGTTCTATATTATCTTAGACTTTCAGACTTTGCGGGCTTAATATGTCTCGTAAAATGCTTTAATTAATAATGTTTAATAATTTTAACAATGTCCAACAATGTTCAATTAAGAAGTTTTACCTAAGATGAGAATAAGGTTAAATTAGATAAACTTAAGGCAAAGATCTGCCCAATAACCCTATCTAAAGTTGAACGATTTAAAATCACAAATCTGAAAATCAAGTGCATATTCCAATTAGCGCACATAACGCATTTACGTTTATTAGTCTCCATAGAATTATTAAAAATGGGTGGATGATCTTTTTTGTGGATTATCTCAAAAATACTGAAAATAGAATATAGAAAGAAATTATTATCAATATGCTCCCGAACTTGCTTTATTTTTAGTTTCAGCTCTGTTAAAGTCATTGTGCTTAGGTCATTTGTTGAAAAAAACTTTACGATTCATGTATCCCCACTAGTTTTCCATTGGGTATAAGTCCAGTCTGCAATCCGACCAGTCCAACAGAGATATACTGTGCTCGCTAAATTATGATTTAGACTGCTTTAAAACGTGTACCACAAAAATATTTTGCTGGAATATACAATCTTCATTATTGTTGTAACGAAAGAAATTTTAGATTTGTCAACTGCAAAAAAAGCTGCTCGAACGATAACACTATCACTGTCGAAGTCAAGTCTTGACATCCGAACCTCGTTTAACTTCAAATCGTGTCATTAACATGAGTGTAAGTCCGTCTGAATTATTATTTTTTTTTCGTAATATAATTTGATTTGATGTTTATCTGAAGAATTTTTAAGAAATTATGAAAGGACCCTCATATAATTTCGCACATCGATTTTTGTTTACATTTTTCTTAATTTAACAAACTTTTATTACAATACCATCGTTTATGTGAGATTTCTGTCCTTCAAAGTGATATTTGGAAGGAAGGTTGTATGGTACCTATGAGAAATAATGGTCTCATCCTCATCCCCTTAGACAAAACATTGATAAAATGTAGAATGTTCAGTCAGAGAAATCAACTCTGAAAGTGATTCTAAGTCGAATGGTATACCTAACACCATTTTCCTGTATGCATAATAATCCAAAAATCGGGGTATAAATATAGAAAAAATTTAACAGCTTTTGTGGGCAGATGCATCAGTGTATATAGAAATTTATTTATTATTTTATATTAAATTTATGTTCATATTGTTGAAAATGTTTATTCCTCCTCTGATTAGAATTTATTCGAAACAATTCGTATTTTCAGGTACCATGGTAATTAACTCCGATTCCGATGATTCATCTACAGCCAAACGCAATGATTTCGTTAAGCCCCGCTATCGTCCACAGTTCCTGGATCATTTCGAACGTAAAAATCCTACAACCGATGTATCCGATAAAATCACTGAGTATTCACCAGCTGCCGCACATGTAGCTGCTTTAGCCGCTCAAGCCAATAATGTAAATAATCATAATCTCAATAATCATCAACATCCTCCACTTTCAAATGCCAATTCGAATGATACAAATTGGGAAAATAATATGGAAATGCATTTCCAACAAATCTCAGCCATTAATCAATATGGCCTACAACAACATCAACAACATTTACAACAACAACAATTGCAACAACAGCAACAAGCGGCAGCAAATGCAGCTGCTGCTGCTGCCGCTGCTGCTTATTATGGTGTTAATCCCATGGTAAATGACCAACATCTTTTAGCTTTAAATCAACAACAACAACAACAGAAGCAGCAACAACAACAACATCAAATGCAACAACCTCCTGCCTATCCACAGCCGCAACAACCTCAACCACCAGCACATCATCCCCATCATCATTTACACACACAATCACACACTTATGTAGATGGTGAATTTGAATTTTTGAAATTTCTTACATTCGATGATTTAAATCAACGTCTCAATAATATTGATTCTGAAATGGAAAAAGAAATTGAAGAGTTGAATAAAAAATATAATGCCAAACGCCAACCCATTGTTGATGCCATGAATGCCAAACGTAAACGTCAACAGAATATTAATAATAATTTAATTAAAATTTAATGTTAAAAAAAACTATGGTAAACAAAAGAAAAGGTAAACACACAAACACACACACACACAAAGAAAAAAAGAACAGTAATGTAAAATCACATAATACTTAGAAGAAAAAAACGACAAAAATAGCAACAGAGAACCACAAAAAAGCGAGTAAATTTTTGTTTATATTAACTAAATATAAACAAAAGAGTATTATGATTATTTACGTTTTTTAATAACAATTATAATAAATTCATAATAACGAAAATATGCTAATAGAGCGGACAGAAGTGGGGAGAAAATTAAAGGAAATCCTTTTATAGTATTTTTTTATAACTTTCTATTTAAACGAGAATTTAATTCATTTAAACGGACAAAATGTTATTATTGATGATGATGAGTGAGAGATATTTGTGTCTTTATAATAACTTTTACGTAAAGGCAAATTAACGCCGCAAGAGAATAAAAACGTGAGATTTTTTTTAAATTGGAAATTTTTGTTGGTCATTATGAGTTTATATAGAAAATAATATTAAATATTTTCTTTATTTTACATTTTTAGTTTGAATTTTGTTTATGTATGAGAAAATTTTGTGTATGAATTCTTTTTATTTTATTATGAAAAATTTATGTGTATGTTGTTTGATTAGTTCGTTTGATAGTTGTTTGCTTGTTGTTGGCATGAAATCGGAAATAATTCTCGAATTTTTTTAATAACCTCTTTCTCTTTATTGTTTTTAAATATAAATTAAGCAATTAGAGTCTTAAAGAAAATTATGTGCTCATAAGTAACAAAATATAATGAATAAATATAAAAAATATTAAAAAAAGTATAAGAAAAATATTATAAATAAAAAAATAACAAAAAAGGTTAGATGTTTTGGGAAAGGAAATTTTTAAAATTTGTTTGCAACAATATTGAATCAAAAATATTTCAAGCGGATTCCGAATTTTTTCTTGAATATTTAAAAAAATAATTTGCGACTCATGGACATATTAAATATAAAACTTTCTTATTTAATAACAATTAAATATTTTGAAAGTAATATCAAGAACTTCGTGTTGCTGACCCTAAGCAAACATTAGTGTTGCATTATCACATGATTTAAACAGTAAATTAAATTTAGTTATTACCTCTCTCCCTGATCTTATTGATTTGTCTGGTGAGACATATCCTTGAGAAAGTGATTAGGGTCAAAATCTCGTTTTTATTGTTCTTTAGCTTTTCGATACTCAATATTTACTTTGTGTAGAGGGTACACCTCTTCTTGGTCTTATAGGAATTTTTTATAGCACATGTTACTTTCGGGTATATTGGGATCATTCTGTAAAATTTTATCAAAATTGGCACAACCGTTTGAGAGTAACATACATACATACATACATACATACATACATACATACATACATACATACATACATACACACATACATACATACATACATCCATACATATATACTCATTTTATATATGTATAGATTTTTAATTTTCAAAATAATTGAAATTTAATCAATATTTACAGGCTCACTTAGATTTTGATATGATGCAAAAATATATATACCTTATGGTGCCACATCTATTGGAATTGGTAATGTTTGGTCCAACATTTGGTTTGGTAGTATCATATAAATGACCTTTGGGAATGGGATTTGACGGTTATAAAAAAGATATGAAGTTAATTGAAATTTTTGACAAAATTTCAAAAAGTTTGATTCACCTTAGACCGACTTCCAAAAATCATCAAAAGCAATGATGCGCATTCAAATTACTACACACTTCATTTGTGTGCGAAGCAGAAAAAATTAACAATATTTCTGAAAAAAAAACTCTTCAAAGAAATCCTCGTAGTAAATAATGAAGGCAAATATAGTTTTATATTATATTTTTTTCACAAACATTTGTTTTGTGTGTAGGTGTTTTTACTTTTCTTCTCACAAACCCATTTAAAAAGTTCGTGACAAGCATCACTCCATTAAAAGAATTTATATCCAACTTTGCAAGTCAAATAAATTGAATTTTGCTTTATGCAACCTGAAAGAAAAACTCCTACAGCCCTTATATATCTCCCTCTACCGAAAATCACCTCAAATGTCAATAATCTCTCGTATATGTAAGTAAACATTCTGTAATCAAATTCTACGGGGATCGGTCAATAATTGTTCAAAAATTTATCATGGTATGGGCTATAAAAAGATGGTTCAATCATGTAGATCTTTCGCTGTCTGTTGCAGAGTTGGCTCTCTTCGGCTGAGTTTAACTCGGTTCGTTCCGTTGCGGAGATTCAGTTGTCGTGGGAACAACTCTTTACTCTTACATCGTTTATTGATTCTTATATATTTTTTGAAAAAAAAAAAAAACTAAACAAATAAGTGTGTATGTATGTTTGTATGTATGTATGTAACATAGACTATAAAGAATTCCGGTAGGACCAGGGAGAGGTGTAACCCACATACAAAGCAAATATTGGTTTGTCGAATATCTAAAGAACTATAACAGCGAGTGTAATCAAATTAGGTCCCAACAACTTATAAAGAAACTGTTTTACTGGACAAAACGTAGAACGGGTACCACCAGGGGGAGGTGTACCCCCCTACAAAGCGAATATTGTTTATTGAATATCTAGATAACTATAAAAGCTTAAGTCTAAAAGTTATGGAAAAATATAGTACTTATAGGATCAGGGGGAGAGGTACAATTTTAAATTGCTACTAATATATTTTAATCGTTTAATAATACAACACTTATATCGTATAATAAATAAACACTGCTTATGGTCAGCAACATCCTAAAAATTTGATTTGGCAAAAAGAAGTTTTGCGGAGTCTGATAGTAATTTAATAAACTTCGAAATTATTATATTCGATTCTTTTTTAACAAATAACTTTAATCTCTCCTAAGATTTTTCACTTGTAAATGAAATAATCAGTTTTTTTTCTAAAAACATAATTAGAATAGTTTGGAATTTGTTTCAATTGTATAATTATCTAAAAACTGAGTTAATGAGAATTTTCGATTACCTCTGTTCCAATATATTTAATTGGAATGAATTAAATTACCAATATATCATTTATTGAAATAGAAAAGATTTTGATTCGTATTACAAGATAAAACATCTGACCTTATAAGGAAAAAAAGAATTAATAAAGCTTTATAAAAATCACAATCTCTTTTTATTTATAAATTTTAAAAATTTATTGAAATGAAAAATGCAAATTTATAAAGAAAATTATATAAATAAAAAAATATTAAAAATATTTTATTCATATCAGCTCAAAATATATTAACAAAAATAGTTTTAAAAATCACACAATTAATAAAATAATGAAAAAAAACTTAGATGCCTGCCACCAAAAAAAAAATCTCAAACACAGCTCCTATAAAATTATTTATTGTTTAATATTCTAGTTCATTTTTAAAACAGTAATAATAATAATTTTTCTTAAATTTTATATTTAAATTAAATTCAAACTTTTATTTAAACAAACAAAATAAAAAAACTTTAAGAAATTTAACTTAGAACAAAAAATTACTCACAAATAAAAAGAATTAAGAAAGGAAAAAATCATATTTTTATAACTTTTTTCAAAAAAAGAAAAAAAAAAGAATTTTTTAAAAATTATATACATCAATCATATACAATAATATTAATTATAATAATTTCAAAATTGTCAAACAAAATGAACGAAAATTATAAAAACCGATTCTTTTTTTAGTATGTAAAATAATTATAAACCGAAAAAAATATAAACAATTAGTTTTAGTTATGTTTAAACAAATAAAGAATTACAGTTTTAAAAATTGAAAATAAAACTTTGTATTAATTACAACTTAAAAAACTTGAGTTTGAAAAATGTTTAACACACGTTCTTCATTAAAACTTGAGTTTCTCTGCGGGAAAACGTTGCCTTGATTTTTCCGTGAAATTCATTTTGTAAATTCCGAAAAAATTCTAACATGAATTTTCGGGAAGTAATTAAGTAAAGAAGAATTCAATGAATTTGGTCACATTGTTTTCCATCTAAAACCTGCTATATCGTTCCAATAGAATAATAGTTAAATACTGATATCTGAGAATGAATGCAATCGAACTATATTATACCAAAATTTATTTAATATGGATTTAAAGAACATCATTGTGTACTATAGATCACAATTTGAAAGATGATTTTCTGAATTTTCCACATATATTTATTTTAGTTAGAGAATATAACCTTAAAAATTTGTGGTTGTTTGTTATACCCGCAATTAGAGATGATTAAATCACTAATAACTGCAGTGACTGAAGTTATGAAATTAAAGTTACTAATAATTCTTATTGTTGTATTTGTTTTTATTTTAAACCAGCAAAATTATTAAAAGGTGGTGCTGAACATAAATTCGCGATTCATCTAAAATGAACCTTATCGTTTTGTTACGGTGCACAGTGTGATAGATAGAATAGAAACTCCCATATTCAAAGAAAACAATGTTTTCTGTTGTTTTTTTCTGAATCCTTAAAAAAATCATTACTTTCTTTTAAAATACTGCGATCACTGTCACTGTTTTTTTGGTTATAGGTCCCACATCAGGTCCTATTCCAGAAAAGGGGACATTTTGCGCAAAAGAAGCTATGGTAAACAAGCCTTTTGTGGCACAAGAACAATAATGTGATATTTGTATCGAAAGAGGCAAATCTTTTGAACTGCCCGAAACTGAGGCCAGTGGAGAGATATTGGGCAATCGCTAAAAGAGATTTGAAGAGGACAAAACATTAATTTAACATATCAAAATTTTATATCTTTATTGAAAACTTGAATTACTTAGTATTGAGTTTTTTGAGAAAAGGACTTTAATCTGTTATCGCTTGTTTTTCAAATAAAAAATCGATATTTTTATCGACAAATTTTATTTGACTGTAACATGCTTAATACTGAGTTTTTTTTTCAGTCTGTTTATCATTTATTATTCATATAAAACATAAACTGGCGGTAACTTGTGTAACGTTGAGATTTTCGAGAAAAGAACCTTAATCAATTATCACTTATTTTTTATATGAAAAATCGATTTTTAAGAAGAAAAAAGTAAATTGGCTTTTACTTGTTTAATATTGATTTTTTAAAGGGGATCTTAATCTGTAGTCACTAAAATTTCATATAAAAATCAGGATTTAGCGAAAAACTTAACTTTTTTGAGAAAAGGACTTCAATCCGTTATCACTAATATTTTATACTAAAAATCAATATTTTTATCGAAAAAAAAAAATAAATAAAAAAATTAATTGGGTGTAACGTGCTTGATATTGAGTGTTTTGAGAAAAAGACTTCGATCTGTAATCAATAATTTTTTAAATCAAAAATCGATATTTTCAACGAAAAACTTAAATTGGCTGTAACTTGCTTAATTAGCTTGAGTTTTTTGAGAAAAGGACTTTTATCTGTTATCACTAATATTTCGTGTCAAAACTCGATATTTTAATCGAAAAACTAAAATTGCCTCTAACTTTGTTATTTTTAAGCTTTTTTTTTTTTTTTTTTTTTTTTTTTTGAAGAAAATGACCTTAATCCGTTATCACTTATTTTTCGAATAAAAAGAAAAATATCACTTGAATTAAATTTTGCATTTTACATGCAGTTCAATTATTTATTGAAAATACGTTTTATAAATACTGTACAAAATGAAAAATAAATATGAAATTTAACAATAGAAAAAGTGAAATGAAAACAAATAATATGAAATGTTTTGAAAAATAACTTAAAATAAGATTATAACAAAAACTAAAGACAAAAATTAAACGAATATTAATCGAAAAAAATGTACATATAATTATAGAACAACTACCATGTTAAACGAGTCGCATGATCAGTTTTACGTTTAGACATTTTGATATAACCTAAAAATTGCATTTCTGCTACAGCACGTGTAAAACGGGCCCTATAAAAACAAAATAAAATTATTTTATTAAATTTATTCATACAATATTCAATTTTCACTTACTGTATCTGAGGACTAATTTGTTCCTGATCCTCTTCATTGAAATCAACCACAGAACGAAATGCTTGCAGCCAATCATAAAGATTTATCATGCGTCCACATTCCAAATGTAATTTATAGATAATGGAAAGATCTGGTAAAGTAGCCAACAGTTGCGAATGTTCACGGAGACCACAACATTTACATTGTAAATAAAAATGAGGATTATTTAGAGCCATATGTAATGCGGCCCTAGGAGCTCCTATAATATTACGTCTAACGGTAGAGATATCAGAGAATACAAAAAGTTCATGTAAAGGTGGTGCTGTTTGTAATGAACCCAAATAGGTCATTACTATATTTTGTTCTATGTAATCCAAAGTTTCTTGTACAGAACGAGTAAACTCTGATAAGGGTTTTTGTTGTTTGGACATTTGCAAAAGTTTTTCTTTTAAATCCTGACGTGAAGATAATTGTTTTAGTTCATCAGGTGATGTAACCGAATTTTGTGATTCACCACCGTTTGTTAAGGTTTCCAAGCCAGCCATTACTACTTTAGTTATTAATTCCTTAACAGCTTGTAATTTTTCCTGAACTATTATCTCACAATCTGCAGCCAATTCCAATTGATCTTTTATTTCTTGGTCAAAGAAATCCTGTGTAGTTTTTATGCTTTTGGAGATTTTTGCCACAAACTCATCTTTAGACATGAATGCTAACATTTGCCAAGATTCTTTAAATTCCGGTTGAGTACATATTTCTTTGGCCATACAATTGGCATACAATTCACGGCGATATTTACCCAAAGGACATTTTGGTAGGTCCTCTACTAAAACTGTTACAAATTCTAGAAATATACGCTTTAACATAAAATAAATATGACAGTCTTTTAAAAGACTGGGTAATTTCTTTTTCAAATAGTTATCATCAGTTAAAATGGCTATAATACGTTTACAATCATTAATACTCTCCACATACGGACGAAAGGAAAGTTGTTTGCGTATAGTTTCCATATCATCATGTGTCATAGCTTTAATTTTAGTAAGTGAAGCGGAATAATTAGTACATAGAGAAAAGGCATTCCCTTGGAAATAATGTTCCATGAGACAGTACTAGAAATGAAGGATTAAAATATATATATTTTTCGTCATAATCAAATATATAAAAACGTAGAATTAATAAGTAATAATATTTAGAAAATTACCTTGAATCCTTGTATAAAACCGTTTACCGAAAAATCGTAGTACAGAAAAATATGTGTAAGAAATTTGAAAGCTTTGCCAGACAAATGGAACGCATATTTTGGTGAAAGTATAACTTTTTCGAGAATCTTAAATATTTAAAATGAAATAAATTATTACTCAAATTATTTGCAGGGTTAAAGGATTGTTGTAAAAATATATGAAAAATGGATAAATCTGGAAGATGGGTTTCCAAACTTTTTTGTTTTTGAAATTCAGGAATTACGACATTCATACAGTAACTTAAAACCGCGGAGTTTGTGGCGCCTCTGTAAATGTCGTTCAAAGCTTCTATATATGAATCTTGCACATACATATGTATGCTCTGTGAAGATCTTGTCTAACATGCCTCAGGGGTAACTCCAATTGTGTTATATTGATATATTTTGGTAAATTTCTCTATTGCGTATAATTTAGCAAAGGAGACCAACTTTGGAGGCATAGTTTATCACTAATCAGCCAATCGTTTTATCAGTAGCTAATAAGCTTTCTTTTTATATTCGCGCCAGCTACTATTTAGAGGACACTATTCTTTCTACGCAATTTTTGCCTGATTGCTTGAATCTAAGGAGTTTTGATTTGTGGTCAGAAAACCACGATTGACTTACATCCATTCAAGTAATTTACGATCCATCTCTTCAAGTCGTTCGGTAAAGAGGACTGCAGGATGACTTGGAAGAGAAGTTTATAGCTGACAGTATCAAAGATTTTTGATAGATCGAGTGCCACAAAGTCCCTGCTGGTTTAAACCATATGCTTTTTGAGTAATTTATGCTGGTGATGAGAAAAAAGCATCAAGAATTTTCCCGATCTGTGATAGGACTGAAATCGGTCTGTAGGATTGTACGTCATTCGTGTCTTTTCGAGGTTTTTGTACACGTGTTTTCAAGTTAATTTGAAAGATTTCAGACCCCTAACGGGACAGAGATTTAAAATTATTTTTTTTTTCGAATGAAAGGGTATGGTCAATACCATTTTTTGTTTTTGTAAATATCTCCAATTGTGGTAAATTAATTTCCATCAAAAATCGCTTCGGAACCACAGTGCTTCCGGGCCTCAAAATGACATACATTTATAGATCTTTAATTGTTTATCTATAGCATTGAACCTTAAAAAACTTACCTCATTTAAACTAACTGGAGCTGCCTGTGTTTGAAATACTCTTAGCTTAATTTTTGAGGTCACATGATAGGGTAAAGCATTATGTACTGCAGTAATAGAAGTGGCCACACCCAGGATCATACAAAATGGTATATCACAACAATAAGCGCTTAAAATCAATATAATATCTTGTAAAATATTTGCACTAAAACATTCAAAATCTGATAATATAACAACCAACATATGACGTTCCACTGAGTTGGTAGTGCTCTCACTTACAATACTACTAGTATCAGTTTCTGTTTCTTCATTATTATGTTGTTGGTGTGGATTTTCGGCAGAATTGTTAGGATAATTATTATGATACCAATGTTTTAACTGTTTCATGGTACATTGTGATTTGCGTAAACGCTTATGATCACGATCTTCTTCATCTTCATGAGGAGCTTCTACAAAATTATAAACCATAGTCTCAACTGCTGATTTAATATTGACACAATCTCGAGATTGTAGAATACAAATGCTGGCCGAAATTTGTTCTTTAATACGTTGACCCAAATTATCGAACTGTTCCAAATGATCCTGTTGATTTATGCCTGTTAGTAGAGCAGCTGCTGGTAAAATTTCCTCCAGACCCCAGGTATCTGCTGAACCTTTACTCTGTTTAACGACATATTCCACCAAATCCTCTAATGTACGAACACTACTTTCCTTTTGTAATTCATCTATATGAGAGTGTATTTTTTGCCACATTTCACGATAGACTTTAAAAAATGGTTGATCAGTAACTTCTTTACCCAAAATTCCGGTATCTGTTATGGAAGAGGTTCTTTTACGCTTTGTGGTTTTCTTAGTTTTATCAGCTCTTGTAGCACCATTTTTGAAAACAAAACAACCCTAAAAAATAACATATAAAAAATTAAAATTAATTTTAACACTTTTAAAATATTAATAACAAAAATGCCGCTTACTTTTGATACTGATATGGTTGGATCCATTTTTAACTATTTGAAGTTTTTTCGACTGTTTTACTGTTTTATATATTAAAAATTTTTCTTAATTCAGCAGAAATCTATTTAAAGTTTATTAACTTTGTTCAATTGAATATTTTGCAAAACTTCAGTTCTTTTTTTCAAACACCACGATCAAACACAAACAATGGAAACTCCAACAACAATACGGTAAATGAGCGTTGTAAACAAAATAATTAGTGAGATCAGCTGTTTTTCTCCCTAAAGTTCGAATTTAAATTGGCGCCAATAAAAGATTCGAATTACGCTGTAAAATAGTGTTGAAAAACGTAATTTTATTTTTTATTTTGGCAATAGAGCTATATTCACAGTGGGATTAAATCGCAAAAAGAAGTGATAAAATTGATAATTGATAAAAAACAAGTAAGGATGCCATTCTTTAGTATGTGGATTTAATTTTATTCATACACCATACAACTTATAATCGTTAATCTTAAATACAACAAAGGAACAAGTAACAAGTCATCAAATTAATTATATTTTTAGCTTTATTTTATTGCTACTGAACCGATTTTAATAATTTTTGGAAAAGAAATAAAGTTTATTAAACTTAATATAATGACAAAACTTTATTCTAATCTTTTGATTTATAATTACACATTTTGCAAAAGCTCTTTGCTTGAATTTAGATGTTGCTTCGGGTATCGGTCTATATCTATTAGTATACTCAATCGACTTTGCTGGTATTAAATAGGAAATTTCCTAGGACTATAACAATTTTACAGACTAAATTTCATTGAGTTCTGTCTATTATTGTGGATGCGTACGTATCTAAAATAGGCAGACAAACAGACAGACAGATACACAGACGGATAGAGAGACAGACGGGAATAGCTAAATAGTCTCATATTTTGAATTGATTCAAAAATATATATACATAATTCGGTCATTAACATTACACTCGGAATGACAAAGTTAATTTACCCTCTTTGACATTTGTGGTGGTGGTGTTTAAAATCCTTTGTGACAAAAAATAAATCTTCTAGTGCTGAAAAACGTTTTAAATTTATAAAAACAATCATAACCATACAGTACTTTTGTAATGGCGCTAAAGTTTTTCTTTATACAGTCAACATATGACAGTTCTTAATTCATTCAACAAAATTGTTTTTCTTCTGTTTGTTAAAGCAAAACATAAGTACATAATTTTGTTTATATTGTTCAACAATTCCATAATAATTAATAATATATAAAAACAAATGAACAGCATAGATATTTCTACATAAAATAAACCATAATATTAAAATTATGGATGAATTAAATTTATATGATGATTTGGACGATTTCCAGGAACAACAGGAAAAGGTAAAATCAACTTGTTTATACAAGGAATTTGTTAAAAAAAATCTTTAATTTTAATTATGCATTTGTAAAGAAATCCAAAGAACTACAAGAAATTGAAGAAAAATATCAGGAGGCACTCAAAACTATAGAAGAGTTACAAAATGAAAATAAAACTTTAAAGAAAAATATACAACGTATGGAATTGGGTTTCCAAAGTTTGCTCGATACAGCCCGCACAGAAATTAAACGCAAAGATAAAGAAATTGAACGTTTGCGTAAGGAGTAAGTATAAATTTATTTTAATAACTTTAAGTAAATTTGAAATGTCTGAAAAAATATAATACGTTTTTTTAGAAATGATGATATTTGCTTTAGAAGAAAAAATCCTCACAAGGGTGCTGTGGATGCCGGTGAAAAATCATACTTCAAACATCATTCCAACGTGGAAAATCCATTTAGAATCAACACTAAAGACTATAAAGAAACAGCTTCAACTAAGGATTCAAAAGTTACTGAGAGTGAAAAATATGATAATCCAAAACGTGCACGTTGCCACGATAATGAACGGGATCATTCAAATGACTATAAAAGATATCGTAGTTCTAGGGATGAATATAAAAATAAAAATTCTACACAATCTAAGGAAGATGTAAAGGACAGTCGATCGTATTACAAAGATAAAGATCATAACTCAAGATCAGTTAGAAATCGTAGTAGTGATCGTAAAGATTATGATAAACCTAGCGGCAGTAGAGCTCAAAGAAAATCCTCCAATAGTCCGGATAGTTATAACAAAAGATCCGCTAGAAGTCAAAGCAGGGAACGTGACAATAAAAATCGTCATGAAAGAAATCGAAGTCGGGAACGCAAAAACATAAAAGAATCACCAAAAAAGTCTTCGAAAAGTCCATCGTGTAAAAAGATACAAAATGTGGAGACTAAACATGATCATCATGATGGCAAAATTGAAAAATTTTCAAAATCAATCGATAAGGATAATGGGTAAGTTTTTATTTATGTGAAAATATGTTTAGATAATTTTAATAAATGACTGTATTTTATATATGTGTATTTTCATTGTTAACTATGTAATTATTGATCTCATTAATAAATATGTAGAAAGGGATTTTTCTAAAATCACTTAAAAGACCAGAAATTCAAAAAAATTTGATGTTTATTATAACAAAATCTTTAACACGAAAAAAATTTAATATAAAAAATCTAAATTAGCTTTATGTTGAATTTTTTTCAAAGTATTTCATTTGCTGTTATGCTTTGCATATACCGATCTATTATGAATCACATTCTGAGTTAAGTTTATTAAACTTTGCTATTTGTTTATCGATGTAATGTTGAGCAAACGCTTTAAAACTAATAATTCTGTAAATTATAAATCTTGGAAATATTTTAATAGAATGAATATGGTATCAGCGTTTTTCAATACGTATTGGTATTTTGGGTATTTTCATATGGAAAAGTGGGAATTGTCTTAATAATAAGTTTCATGGAAATAAAAATTCAAATAAATATCACTGTTTATTTTAATTTTATTAAACAAAAATAAAAATTAGTTTCTTCAATGCACAGTTCAGAAAATGGTTTTATCTGAGAATATTACATCTTTTTTGATAAAACATTTAAAAAAATCATATTTTTTCGTTAATATAACTTCTAAATGGTTTCACATTTTTGTAGGGTTATTTCATTTGTATTTTTCAAAACTTCATGGGGAATCAGGCACAGGTTTTGAAAAAATGGGTCCAACACTAAGCATGATAACCTTAAAAATCAAAAAAGAGGTTAAAAATTTATTCCCACTTAAATATCTTCGAAACTATAAGAGATATGTAAGAATAATTTTTTAAATATTTACAGGGATTATTCTTAAGAGTTTGGTGAGTTACACAAAATCAACATAACCAAAGTCGCAAATATTGTTGGAACAAAACGCACGAAAAACACCTCAGTTCTTGCAATGTGAAATTTTATTAACATATCTCTAATGGTTGAAAAGTTACAGAATTAATGTCAAATAATCGATTTAGATTTACTGTGCAAAATTATTATTGTGTTAAAACCATTGTGCATTGGGCATTACAGCATAGATTTTTTCATTACATTATCGATGATAAAAAAAATAAAAACTAAGGAGTGAAATCGACAAATTCTTAACGCATGTTTTTTCATTAAAATATTTAACCCAAATATTATTTGATTTTTTTATCAAGTTAGCTTTTGTAAAATATGTCAGTTATTATGTTTAATTTCAAACAAATGAATATTTTGTTAATTTGATTAAAATGAGTGGCCAAAAAAATGATTAAACGTTTTCAAGAAAACCCAAATTGGTCCTTCCAAAAATTGTCGAAGCTTTCAAATTTCTATGTCAAATTATTTCGTATGTTATTAAACATTACTGGGATAATTTGTCTGTTGACAGAAAACTTGGTTTAAGTAGATGGTTTGGTTCACATGATATTTCTATAGCCAATAAAGAAACAAGAAAGCATTTTCAGAGAAGCTTCCAACACACCCTGTAGGGAAGCATTCCGCTTAACTCAGTACTAGAAAGGCTCAATGAGTTTCTGACAGGGAAGCTGCTAAAAATTTAGAGGCTAAAACAGAACACGAAAATTGTAGTCAAGTTTTCTAAAAAAAATATTCTTGCTACATAACGGATGACGAAACGTATGTTATGACAGATTTTTTGTAACCTCCTGGTCAAAAAGTTTATAAGGGAATGTTGAAGTAAAGTTTAAGACCTAAAGCAGTCAAAATTTTCCAAAAAAGTTCTTGGTATGGCAAGCAATATGCATTTGTGGCAAAAGAAGACCATTATTTGTTTCAACAGTTTCTATAAATACCGAAATTTATATGAAGCAATGTTTTATTTTTGACCTGACTTGATATCCTGTCACTTTGGTAAACAAGCCCTTGGGTGGTATTAGAATAATTATGTGGTATTTGTACCAAAGGAGGCAAATCGTCTAAACTGCCCGGTGCTAAGACCAGTGGAAAGATATTGTCAAAAAGTTTAGTTGATTTTTAACGAAAACAGACTTCATGTTCGGGGAAATTTACTGAAGGCACTATAAAAACGTTAAAGGCAGGGTTTCCGAAAAAGGTTCTAAATTTTATCACAAGTGATTTAAAGTATAAATAAATATAAATATATTTTTTAATTGTAATAATTCAATGAAATAGAAAAATTAAAACTACGATTAGTGCTTTTATTTTTTAACATATATGTATGTTAAGCATTTTTCGATCTCACTCCTTAAGAAAATAAGTTTCCAAAACATCTAGAAATGACTTCTTTTTGTACATGAAAACAATATAAACTTTTATTTTATATCGTTAATAATAATTGTATGAATAATTTTTTTATTTTTTATATTCTTATATACTTTTTCAGTAACCCAAAATCCGAAGATCAAAATCAAAATAAAACTATAAAAATTGTTGAGGAGAAAGAACAACAAGAACAGCCAATTAGCAATAAATGTAAATGTAATTCAAATCACACGAAAAAACATGATTCCGAAGAAAAAACCGATAAATCTATAGAGAACAGAAGCCTGAATTCACTAAATCTGGAAACTGAATCAAGTGATGAGATTTTAAATTCAAAAGATTTGAAAATACAGAAAGATGTTTTAAGTATAACTTCAAATGCGGATCATGAAATAAAGAAAACGATTTCAGGTGAAACTTCTACTATTTGTACACCTCGTAAAGTGGCATTATTTCAAGAACTTTTTGGAGAATCACCCAAAGAAACTATAACGAGTAATGAACATTCTAAAACTAAAAATT
Source organism: Cochliomyia hominivorax (assembly GCA_004302925.2). Lineage (NCBI taxonomy): Eukaryota > Metazoa > Arthropoda > Insecta > Diptera > Calliphoridae > Cochliomyia > Cochliomyia hominivorax. The sequence goes on from PYHX02000494.1 coordinate 19,545,847, forward strand.
CCCTTTTAAAAAATATTAAAAGCATTTTATCAAAGTCTGCAGAAATGACATGCTCAAGTTCAACTACTTCATCACCTGGCAATTATACCGATATCAGTAGTAATTTATCAACTTCTAAAGGCAATGAAATTATAGAAATTTGCTCAATTACTTCTTCAATAGATACAAACAGAGATATCAATGATAATAAATCTGCAAACAAAATAATTGAGAAGGTTACTGACAAGCGAAATGATATAGGTGAATGTTTTGTTCCCAATCATCATGCTAAAGAAAATGTAAAAACTATTGCTAGTGTGGATTTGACAGAAGTTATTGATGATGATTTAGCAAATGAAATTGAATTTGTACAAATACCCGGTTTAGATTTATGCCCTCAAAAAATTAATAGAGAAAATATAAATTCCAATCATAAGACTGAAACAATAACTACAACTAATTTACTAATTGATAATGACTTTTGGCAAATTAAAGCTTTAACTGCTGATAATTCACAAAAAAATGTTTCTGACGATTTGCAAACAATAAACAAAACTCTAGAGGATTTGAAACAAATGGAAAATGAAACCAAAGATTTGGAAATTTTGAAATCTCCTCAAAACGTTTCCAATTGTGAAAGTCTTGCACTAAAGGAGGTTGCTTTGCCAGAAAATAAGCAAAAGGATATAACTAAATGTTCTGAAGAATTTGATGTGCAGGACACAGATAATATTTTAAATGATGTCGTTTTAATTGAAACTACAAAATTAGGTTCTAGGCAAATAGAGTTTAAACCTAATGAAAAACAGCAATCTGAAGGGATTGATATAGATAAACTTAAACAGACAAATTTATGTAACGAAACCCTTTCTTTAAAAGAAAATTCTTTAGAAGATAACAATACCATTGATATGGCAACAAATGTCACCAAATCAAATATTGAACAAAGCTTGAATGAAGAAAATAATGAATTATGTCCTTCTACTACAGATATTATAACATCTGAAGCAGAATCTTCTCAAATTAATTCTGCTGATAAAGAACAATCTAAAAAAGCCATTGCAACAGTTTTGACCAGAAAATTAAGCGATATTTTAGATGATGAAACTGAAAGTTTAGAAAAAGATAATGTATCAAGCCTTTCCAATAAAGAAGTTACAACTTCTCAAATGAACTCTGCTAAAACTCTGGAGAAAGAAAGTGTAACGAAGTCAGATGATGAAAAAATTGTTAATGAAACTGAAATTGGAGAAAAAGATAATATATCTTCATCTGCATGTGAATCAGCAAATAAAGAAATCGAAAAAGAAAATTTAGCACTACAAGAAAAAACATCTTCTTCCGTGTTAGAAGAACATTCCAATTTTGTTATTGATAAAACTATTCAAAACAATTTAGAGCAAATTGTTATAAGTTCTGAATCTAAATTTGATTCAAACATTTCCTCTGAAGTGGAGCAGACAACAGAAAATGTATGTCTTCAAAAAGAAGAAAATAATGTGATAGAAGAATCTAACATTGAAGAAACTTATAAAAACAACTTAGAGGTTGAAAATCTAGATGAAAATTTCTCTTCAAAGCATGAAATAATAGCAGAAAACTCACACACTAATGTTACAACTGAAATTACTAAATTAAATGCTGTTAGAGATGAAATTACTACTTCCAAAAACCAGGAAAATTTAAAGAATAATAACGATGATTGTGATAAAAATAAAGAAACAACTGAAAAAATAGTAACAAAACAAAACTCAATAGATATTGAAAACGATATTATTTTGGAAGAGAATTTCGAAACGATTGTTGCAACAAGCACTGATTCTAACAATGAACTTAATACGCAAGATCCCAGCAATTCCTTTATAAATAATACAAGAGCCGAACATAATTTATGTTCTACTACAGCAATGGAAACAAAGAGTAATAAGTTGATATTTAATGAAACCAATGCAGTTCAAGAATCTTCTAGGGCAGATTTTCCTGCAAATGTTAAAGAAAATAAAACAATGGAAATTGAAGGATCTTTGGAAGGGACAAATGATGATTTTTCTGTATTAAAAGATTGTGCGAGTGAAGACCAAATCTTGGAATCTGACAATCCTAATAAGGCAGATGATAAAATTAAAATTTCTACAGATAAAATTGCTGTTGAAACAATCTTGACAAAGAAATCTATAGATGATGTAAAGAATAAGTCTGAAGTAACAGAAGATTCTTCCAAACCGGTAAATGACGCTGATTCTATAGAAGCCGCAGCAAAAATAACCACAAAGAGTGACTTTAAAAATAATGAGATTATTTTGGAGGAAAATTTGGAAACAATCGTTACAACAAACATTGATTCTGATAATGAACTCAACTTGCAAGATGAGACCGAGTCAGTTCAAAAATCGCCTTCAAGAGTTTCTATTTCAAATGTTGTAGAAAGTAAAAACTTGAGAACAAGAGGTTCTTTTAAAGATATAAAGCATGATGATGAGATTTCTAAGTTAAAAGATTGTGCGAGTCAAGACCAAATCTTAGAATCTGACAATCCTAATAAAACAGATGATAAAATTAAAATTTCTACAGATAAAATTAATGTTGAAACAATCTTGACAAAGAAATCTACATTACTCGTATCACCAGCAGAAACAGGTGATGAAATGAATAAGTCTGAAGTAACAAAAGATTCTTCCAAAACGGTAAATGGCGAGAATTTTATAACAAGAAGTTCTAAAGATTCCATAGAATCTGCCGAAGAAATAAATACAAAAAGCCAGTCTAATGTCGTTAAAAATAATGAGATTATTTTAGAGGAGAATTTGAAAACAATTGTTACAACAACTATTGACTCTGATAATGAACTCAACTTGCAAGATGTAACCGTGGCAGTTCAAGAATCTCCTTCAAATTTTACAGAAAATAAAACTATAGAAGTAAGAGATTCTTCGGAAGACATAAATAATGTAAAGAATAAGTCTGAAGTAACAAATATATGTGAAATCTTGGAATCCGACTATTCTAATCAAACTAATGAGAAAGTAAGAAATTCAGCGTTTAAAACTGCTGTTGATATATTAACAAACAAATCTGTATTAACACTTGAATCTTCTGAAAATAATAAGACTGTTGTACCAAATTCTTCTTGTAATGAGATAAATAATGATAATTTAATTACAATTGATTCTGAAGATGAAACCCACATTTTGAAAACTGGTGAATGTGAGACCACAACTTATTCTATAAAAGTAAAGAAAAATTCATTATCAGAAGAAAACCTAGATGAGGCTGTAACGAAAGACTCTCCAACCGAAACATCCTGTATTTCGATGGAAACTAATAAGAAAATCATAAGTTTAAGTCCAGGAGATAATAACGATTCCTTAAAGGAAATTACAATTTCTGAAAAGAAAATAGATGAGTCTACAGGGAAAAAAGATTCTTTTACTGAAATTTCAACAATAAAATCGTGCAATTCTTCTAAAAGTATCGAGAAAGTTATTAGAAAGGAGAGCCTAGAAGAGAAAATATATTATTTTGAAAAAAATCCTGAAGAGAAATATTCTTTGATTGCGACCTCCACAACAGACATTTCAGAAAAGATCACATTAACAAATGATGAAACTTCAACAGAAATATCTTGTGATTCTACAGAAGAGAATACAAACTTTTCAAAAGAAACTTGTACACCGCTAGAAGTAAAAACAAATAAGCCTACTTTGTCTAACAAATCCACATCTAAAACTTTACCAGTGGACGTATTTGATTCCTCTGAAAATAATGAAGTTGCAAAAGTTTTTTCTACTGAAACAACCGAATCATTTGGTTCTCCAGAAACTAATGAGAAAAGTGTTGAATCAACTACAGAAAAAAATATGAATTATTCTACACTTTCCGAGGAGAAAGTAGCTGAAGCTGTAAAGAGAAGTAAGGAAGTTCCGATGGGAAATTTAACAGTGTTATTATGTGATCCTCCTTTAACTAATGAGAAAAGTAAAAATTCAAATACGGAAGAAAACTTTTCAAAAAACACTTCTACACATCCTGAAGAGAAAATTGAAATGTGTAAAATTTCTCCAAAGAAAACTTGTGAAGTTCTAGTAGAAAAATTACATGAAACTACAATAATAAATGATTCTTTCATTGAAACAATAGAAAAATCCGATTCCCCTGAAAGGAAAGAGAAAATCGTGAGTTCAACTCTTGCAAATTTGGAAGATTCTTCAAAGGAAACTTGTGAAGTTCCGGTAGAAAAAATATTTGAATCTAAATTAATGAAAGATTCTTCTATTGAAACAATAGAAATATGCGATTCCCCTAAAATAATAGAGCCAATAAAAGAGGACTCAACTCTAGGAAAGAGTAAAGATTCTTCAAAGGAAGTCTTTGAAGGCCCAGCAGGTAAAATGCAAGATTCCACATTAACGAAAGATGCTTCAATTGAAATAATAGAAATATGCGATTCCCCTGAAACGAAAGTGAGAATAAAAAAGAGACTCGTGAGTTTAACTCCAAAAAAGAATAAAGAAGCTTGTAAAGTTCCAATAGAAACAATACAAGAATCCACATTAATGAAAGATACTTCCATTGAAGCGATAGAAATTTGTGATTCCCCTGAAACGAATGAGTATATGACAAATTTTTCTCCGGAAGATAATAAATTTTATTCAAAAGAAACTCTTGTCGATACAGAAATGAATTCAATTAAATTGGGAGAAGGTTCTACGATAGCACCATCACAATTGATTCGGAGTGATTCCTCTAAAAATAATTTAAAAATAATAGAATTAGATTCCGAAGAGAGTAAAGATTCCACAAAGCAAACCAATGAGGAATATAATGATATTGAATTAACTAAGGCCATCTTACCCTCAACTATTGCCAGCAAAGATAATATTTTGACAACAAACAATACAATGGAACACTCGTTTGAAAGTTCCAATAAAACAAAAAATGCTAAAGATTCCGAATTGATTGAAAAAGTACAAACTTTTAAAACGAACATTTTAGAAAGTACACAATCGAATGTGGGAAATGCTCATGAAACAGAAAATATACTTAAACACTCCAATGTGAAAATAAATATGGAATCTGACTCCGAGTTATTAGCCAAACAACATACAAAATCATCAAAGAAAATTGAAAATAAAACAGATTCGGAATCTCAAAATGTAAACTTAACATCAGATTTGCATTTGGATAATGTATCTCACAATAATGTTGATATCTCAACTTTAGATAAAGAAACAACATCCGAACAAAACAGCACAACATTAAAAAGTCCAAACCATGTCCAAAATTGTAAAAATCAGCAAGTAAATTTACCTTCAACCATAAAATTGCCTGTAGGTTCAAAACTTTTAAATGTAATAAATACTATATCACTTTGTCGTCAAAAAACTTCAGAAGAACCGCAAAAAGCATCGACAAGCCGTAAATCCAAAGTTACAAAAAAACCAGCTAGAAGACAGCCTGCTATATCTAATTCTTCTGGGGATCCTTTACAGAAACAAACTCTAGCACAAAAACAAACAGCTTCAGTCAATAAACCCGAATGCAATACTAAAGAAATACAACCTTATTATGGAGTTTCCAATAAATCTGGTAATCATGAGATGCAGAAATATTGTGGTGCTATTGCTACATGGCCACATTCTATTGAAACTGCAAATTTCCCATCAAACATATGTGCTCAAAGTTGTTTGCTAAAGGAAGTTGTCACTAAGGAAATAAATATTGAAGGAGAAATCGTAGAAGTGGTAAGATTACAAGTTCCGGATTGTTCAAATGTTGTCCTATTAAATAACCCTCAGCATCATGGTAATTTAGTTTCACAAGTTCAGCCGATATCGATTCAAAAACAGCCTTATTTACATCCTATAAATATGGAAAATACTTCTGAAATTCAATCAAATTTTAACAAAAAATCTACAGTATTTATTCCTATAAAAGATAAGGTAAATATTACCGACCGAACTTTTGAAGCTCCACTAATGCCCTACAAACCTCAGATAGTAGTAAATGAAGTAACAGCATATCCAGAAGTAGGACAAAATTTAGAAAAAAATATAACTAGAAGTGAGGTTATTGGTACGAACAATTTATCTCATGGACCTGTCAAATCTGTAGCAATCCCCATCCAGCCTAATTTAGCTCCATTGTTAGTATACTCAACTACTCAAGAAGGATCTGTAGTTATCTCTCCACCCAAACAAAATTGTACAGAAATAAATCCATTACAATTACTCCAAAATACAGAAAAATATATACTAAATGCTGGCCACCAAGTAGAATTAATACCGTTAACAGAATCAGTGGACAATGGTGTTGAATCTAATCCATTAGCAGCGCAAACTACAAGAGTTTTAGAAAGCGCATTTCAAAAACAAACTAAAGAAATGCAAAGCGTTTGTAAGTTTATTCAATCTCAATCTATAACTAATAGAAATTTTGAAATGAATCCTTTAAAAGTCTGTGATAAAGCAAACACAACAACTGTGAAAAAGCTCGATATAGCGACTACTTCAGATAGACCAAAGTATATTGAAAATCAATCGATATTTAAAGCACCACCTTTGGTGGTGTGTCAGAATACAGAAGTTCAATCTATTTCTCCTGAAATTCACATTGAACAGACTGGCTCAAAAATATGCAATATTCCAGAAAATATATCCATATTTAATCCTAAACTAAATACCACATTGGACAATAAACTAATGCTACAAGCTTCATCAAATGCATGTAAAGTTTTCGAAGCCAAACATCCTAATGAAAAAGTTAATAATGAGCAAAACAGACATACGTCTTTACAAGTTTCTGTAATAAAATCAACTTTAACCGAAAAAAATGTAGAATTAAATAATTTAGAAAGTCATGAAACAATTCCATCAACATCAAATGTACAAGATGTTGTACTTAATACTTTAAAAGCATGCCAAATTATGGAAACAAAGACGGTTGAAACTACTGTCCATAAAAATGAAAACGAACAAATTCCTTTAAAAATATGCAACCTTTCTGAAAGTCAATCTAATGCTAAAGAAAAAGTAGAAACGAATGAAACAATTGATGTTGATATATCGCACCACAAAAAGGAATCTCAACATTCTCTTCAAAATCTTGATAAAGAACTCTACACTTCTAACATCCAACAAAGACCTTCAACATGTGAAGATAATCAAAAACCAGCTATAAATTTAACCACAATTTCTGAAGTTCTATCTACACCCAACATAAGCAATAATGAAGAAAATCCTTTAGAAACATCTCAGAACAATATCAAAGTACTGCAAGAATTACCAAAAGAAGTATTTCAATTCCAGACTCCCAAAAAATTACAAACTGCCGAATCTAATATAAATTTAAAGTCTAAAATTGCGCCAGAACAAAATAACATACAAAAAATTACTTCAACTCTTACGGAAACATTTAACTCCACTCATGTTGTTTTACCCTCAATTTCAACAAATTCTCCTACCCCCTCCAATTTTAGTGGTATATTCTCAAAGCAATCTTCCTCTCTCATAGTCGAAGAAGACAATAAAAAATCCCATAAAAAATCACCACAATTCAAACCTCGTGAATATGTTTTACCAGCGGCTAGCGTTCTCTGCAACATGGATAATTTAGAAAATGCCACAAAAGCTACTAAGAAATTACATTGGGAATTGTTGGAGGGCAAAAATGAACAAACAGAAATAGAAGATGATGCTGATATTGATAGTTCAGATGAAGAAGCTTTAACAATTAAAGAAGAACCTCCAGATAATGCGTCTACATCACCAAAGCAGTCATCATACAATAAATCTCAAAAATCTTCACCATCCGATACAGATACCCAAACAGAAGATGAATCACTTCTAAATGAGTTAAGACGACAGAGAGGAACATCAAAACAATCCAACGTTGTCATACCCTTAAAAGTGCATAAACTGAAACAACGAAAACATAAATTCCCGAAAAAAGTTAAAGTTAAATTGAAAACTTTTAATCGCGATACCATTGAAAGCTTTAAAGATACCAGTCTTATAACACAAATGCCTTTCTCTATAGTTTTTCCCAAAAGACCAGTTGGTAGACCTAGAAAACTACCTGATATCAATAAAAAACATAAAGTGGAAATAATTAAACAGCATAAGAAAAGGGGACGCAAACCTAAAAATAAACCACAAGAAGTAAATAAGTGTATTATTTTAGAAAGTAAATTAGACAAAAGCAAAGAGCTTTCTAAGGAGCCGCTGGAAGATGTTTGTGAAATACAATCAAATCTCTTGGAATATTTAAAAGTCAGAAGTAATGTTATTGTGAATAAACAGAAACAAGAAGAAACAATCAGCGACAATAACGAGAGAATTACAGAAGATTTAGTGGTGAATAATATAGAAAATTCGGTGAAAATTTTATCAACATCGGTTGAAAGATTGGAAATTTGTGATGAATCCTGTACATCTAAAGGTAAGTGGATTTATGTTATTTTTTAAATATTTTATTGCTGCTGAAAGCTTTTGGTTTTTGTGGTTTTATTTTGAATTCTCAGAAATAAAATAATCCTCAATATTCTCAATATTTCAGAATTTGTCAAGCAACTAAAAACATTCGACAAACAAATCGAAGATTTTAAATACGATGATGATCATAATACGTCGATGATTTATCATAAACTAGATTATTCTACTGATAATACTAACATATCGCAACAAGAAAATTCTTCTCAAGAATTCAATTCAAATTTGCAAACTGAACAAACTAAAACTGCAGAGAAAGACGAAGATATCTCATGTAAAATTAGCTCTCCTGACAATCAACAAGAAAGTATCAAAGAAACAGCAAATAATCGTTATAGTGATACCCCATCTGAAAAATCTAACATATTAAAGAGAAAAATAAAATCTATAGATGACTCTACAAAACTAGATGCTGTTGAAAAAGACCAAGAATTGCCCTCAAGTAGTAGAGAAATTCAAGAGAATATATACTCTTCTAGAGAAAGTACATTACGAAGTGATACCGACACCGATAAAGTGTCATCAGAAGATCCTAGTCGGGATTCAAGAAAAGAGAAATTCCATAAAAGCAAAAAAATTAAGAAATCACTTATGAAAAAGAAACTTAAGACGAAAATAAAAAATAAAGTAACCACATTTATATCACTGGAAGATATTGGTATTAAAGTGAAACCACTTAAAGCTCATTTAACAACATTTCGTATACCGAAAATTAAAAAAGATCAAGAGGAAAGTATAATCAACTCTTGGAAATTGGAAAGTTATATCGAAAATATGAATCACAAACAGGAAGACAATGAAATAATTGAAGTTGAAAACTACAAAGAATCTGCAAAAGATAAAAATGAGAAGCAGCAAGAAAAACATAAATCGCCAATGGAAAATTTAGCTAAGGAAATTGAAAATGTTGAGATTTCTACAGCAAGTAATAGTGTCGAAAAGGCAACAAAAGATTTAAATGAAATCAATTCTCAAAATGAAAATCAAACAGAAACTCCCAGCAATTTTATCATTAATTTTGATAACAAACCAAAAACTGGTAAACGAAAATTATTTAGTCCTGATATATACGAAGAACAAGTTAATGAAAATAAAGTAGAAATATCACCAGACACGAAAGAAACAGAAATCATTAATGAAGAGTGTCTATATCTTAGTAAAACACATGAACCTAATCCAGTAAAATTGCGTCGAAAATCCTTACATTTTCCCATCAAAAAAACCACCTGCTCTAAAAATTTTAGCGAAAGCATAGAAACTAGTTCTTCCAGTAACTCGATAAAACCTCCTAAGAAATCTTTAAATATACACAGAAGAATATTAGACGATTCTACGGACGAAGAGGGTGATGAGAAAAGCAAAGAAACAAATAATGATAAACTTATTTCAAATGAAACTAAAACACAAACTAAACCTTTAAGTTTAATTGTAAATGAGGAAAATAACCCAGTTGTAGAAATTAATTTAACAAAATCTTCTACTCCAGAAATGGATTTAACATCTTCCAGTGTGAATAATCATTCAAATAAAAAAACTTTAGGAAACCGTAGAAAATCAATGCATATTGAAAGAATTTTACCAGAATTGAAAGAAACTAGCGAGATTGAAAAAGTAAAATCCAATATACCTAAACGGAGAAAATCAATGTACGTTGAAAGACCTCCATCGACTTGCAGTGAGCTAAAAGAAAATGAAGAAAATAATCCCAGTAAAGATAGAATTGAAAGGATTTCACCAGAATTGAAAGAAAAATGTGCACTTGAAAATATTAAGCAGCGGAGAAAATCAATGAATGATGAAAAGACATCTTCATCGGCAGCCAATAAGATAGAAGAAACTGAAAAATCGAAATCTACAAAAGTTACTATTGATAGAACTTCACCAGCATTGAAAGAGAAAAGAGAGATTGAACCCATAAAGGACAACATACCTAAACGTAGAAAATCAATGTATATTGAAAAGTCTCAGTCGTTATCCAATGAGATGGGAGACATACCTAAATCTAGTACAATTGTGGTAAAAACTATTTCACCAGAACCTAAGGACACAGATGAACTTGCAAAAGTTAAACGTAGGAAATCACCTTCATTGGCATCCAGTGAAGTAGAAGAAATTGAAACATCTAAATTAAGAAAATGCGACGTAGAAAAAGTTTTACCAGAATTGAAGGAAAGAAGCAACAATGATAAAGTAGTAAACAACATATGCAAACGTAGGAAATCAATGCACGTTGAAAGACCTCCATCGACATCTAGTGAGATGGAGGAAATTGAATTATTGAAATCCAAAAAGATGTTGATGAAAAGATCACACCAGAGTCGATAAAAACTGATGATCGCATAAGTAAAAAGCAAAACTTACCTAAACGTAGAAAATCGATGTTCGTTGAAAGAAGCCAATTAGCCTCCCATGATGAAGAAAACACAGAAACTAGCAAAACCAAAAAAGATATCGTTGGAGCAATATCAACTAAACTTGGAAGTACAAAACAAAACCTTCCTAAACGAAGAAAATCTATGTACGTTGAAAGACCTCCATTAGCTTCAAGTGAGATGGAAGAAACTGAAGCAAAAATTTTGGAAAAAGTTTTAATTGAAAGAGAAACACCTGATTTATTGGAAACTAAAGAAAGTCAAAATATTAAGCAAAACATAGCCAAACGTAGAAAGTCAATGTATGTTGAAAAGTCTTCATCAGAAAGAAAACAAACTCAAAATAGTGATACCATTAAAGATATCAAAGAATGTACGGAACCAACTTCAACTGCAAATTCGAAAATTGATAAAAATATGAATAAAGTTGAAGAAGTTCCAAAAACAATAAAATCATTGAAAATGCGTAGGAAATCTCTGTATATTGAGAAAGCATCCACATCTAAGGTATTGCCATCGATAACAAATGAGAATCCTAATGAACCACCTAATTTGTCTAGCCACACTCAAATTGAAACTATACAAGATGCAAATCAAATTGCTGAAAGTCCAATGTTGTTAAGCAAACCTCAACAAGAAGCTGATGAGAAAATGAGACAATCACCAAAACCTATAGTTTCATTAAAGATGCGACGAAAATCAATGTATTTAGAAAGACAAGAAAAAGAAAAGATTGATGAAATAAATAAAACTAAAAACAATCTGGATAAGCAAAAGCAATCTTCCGTTAGCAAGGCAACTGAAATTAATGAAAAGAAAAAAGATTTTATTGTGTTAAATAAAACATCCCAAACGTCCATAAATAAAGAAGAAATTGAAAATACAGTTCCAAAGGAGGAGAATAAAAAGATTTAAATAAATCTGAACCTGAACTTATTAAAAATTTGGATGATTCCAAAGTCGACAAGCAGATGAACTTGTCTAAACAACCCATTAAAATACCAAGAAAGTCTACTTATCAAGAACACATAGTGGATAATGAAAATTCTTTAATCAATCAGGAAATTGAAAAGAAATCCGATCGAAATTTCGAGAAAAGTCGACAGTATCAAAGTCAAATACTGAAGAAAGCAAGTTAGATTTAGAGTCTTCAACAAAAATTACACAAGATTTCACATTTAAATTGCATAGAAAGTCTACAAACCAGAGATCATTAGTTAAAGATGAAACAAATAAATCAAAGGATTCAATAGGGCATAATCGTCAAGATCATATTAATCCACAACAAAAACCGGCTGTAGCAGGAGATCAGTTAGAAAAGGCTAAATCCCATGCTGAAGTACCAACAACTAAATTTACACAAAAATTGAAGAATGATATTGAAACGACAAACTCCAAACATGTAGATGTGATTCTAACTGAAAAATCTATTAAACTGAGAAGAAAATCTACAAATCCAACAGTAATTACAGGTGCAGGCACTAATGATGAATTAGGTAAAAATACCGAGATTTTTCAACAATCAAGCAAATTAAATTCAAAACCAGACATTTTTGATACAAGTTCAACCAAGGTACCACAAACTGCTTCGCAAGATTTATCACAACAAACTAATGCACCCGATTCTGATTCTTCTGTGGTTATGTCACAAGAAAATTCTATTAAACTAAGGAGAAAATCAACAAATCAAAGACGTATTTTCGATAGTAGCAGTGATGACGACAATGAACCTCTTATTAAAAAGCCAACTGTGATATCAAATGAATTAAAAACTCCACTAACGACGATCAATAAAACCAAATCACGTAGAAAACGTGTTGTTAAAGTTTTAAGCACATCTATGGATTCGCCAACAAATCTTAGCCACACTTCACATCAATCTTCCTGTTCAGCATCACCACTCACCTCACCCACACTCAATCATCCCATTTTTAATAGAGAAGTATCGAGTAGTGAATTTGCCGCTTCTATGCCCATGACTCCCAATCAACAAGATGATAATAAATTTAAGGAAATTGATTCAAAATTACATGCAATTTTCCAATCACCACAGTACACAGTTGATTATAAAATTTCACCTGCAGTAGATGCCGCAAATTTGTCAATACTACCACCTCCTTCATATGAAACTCAGCCAAATGTTAGCCTAAATGAGACCCAAGATATAAATCAAGAAAACGATCAAAGTTCTATAAATTTAACGCAAATAAATGAGTCAGCAATATGTCTAAATGCATCTTCTCATAATAACAGTGAAGTGAAACATTTATGTTTGGGTTCATCTGAATATCGTATAGAAAAAGTTAATGATAATGTGATTAATTTATTTATATCACGCAAACGTAAACGTAAGCGTACTAATTAATATTAATTTTAAATATAAAATAATTTTTTATATATATGAAAGTAAATTAGGTTAAGTTTGTTTTTTTTTTTTTTTTGAAAATATCAAATTACTCATCCAAAACTTAAAAATAATTATTATTTTTTAATAATCATCAAAATAATTTTTCAGTTTATTCAAATATTTGCTGTTGATATTATTATTTGAGTCTTTGGAAGATTAAAAAAAAATAAATATTATAATTTAAATTATATTCACTATTTCCATTATTTGTATGTTTCAAATATATGTTTTTTGGAAAATATAAATTTTTTCTTAATTAAAATTGTTTTTAAATAACAATTTAAATACTGTGAATAATAAAAAATTATTTTCAAATTTATATTCAAAATAAATGCAAGACTTTTGATTAACACATAAATGTATTGTTCTGTGAGGATTGGCCTATAATTTTCCATAACGATCATAAGGATTGTCATGTAAAAACCCTTCAAATTGTGTGTGTTTGATGTGTGCTACCTCTTTCCATCATCCTGTACACCTACAAAGCAGTTTCTTGAGAATGTAGTTGGTATGAAATCTTTGTAATCTCACTTCAATAGTTCTCAACTAATCAGATGCGTTGTTCGGTGGTTATCCTTAGATGGCCACCTTGAATAGTTTGATATTTTCAAAAATTCTTTAAAAATTCAATGTCTGCAATGGGCAGTGGGCGGCATTCTTAACCATCTTAAGAATCTCTCAACAATGGAAGAGAAGCCTAAGGTTGTTTGTCATTTTTCCTGCTGAAGCGATTATGCGGATTTAAATAAGAAACTTCTTAGAACAACAACTACTTAGGTCAAATCTCATTGATTTCTGTCAATTTTTGTGCATGTGAGCGTGTGAACAACAAACATATTGACATTGTTAAATCGATTCATATTTTGATGCCAAATATTTATACTTTTTGGAGTCTTAGATGATAACTTCATGGCGTTACATACGGAATGAGAAACCTTTTATACCCTCATCACCATTTTGGTGGAAAAATTCATTCAATGTGTAGTTTATAGAGAGATATTTTGAACTTTATAACTGAATCTTAACTAAATGGAGTGATCATTTTGAAGAAAAAACTAAATTTTTAAACACGTTCCATATGGATTGGTATTTTTGGTATTTCCAAATGGAATCATTTCTCATTACATAGCTTCGGTATTATTATAAAACTCTCATGGTATTTTCCGAATATCTCATTAATCTTGAAGATTTTACTGAAGAGTTTATCTTGTTATAATTCAGGGTAACTTCTGGTTTTATGGCCGAACCATTTCCATTTTCGACGTTTTTTTATTTCGTTGATAGTTTTCCAGAAATCCATGTTATTTATATTATTTATTCTTCATAAATGAATATGTTTAACTTTTTGATGAAATATATTTCTTTAATGTGAATTAACAAAGATTTATGTAATTTTTCCACCAACACTTTTGGCGAATTAGTGTGTGGAAATTTTATGTTGTTAATTTTACTATTTACTATTGGCCAAACCTATTTTGAATGATGATACATATATTTGCGTGCCGAAATATATTTTTTTAAATAACTTTGGACTGTTAATGAAAAAATATATATAAAAACATTATTAATGAATAAAATTACTTAATGAGCATGATGCTATATACGTGGAACTAGAGTTTACACTAACAAAAACAGTTAAGTACAGTTGTAGTTTTAATTCTCGTTCAGTTTTAGTTCGATTTTAGCTCTGATTCTAGTTTAGTTTTAATTCGATTGTAATTCTGATTCTAGTTCCATCTTAGTTCAGTTCTCGTTTAGTTCTAGTTTAGTTTTGGTTCAGTACTATCTAGTTCAGTTCCAGATTAGTTTTTTTTTAGTTCTATTTAAATTTTGGCCCGGTTCAAGTTCAGTTCTTATTTAGTTTTAGTTCAGTTCTAGTTTAATTCTAGTTCAGCTCGACTTCATATTTTAGTTAAAATGCAGATCCGTTTCTAGTTAAAATTCAATTACAAATTCGATGCTAATCAATTTTTAGTTCAGATTCAAATTCGCTTAAAATTTCATTTCTGACAAAATTGATAATAAAAGTTCAGTCCGTCCAAAATACTATTTTAGCTAAAAAAAGTATTATTATTATCATTATTATTATTATTAGATTTATTATTAATTATAAAACTAATACAAATTCATGAGCATTAGCTACTAAGACCATCAGCTCCTGGAAAAAAGTAAAAGTTATATTTCTCTAGAAATTTAATTTCCACCAAAATTTATTTCACAACTTTTAAAAATTTTGTTAGAAATTCAATATTCGTATTCACCTCTTCATGATATTTGAAAAATTTCATAAAAATTATAAACATATTCAAATAAATTGATAGACCAATAAGAAAATTGTTTTTCAGTGTAAAAGTTTCATTAGATTATTGTCCCTTTAAGTATAAAACAAACTGTTTTCTAACGGACTAAATACTTAATAAATACGCTTGAATAAATTAATACGTCATTATTATTTTAAATTTAAATAAATATTTTAAAATTTAAGTACAGAGTAAATGAGGATAAATAATGATTTCAAATTCAAGAGACGTAATAATGAAAAAGAGACATAATTCTCAATATTGAAAACGATCGCTGAAATGAAAATGTAACAGCAAATTAATTGAAAAAAACAATATTGAATAAATTACAGTGGGAACTAAATAAAGTGACCAATAAATTAAAACAACAACAAAAAACAACGAAATATTCTTTATTTTAAAAAATGTGTAATTAAGAACTAAAAATATAGATCGATTAACAAAATTCTTGTAGCTTTCATATTTGGCCAAGTATTAATTCTCTTAATAACTCGACTTACCCAGATTATGATAAAATCGGAAAAGCAACAAACTGTACACCAATAGCTAAATGAAATATAACAAAAAAGCATTGAAATTTGTACAGCAATATATCATATCTAAATTTTCACCGATATCTGGGACAGTCTTAAATTTATATTATTATAACAATAATGTTTATCAAGATTGCTTTAAGTTGTCCATAACTATTTAATATTTAAAATCAATAAGATCGGTCCAGGTGAGATAAGGTTTCTTTGGTAGTTCAAAGCTCCTGAACTGTCAAGTAGAAATTTGGCGTGTACGCCTGTCATTAGTTTGACTTGCGATATACAAAAAGAGAGAGTCCACCATGTAATCGCACAGAAATCTATTCCTTTTGATTACCATGTCGGAGCATTCACATATGAGATGGAAAATACTTTCCTCTTTCTTCAAATCTAAAAACTGCTTCAATATATCTCTGCAACTATGATTCTGGGTTTGTAATGTACGCTTCAGTGTGAAAATAGGTCACATATCCTCTCTGCATGTACCTAGTTTTGATCATATATTTTGCAGCTTGTTAGAGAAAGTAGTTGAAAAAATTGTTAGGGTCAAGCCGAATTGTAACTGACTCCACAGAACTTTCAGCGTTTGGCTCATTGGCTAATTCACTACGAAAGTGATTTCTAAGCGCAGACATTATACTAGTGTCATGCCAAATGTCTGAGATATCTTTCAATGAGAGAAGTGTCGACAGATTGTCCACAAAAACTGTGATATTTACAGAGATATGGATTAAATTTTGAACCTTTTTCGGAAACCCATCTATTAAGGTTTTTATAGTGTTTTCTGTCACTTTGCTCGAATTTCTAATCAAATCTACCACGCTTTTGCTCTTCGATTCTGTTTTTTTACAAGAGTCCGATATCTCTCCCTTGGCCTTAGCTTCGGGCAGTTTGAAGGATTTGCCTCTCTTGGTACAAACACCCTAATATTGTTCCTGTACCATTCAAGGGCTTGTTTTTAATGGTGACAGGATACCAAGTCAGGCCAAAAATAAGTGGACACATAAAGTTTTATGAATGGAAACAGCATTTTTTATAAACATTCCTTGGTGTAAATTTTGGTTTTTATAGAGCCCGTTGTAACAAATGATTGTCTCCTTTTGCCGCAATTGCAAATTGCTTCCCATACCAAGAATTTTTTGCGATACTTTGACTACGATTGGATTCTAAATTTTTCTTCAAAATTTTCTCGATCATCATTAAATTAATTAATTTAGGAAACATCTACCAGATTTTTTAGAAAACTTGACTTTAATTTCTGTGCCTCTGAGCTAATCGAGCTGCACTCCTAGCGGATGTGTTGGGTGCTCTTTTGAAAATGCTCTCTACTCTTTGGTTTTAGAAACATCATGTGGACTATTTCTTCTATCTGACTGTTTAATAACATTGGAAACATTTTGACGGCAGACCTTTGAAGGCATAGCCAACTATTTGTAGGAACAAGTTGGGGTTTGAATTTTTTCCTTTAGAATTCAATATTTAAAGAGAATTTTGTATTTTTCGCCTATAATTTGCGAAACCAGTTATGATAATTTTTCGGGAATAAATGTGACAAATTTCTCTTCAAATTACGACATTACTGAGACCTTAACTTGGAGGTGTCAAATATTGGCCCATAACTATTTTTCCAATTAACCGACTAATAATTTTTGATTTCATAATGAAGTACATAATATGTACGACATATGAATATCTAATGGTTAAGTCTTGTTTAAATCTAATGACTTTGAAAAGTTTTTCTCCGAATTTTGATGTTGTCTCAGATATTGGTCTTTAACGATTTTGTTGTTGGACCTATAATGCTGTCTTCAAACTTGTTTTAACAAATAGTAAATGGTAGCGGAAATATATCGCTCCATATTAACAAATATTTTGCATAATTTTAGCACTGCTATTTGCTTGTTTAACGAGTATCCACTGTAGTTTAGTGCCTAAAACCACAAATAGAATATAAAATAATTTTGATTTTTGTCAAGAGCATTTCAGTTGTTACGCGTTTGTTCAACGGATTTAATGTGCTTTCGTACTGGGCGTTACAACGCCACAGTAAAAAGCTTAACTATATATTTTTTCTATATTAACTTCTAAAAATCTGTCTTCAAAATAGTTGTATTTTTCAGTTAACGTTTACTCGCACCTAAAAAGTGTTAATTTCCATATCAAAAAGAAAAGAAATTGAAAGTGTTAATTGTTCAGAAAAAAACGAGGTATAAACAAATTTTGGAAAAACTTGAGATTTTCAAAACCTATAAATATTGCGTAAAATTATTTAAGAGTCTAATAAAAAATCTATCAATTTAGTCATCAAAAGTACAAAAGTGTATATATCTCTTTTAATATGACCATAAAGTGAAAAAAACTCAACTATTTTTAGCTGCTTTGGTTCTGTGAAAATTAATTTTAATAAGATTTTTGTGTTTTCAATTTTCTTTTTCGTCGTCATATACAAGAGACTATAATATATAAAATAGATTTACGGGATATTTGAATGGAATAGAGATGTTTAAGTGTTTTTACATCTGTTTGAATGAAAGCATTTCGCTTTCGAGGTGCAAATAACATCTGTTCCTTTGATCTCTTAAGAGAATGAGAGATGAGAAATTATTTTTACAAATTTTGTTTTGATTCTGAAATCGAAAAGAAAAAAGTAAAAATAAAAAAACATTTTAAGAAAATATTTAATAACAATTCATTTACCGGTTTCTGCATAAACTGAATAAAATAAGAAAAATTTATAAAATTATTTAATAATCAAAATGATTTAAAAGAAAAATTATAAAGAAATGTGTTGTGCTTTTTCTTCTAAAAATAATATATATTTCTGATGAAACGATTTACATAATAATTCATGTAAAAGTAAAAATTACACAAATTTCTAATTAGTTTTCTGATAAAGTGACATAAATCCAAATATTAGAAATTTAAATCAGTACCTGAAGTTTCTATAAGAGCCTTAAATGGTTGAATATTAAAAAATTGTTCGGGGCATATAAATTATAAGAATTATTGCTGATCGTGACACAAATAGCTAAAATTTTACATATTTATTTTTAGACTTTTTTATAATAAATAGAACTTTAATGAGGAACCGAACTAGAAGTGCACAAAAAGTGAACTAGGACTGAACTAGGCTGAATAAGAACTAGAACTGATCTTGAACTGCATCTTGAACTGAACTAGAACTGACTAAGAACTGAACTAAAACTGAACTAAAGCTGAACAAAAACTGAACTAGAACTTAACTATAATTGAACTTGAACTGAACTAGAATGAATAAGAACTGTACTAGAACTGAAATAGAAACTGAACTTGAATTGAACTAGAACTGAACTAGGACTAAACTAGAACTAAAGTAAAACGGAACTAGAACGAACCTAAAATTGAACTAGAACTGAACCAGAATGAACTTTAACTAAATTAGAACTAAACTAAAACTGAACTAGAACTAAACTATAATTGAACTAGAACTGAACTAGAACTGAATAAGAACTGAACTAAACTGAATTGGGACTGAATTAAAACTGAACTAAACTCACTAGAACTGAATCAGAAATGAACAGAACTAAACAAGTACTGAACTAAAACAACACAGGGAGTGAATTATAACTGAAATAGAACAAAGAATCGAATAAAATGTTTAAAAATCAAAAGCCAAGTGGATGGAAGGGTTTTATAAATTAAGTTGCCCAATTTATATATTTTAAAAATTTCGGTATTAAATCCTGAAAATCGTTGCGAAAATTAAAAATACTAGAAATCGAATAAAAAATTTATTTAAAGAATAATAAATTAAAATAATTTAATAATTCTTATGGTTATGAATTAATATTAAAAAAAAAGAAAAAAATATAGATAACTAATTTTGTAAAATTTTTTAAGAAAATCCAAAAATGTCGATGACAGCATTGGGTATTAGTACTGCTTTTATGGTAGGTTGTTGCGTTGCTGCGCAAATTGCCCGTCGTGTAGCCAGAAATGTTTTGAAAGATCAGGGCATAGTGCCGGTATTGGTGAATGAAGCTATAGCTGCGGCTGAACTGTGCGCCTGTTGTTTTGAGCTGATAATTGGTAAGATGTTTTTACGAATTCAAAATCATTTTCAATATTCATATTTTTTTTAATTTAGTGGCTGATAATTTTGGTGTAGCCGCCTATGCAGTATTTCTTTTCTTACTCACTGTTTGGTGGGGTAAAGTATGGGGTGATGCATCTGCCTGTCCTTACACCCACATGGAGGATTTGCTAGAGGGAAAAACCTCTTTAAAAGAAGTGGCTTTACGTACTTGGGCAGAATTAATGGGTGGTTGTTGTGTGTATCGTATTGTTCAGGTATTCTGGTGGTTCGAATTTGCCGAAACTCATGCTGGTCGTGCTTTTGAGGAATGTAATGCTGATTTACAGGTATTAAATTTTAATAAAATTATATCAATATTATTTTCATTATATTTCTTATTACAGGTTAATCCTTATGTAGGTGCAGTTATTGAAGGATTTGCCACACTCCTCTGTCGCTTGGCGTCAAAGACCCTAAGCGAAAAAGATCCTAAATTTTGTAGTATTATTGATTCCTTTATTGGTACTAGTCTAGTGGTAGCTGGTAAGTTTGTTGCCTTTAATTTAAACTACTAACCCCTTGTATATTTTTCACGCCTGCCTGGAACACTTGTATAGTTCTCAAATACAGTTTACGCTTTTAATTATGTTATGTTTTCAGCTTTTAATTTTTCTGGTGGTTATTTTAATCCTGTCTTGGCCACCGCCCTGAAATGGGGTTGTCGTGGTCACACCAATTTGGAACATATTATTGTTTATTGGATTGGTGCCTGTGTTGGTGCTGTACTCTCAGTGCCACTCTTTAAGGTACCGGCTGTACGTAAAATTCTACTTGGTCCTGAATTATCATCAAAGAAGAAAGAAGAATAGAAACATTTTATTTAAGATTTATACTTATAAGGCAGCATAGATGTTATTTTGTTAATTGTTATTACATTTTTATGAAATTTTTTAAGAAAACAAAAATTGTAAATTTAGAATGAAATTAATACAAATACTCAGATTTATTTATTTAATTAGTTAATAATGTACTTAAAATATGAATGACAATAAAATGACAATATATGTTGTTGATTTTAAAAAGTTGAAAAATTAAAAAAAATGTTTTTATTGTTTATCAAAAGGAAAAGTTTCTTGTATGAAAATCTGCCAACGAAATGTACAGTATTTCAGCAGAATATATAATCTTCCCAAAGGAAGTTCTTTCTCATAAACTTCATGCTGAAGAGTTTAAAGAGTTTGAATTAAAACTGAACTTGAACACAACTAAAAATGAAATTGAACTGAACTAGAACTAAACTAAGGCTGTACTAGAACTGAAATAGAACTGAATAGAACTGAAATAGTAGTGAACTTGAACTTAACTAGAACTCAACCTGAACTCATGTAGAACTGAACTAGAACTTAACTAAAACTGAACTTGAACTTAACTAGTACTGAACTTGACCTCAACTAGAACTGAATTTGAACAGAACTAGAACTTATCTAAAGTGGGACTAAAATGTTTAGTGTATTAATACTTATTGTGAAATTCGATTAAAAGTGTTTATAAAAACTTGATTAATACTGATTATGAAACATGATTATATTCGAACACTGTACATTGCAAAATCAAGAGAAACAAAAAAGGATATTGAGTTTCATAATATCGCACTGTAGGGATTTTGACACAACTTCAAATTTAACAAGTATAAAATGTCTTAATGACTTGGAATATATGTTTCTGCTGAATATGTGAAAGAGAGGAGAAAAGAACGTTATATTCTTATCTGTAGACCTCAAAAAGATTAGAGCAATCTTTTCGTTGATGAACTGATTAGACATGCTCCCGCTGATTGGAATACTTAAAAAGTGTAAGATTTCAAAAGGTTCATTGGCCGCTTTTCTGAAATTTTGAAAATTAAAATGGCTACTTTGGAGGGTCATGTTCAACGTCGCGGACTAGATACTGAAAATTGTGCTTGGGTGTGTAGTCTAACTACACTGGGGGAGAGTGATATATTTCTGGCCTATTCTATCGTAACAATGTTCTACTGATTTCTAAATATGAAAAGGAATTTAAGTCGTAACAAATTAGATGTTCAAAATTATAAAAATAGTTCGTAACATCCAATCATCAATATGATATAATTTCATTACGAGTTATCCAATTTTACAAATAGAAGTTTGCTAAAAAATAATTTTTTTTATTATTTATTTATGCAGACTAATTTTATATGTTGGTTTTCGACTCTTTTTTTAATCTTCATAAGATTGGATCTTTCAATTTCAAAATAAAAAATAGTTTTTTAGTTTTAAATCGCTCTTCAAAAAGAGTTAAATTCTAAAAAAGTATATAAATATAAAAAGGATAACAATCAAAAAGAGCGAAATTTAAAAAGAGTTCACAAAGGAGTAATTCGCACAAATTATTTTGAAGTCATGTGTAGCAGTCAACAATGTTTTTTTATTAAACTGAAAAAGAGATCTTTGTATGTTTTCAACCTTAGTATGGATATACAGATGTACTCACATATTAGGATGAGTTTACCTATGTTGTATGAATTTTTATGGGTTTTTGTTATTATGAAGTATGAATTTTATGAGTTCATTTTTGATTTTTATTTATTTTTAAGTTTTCTTTTCATTCAGCATTTCTTATTTTTGAACGAGTTAAAAAATACCATTTTTATTGTTAACTTAAAGAAGAGTAAAATTAAGATAAAAATTTTAATCGAAAAAAGGAGTTTTATTTTTTTTAACATTTGCAAAAGAGGAGTAAAAAATGAGGTCATTTGAAAATAAAGATTTTTCTCCGAGTTTTTCCATATTTCGGTACTTACACTATAGTATGATTAACATTTTATATTTAATTCCTTCTGTCTGTTTGACATAAAATTAAGAATTATTTTTTTCATTTAGTAAAATAATTTTTTTATTATTTTAAAATGTTTCTTTTGAAAATAACGACAATGCCGGAAATAATATCAACAGGTATATTTGAAATACAAAAACAAGACAAATTATCAAATCTGGCAACTTCTACAAACTGTCAAACGGTCAGCTGTCTATTATTTACATTGCAACTTTACCAACCAGCTGAACGGAACGATTGTTGTGCAAGAATTTTTTGTATTTATGAAAACTGAAAGGTAATATTTACTAATTATAAGTTAAATTAGATTAAAATTCTTAAATTCTTTATAGATGTCCACACTTTTAGCTTTGAGGCACTTGGGAAAGATAATAAAATTACCAACAGCTAATAAATTCCCAGGAAATTTTTTAAATTCTAACAAAAATCTCTTGCCGCCAACACAATGTTTGGCCACAAAAGTCAGCACAAGTGACACGAATAACTTAACAGACAATAAGGATGAATGGCGAATTATATATCGTTTACCTTTGATACGTCTAGCATCTGCTTTTAATCGTGTTAAGGTTCCTTATGGCATGTTAAATGGCATAACGTTACCAGCAGCATTTGCCTTAGAACAGGCTTCACAATTACCGCCCGCTACAGCCACCTTGATAGGAGTTGTTGGTTTAACAAGTTGGTGTACATTGGCCATATGTAGTTTATTTATACGTAATTTAGTTGGTATTATTTATATTAATGATAATAGTGATAAATTAAAATTGGCCTATGTGGACTATTGGGGTAAGAGACATGATGTTTGTGTGCAATTGGATGATGTTATACCAGAGATGGAAAAATCAAGACCTTCAAAATTTGACTTCTATCAAACGATATCATTGTACAGTGATGACAAAGTGAATTATAAATTATTACAAAGATTTGGTAATATTGAAGATCTGGAGACTTTTGTTGCCATATTTGGAGAATAAAGATATGTATGTTTATTATTTCATTAATATTTTAGAATAAAAGTTTTATTGTTTTACAAAAACAATGTATAATAAATTTCTAAGATGTAGTTAGTATCTAATATAACTAGATAAAATTCTTTATAACTATCTGTTATATAAGTTTTTATACCCTTCACCTGACAAGTTTTCCAAAAACTTTCGGTATAAAACATTGATTGAGACATCAAGTGGAACCAACCTCTACTTAACATATATGAAATGTATATCAAACGGTAGGAATTGCTAACTACATCTTAATGGAAATAATAGTTGAAGCTATATATAAATTGGACCTTTAGCTCTTAAGTTAAAGGCAAAAACCTAATTTTATCTTCTTTTATTTTTTAAAATCAAATTTGTATTGGTTCATAAACCGCAAAGGTATAGCAAATTCCACATTTAAAAAAAATATATTTTTGTTTGTTTAATGTGGTTGTTGTTTAAAACTTATGGAAACAACTATCAAAATAATATTTTTGAGATTTTGTCCATTTTGTGAATGTTAGAGAATTCATTCTTTTACCATATGGTTAGACCATTATTATCAAGGTACGACTTTCGACTCGTTTTTAGTTCTTTGTAAGATCTGACCTTTTATAGAGTTGAATTTTTATTAAAAAACTAGTTTTATTTCTTATCGCTCTTTGAAAAGAGTTTAATTTTGAAAAATAAAAAAAGCGAAATTCACAAAAGAGTTTAAAAATTAATAATTCGCACAAATTGTTTTGAAATCGTGTGTAGCAGTCAACAATGTTTTTTATTAAGCTGAAAAAGAGATGTCTGTGAATTTACAACCTTTTGTGTAGATATGCAAACGTACTCACATACTAAGATGTGTTTTCTTTTGTTCCATGGAATTCTTGTGCAGTTTTGTTATTACATTTTTTACAAAACAAGAACAGGAAGCAAAATCGAAAAAATAAAGATAAAAATTTAAGTCGAAAAAAGTGTTATTTTTTAATCTTCGCAAATGAAAATTTGAATATAAAGATTTTGCTCGGAGTTTGTTCATACTCTAATTAATACAGACCAAAGTTTTATTTTCACATTTAAAATAATTCCAGCTTTGCGTTTTTAGAACTTAACAAAAATTTATATTTTTGATAGGCCTTTTGGGCAGATCTTTGGACTGAATTCTTCCAAATTTAGTAAAAGACTCAGAAAATGATTCCATGGTAGCAATATTTTTTCCGCCCGTTACAAACTTCTGCAGAAACGCATAACACCACAACCACCTACAGTGGTGAAAGCTAAAAAAGTTGTTTTATTAACTGACCATTCTTTGGAAATAAGCTTTGCATGTTAACCACATTTTAAATTTTCATTCATGAATTCCAAAAATACGTTTCTGTCAGAAATTTACAAGATACGTTTTCTTGAGAAAAAAAACAGATTTTTTGACTTGAGACTATTTTGCAGCAAATGAGCGAAGTATTATTTAACAACAAAGAGTTGTTTTTTTTTAATTTATAAAATATGTTTATTTTTAAAAAACTAATTCTTCGGTTACAAAAATCTGTTTCTGAAATTCTTAAAATTATCACTTAATAAAAAAACAACAATTTTTAATTATAATACTTAATTACACTTAAATTATGTAGTAAATCATCTTAAAAATACTAAGTTGTAGTTGTGTTATTGCAAATGTTTTGATCATCATTTGAGGTATTTTGTGACAATTCACTGTTTTCATATTTTTTGAATTTACCCAACTGTTTTGCTTCAGCAACCTAATAAATATAAATAATAAACAAATTTAAAAATAAAAATAATATAAATTTTTATTTTAACAAATGAATACAAACCGTATCTGGTAATTTTTTGCCAAAAGTTTCGGGTAACAACAAGGCCAATAAACCAGCAGACAAAGAAACAGCACCAAATAAAAGTAAAGGTAAAGCTTCATAATAATGACCCTAAATATATATTAAATTATAAAACATATATACAGTATCGAAAAAGCTATTGGCACATCAAGTGTATTTTTATTTATTTCCAATTTCAAGCCGTTTAAAAACTTTTCACAGGAATAAAAGATGTGTGTGGAATTACCTTTGTCAAAGTAGTAAATAACACAAATAGTTTTCTTTTGCAAAAATACTTTTTTTAATTAATTATAATGCATTTTTAAATCATGCTAACTCGATTTTGATGAAAAAAAGTATTGGTACATCTAATAAACAAGTATTTTACATTGTATTTATATAATATTTCAGTACTTAGCGGTCAAGCCTTTTTGCTTTATAACTTTATCCAAACTTTTTGACATTGAATGGACAAAATTCCTTGTACTTTTCTCCCCGGTTTTTATCCATTCTTCCTTTAATGGTTTTTGAAAATCAGATTTATTTGAAATAGTTTATTTCATTACCCGTCTGTCCACTCTTGCGCATACTTTAAACCAGGAGTCGAATTTTGAAATTTTGACTTTCGTTTTGGGCTCATTATTGGTTTTACAAAGTTTCTTTTGAATTTATATCAGCAAATTGTCACTTTAAACTAAAAAATAATGAACATGAATATCTGAGTGTATCAATATTTTTGTTCGGCAAATTGCTAACGTTTTTTCAACAAATTGTTGAATTTAAAGTATGTTGTTGTGCATTTATCAAAATAAGTGTTTGTATTAGTTAAACCATTTATAGCTGCATTCAATATTAACGATGCTTTCTTCTAAAACTTGATTATAATGGCGGATAAATTAAGATAAAACATAAAATGCTTGTTGTGCCAATAGTTTTGTTCGGGACTGTACATAATGTCATTTAAATACATACAATTTAAAGTGAAAAAATAACAGTATTTTTTATGTGCTAATTTAATTTAAATTTAGTAACTTACTAATAAAGGTACAAATGGTGCCAACATGGCACCAAATCGAGCAAATGTTGACATGACACCAACACCACCACTACGTATAACCTTAAATTTTATATATTTTTTTAATTTTTTCATTTTCAATATTCAATAATTAACTTACAGTGGGCATCATTTCAGCTGTGTAGGCATAAATTACAGCAAATGATGAAGTTATGCCCAATTTTCCTATTAAAAATAATGCAATTATAATCCAATTGGAACCTGTAATAAATGTTCAAATTTAAGGTTATGTTTATTCATTTTCTCATGACTATATCCTTTACCACTGTTTATATATATTTAATTTTTTCAAGTCAACTAATTTTATAATTCTAAGTACGATCACAGTGCTAAATAATAGTATAATATTTGTATTATAACTTCTGATTAGGTAGAGGGGTTACGTATTAAATTTGTTTTGTGATTTTATAAGGAATGATGAATGGAATGAAAGTTGTCAAGTTAATATAGACTAATGAAAAGATTATTTGTGCCACATTGAATTAAAATATCATCTTGTATGTATCAGACGGACACTGCTAAATTAACTCAAAAAGTAATTCTGAGTCGTTGAGTATATTTTTATGCGTTGCAAACTTCATAAAAATGGTATTGTGTCTTGGTATTTTTGGCTGTTCTATGCACTACATTCGAAAGTGGCTCGTATGGCAATGAAAAATTGTGAACTGTTCTTCTTCTTTAATTATACTATCTTTTCTATTTACTGTGATTTTCCAAGTGGGTCTATTATAAAAGCTATGGTTATTTAGGAGTGGACCTTATATAATTCGAATTATTGCTTTGTTTAAAATCCTTATGATTATATAATAAAAATTGCCACCAATTTGAATCTTTACAAGGTTATATGAACGGATATAGGTTAATCCACCCTAGAAGTGATTCTGAGTTGATTGATACACATTAGATTGGTGATAATAATTTAATCCAAATTATTTACCTTTCAAATAATATAAAGAAGAATATAAATTAAACTGGTCTAAAAAAGTAATTGAAATCTCGAAAAGAACGGGATATTTTATACGGAATTAAAAAAATCCACTAATGTCTCTTCTCATGATATTTGGTATATCTTGTTGAGATTTTTAAAAGGAAACGTTTATAAGTCAATATGAATTTGAGAAGAATGAATAGATTGGCAGTGTATTTGCCATAATGTAGGGTTTACTTTGGAACGGCATAGTCTATACGAAAGCTTTAGGTATTGTAGGTAGTGTTCCACCCAATATTCAATTTCTTTCCTATTGTACTGTTTAATTGGAAAAACTATAGTAAGAATTGTACCAATAGGAGATTATAAATTTTATTAAAAAATCGTGTCTGTAGTTAGAGATCAGTATAGAAATTGTCAGCGTTTTTTTTTGGTATCATTTTGTAAAAAGGTTTTAAAGCGTTATTTTCGTTCATGCGATTTTTTTATATTTTATCGATTTTTATTTAATGAATTTATATTGATAAGAGGAGCAATTACAATCAAAATTTGTTAAAAGTCGTGATTGTAGTTAGAAATCAATGTTGAAACTTTCAATATTTTTTTTTTTTTTTTTGAGATTTGTGAAAATAAATTCATTAAAGTGTTATTACTCTTTTAGCGATTTGTTGATGATTCTGTGTTTTTTAAAAGCAATCATAATTAAAATTTTTGAGAAACAATCATTTATGTAATTGAAAAACAGTGTGAAAATGTTTGTATATAATTTTATGATATTTAGCGATTTTTAGCGATTTTTAGGGAAAATTTCAAATGCATTTATAATCACTTTAAAACTATGTAATTTTTCTTAATTTTTCATCGTCCACTAAATTTGTAATTTTTTGTAATTGATTTCGAATTTTTGCAAAATTTTCATTCGTATTATTTTGTTTAAAAAATACGAAGAGTTCAGTGAGTAAATGCTTCTCATATTTTTAAATATTTCAGATTTTTTCAATTTCTATAAATTATCTTTCTTTGTTTTAATCTGAAGCAGGAACATTGTTTTGATGTCCTAATAGTTGCCGTCAGTTGGTAAAATCTGAAGAATTTAAAGAAGAGCTCTATCCTCCGATCTCATATTTTAAGGTTTCTGTCTGATCGTTTTATAGATTTATTGGGAATTTTAACAGTTCAGTTCGTATATAGTCAAATATTGATTTTGATAAGTATGGTCCAAATTAAGTGGTAAAGAATATAATTTATAGAGATATATAATTATTACGTGTTTCCAAGTTAGTTTGCACTAATTAAGAATAAATAAAATAAAAAATATATAATTTTTTTTATAATAAATATTAATAAAATATTTAAATGTCTTAAAAAGTAATTTCTTCTTTTCGAAAGTATTAACAACAAATTAAACTTTTTATCGTTTTTAATCGAAATTATGGCAAATTTAAATGTTACGTTATAATAGAACAAATTTCGAAAAGCATTTACTATTAAAGCTATTTTCAAAAAAACAAAGAAAAACATTTAAATACCTTGAGTTATATAACCGCCAGCGACACATGTTAAAGCGCAAAGTAATAAAGAACCCGTCAATGATAAGCGTCGTCCAAATTTATTAAGAGATATCTTTAAATAATGATAATTATCAGCAAAAAACAATTTCTTTAAATTACAATCAACTTACCCAAGCCAAAGTATAACCGGGAATTTCTATTAGACATACTAAAGCAAAGTTCAAATATTTATTACCACTTAAATTAGTCGAGTTCAAAGACAGTCCATAATAAACCACTGCATTAACAGCCCTATTTTTTAGTAAAATATATATTAAATACATCCAAATCTCTAGATCTCGCACACCATACTCACCATATATACAACATTAATGTGTATCTAAATACTAAGGTTTTCGATTTAAATACCTCCTTCACCGCCAGCCAAATTTCATGTTTCTCTATTTTAATATCATCTAAATTATTTTTCACATAATTATTATTGTCTGAAGTTTCTAAATGATTTTCGCTTTGAAAATTTGCTAATAAAGTCACTGATAATTCTTTACGATTTATTTGTGCTGCTTTACGTATAATTTTTCCAGCTTTCTCTTTACGATTACGGGCAATTAGCCATCTCACCGATTCTGGCACTAACCAATAATACACAATAAAGAATAGGGGTGGTATGGAAAGTGCATATTGCAATAGTTGCCAATCATGTAAAAGCCAAGCAGTTAAACCGACTAAAGCTTCACCCACAGCATAGAAATAATTCAAAACTATTGATGACATTTCACGTTTTTTAGGTCCCACCATTTCGACACCAATTATAAATGCTAAAGGATAAACGCCAGATGTACCCACAGCATTTAGAAAAGCAAATATTATAAAACTGTTATAATTCCAAGCTAAACCCTGACCCACACCCGTAATGGCCATGAATATTATACATATAATGAATATGATTTTGCGGCCATAGCTTGAGTAAAAGAAAAACATTAGTGAGTGAAATAAATATAGTGGGAAAATAATTTACCGATCTGCTAAATAACCCGAACCAGCTGTACCCACCACCAAACCAGCAAAATGCATTGTACCAACAAAAGCCAATTTCACTGCATTTTCTTTACAAGTTAAGTCCCACTTAAAAGATAAATGAACAAATAAATATCAAAACATTATCATTTTTTGGATAAAAATTCATTAGAACTGATTTTGAACTGATCTAGAACTAAACTAGAACTTAACTAGAACTGAACTAGAACTAAACTAGAATTGAACCAGAACTGAACTAGAACTGATTTAGAACTGAACTAGAATTGAACCAGAACTGAACTAGAACTGATTTAGAACTGAACTAGAATTGAACTAGAACTGAACTAGAACTGATTTAGAACTAATCTAGAACTAAACTATACCTGAACTAGAATTGAACCAGAACTGAACCAGAACTGTTTTAGAACTGATTTAGAACTGAACTAAAATTGAACTAGAACTGAATTAGAACTGAACTAGAACTAAACTAGAGATGAACTAGAATTGAACTAGACTGAAATAGAACTGAGAATTGGGACCTGAATAGGTCATTTTGATTATATAGTTAACTTTCAAACTTTATGAGAGACATTTAGACAGATTTACCTCCTGTACAATGGTACGTTCATCCGTATCGTATATCCATTCAAAGCAACGTTCTTTTAAGTCACCATTAAATAATTCACTTGGACATTTAGATACATAATCAGTATTTGTTACACCACTAATAGATTCATTAATACGATAACGATAACATGATTCTGGTATAAATATTCCATTTTTATTGGTAACACCCGGTGTAGCATTTACCAACCAATGAGGATATAATTCAGGGTTATTCAAATCATCACATTGAGGTATGACGCATCTTGTAAAAAGAAAAACACAGAAACATTATTATAGTTTTGGAGAATTTCCGTCATTTCGGATTAGTAAATATAGATACCTGTAGGCAGGTGTACCGGCAGTAAAAACATAAGATAAACTATTGGCGGCGGCAAACATAACCGGTAGACATATTAATAAATAATTGGTTTTTTGGTAACGGCCAAATTCACCAATTTCCTCTAAAACCTGATCGAAATCCATTTTAAACACTTTATTTTATTTTTTAATTATTATTATTAAATATTTTTAATAAAAATATTACAACATTTTCTTTGTGCTTTATATTTTTGAATAAAATGCCGTCGAAATTTGTGAAAGTTTTGCGTTTTGTACGTTGAATTCACGAGAGTTTTAGTTGTCCACTAAAAATTTTATTGTTGAAAATAAAATTTTATACTGAAAGAAGAAAAATTAAATGTTTTTATTTATAAATATTTGTATTTGAGGTGATTTGAAAATACAAATAACAATAACAACAATCTCATAGATTTTAGATATACATGCGATCTATTGAAAGTCCGACAACAGACAAATAGATAAAATAAATTATTAGATATTTGCCGCTCTTTTAATTTTTCATTTACATCATCTCATATTGATCTTTTCAAAGAGAAATTTTTTAAAGAGATAAAAACAAATCAAATAAATTTAAATGACTCTTTTAAAATCGGAGATGGAATATTGAGATTGGATTATAATCATTGAATTTTGACAGATATGTTTTTTATGTATTACAATTTTTGTCTTTTAATAGTTTTAGGAAAGAATATTTATTGCGTTCCATTAAAATTGAACATAATGATAACAGAAGAGTGTAGCATTATAAATGAACTAGAACTGAACTAGAACTTATCCTGAACTGAATCGGAACTAGAACTGAACTTGAACTGAATCTGAACTAGAATTGAACTAGAACAGAACTAGAACTGAACTGGAACTGAACTGGAACTGAACTAAAACTGAACTAGAGCTGAACTGGTACAAATAAAGTGGAACTGAACTAGAAATAAACTAAACTAGAATTAAATTAGAACTGAACTAGAACTGCATTAGAACCGAAATAGAACTGAACTACAACTGATCTAGAACTAAACTAGAAATAGTGCTGTGTAGGGAATGATATTGGGCAACTTTGGAAATTTTATATTTTTAACTGCGTTCCACATTTTTGTTTCTCATTAATTTCTTTGAGTCAGTTTTCTTATTTCCTTTCCTTCCTTATATTTATCTAAAGTTGACCAATTTTTATCAAAAACCAATGTATATGTGAGATTTAAGCCCTTCAAGGTGAGGGTTGTAATGGACCGATCGCCAATTTCAATAGGCCAAAATAATGACATGTGCCAAGTTTTATCAAAATATATCTAAATTGCGATCTGCATATTGTTCACAAGGTTAACATGGACAGCCAGCTAGATGGACATCGTTCAATGTACTCAGAAAGTGATTCAGAGTCGATCGGTATACTTAAAAGTGGAGGTGTAAAAAAATGCTTTACAAACTTAATCACAAAAACATTACCCCAACCACCTATAGTCTTGTAGGGTATAAAAAGATCTTAATTGAACGTATTCACTCATTTTTATTATTGGGATATTCCATTTTTTAATTATTTCTCTATTTCATTCGTTTGTTTTGTATCCGGAATATTTTCTCTCTTTTTTGCATTAAATAGTAAAAATGATTGTTTAATTGATTTCATACTCAAATGATCATTTTTAAAATTTTTAACTTAAATTATTTTTACAAAAAGAAAAAATAATAAATAATTTATCAAAATAGTGACAAATAATTAATTAAAAGTGTCCAAAAGTGTGGTAGATCGAGCAAAGTGACAGAAAGCATTATAAAAACGTTAAAGGAAGTGTTTTCAAAAAAGTTTCAAAAAAATTTATATATTTTTTGTAAATTGTAATAATAATTTTAATAAAAAATTTATAACTGTAAGTTTAGTGGTTTCGTTCTTATTAAATTATACGTATGTTAAGAATTTTTCGATCTTATTCCTTATAAGGACTATGTACACCAATTTAACAATAATCAAATCATAAATGATCGATGGTTTTTAATTTAATGCTCGAGTTTACCAACTTTAAATGTCAATCCTCTGTCCACTGAATCCACTTAGAACTTGTTTTTCGCTTCCCAAAATCTTGGCCCACACCTTGTCCTTTTAACTACCATTTACTGAATATGTTTCACTTCTGAACAGGATATCAGAAATTGACATAATTTACTGCAGACTTATGATACCAGAAGGATTGCAAAAAAGTAGTCAACAAGGCACAGTGGGACAGAATCGATTTTTTTAGAAATAAATCGGTATTATAACTTCGGCAATTACGGCTCCATGAACAGAAGCTAAGGGCGCAAAGTAGGTTTAATTAAATACATTTCAAATTATCGTTTCTAATTGCGCTAAGTCCAGACCCTTTGGACTTTGTCATTTTAATCAGAATTTTGAATTTGTTCAAAAATTGTAAAGCCTTAATTTTTTAAAGGTCTCAACAAGGGCTATAAGGTAGTAAGAGGTTTTGGAAATATCAAATATTTCCACGCGTTTAATTAAATTGAATGTCCAAGTTATCCCAAGTTGCTCCCCTATTACAACACATACTGAGCCTCAATGTGGTTCAAATTACCTTTGTTTTAATGTCACACTGTTATCCTCTGATATCGTTATGTTAAATTCCATGCAAATCCATTCAGTCATTTTTAAATTGTGTACCGATTAATTCGACAGACGAATTCTTATTAAAAACTATGGAATCAGATAAAGAAGGACAAATAAAAATAATAAAAACTAAAAGAAAACTGCATTAAATTTTAATTATACTTCCTTATTCCGAAATCTACTTGACATTGATAAATTACATTTATATATACAGCTGCGGTCAAAATAATAGCACCATTCACATGTCACATTTTCTTCGCTAATTTGTATTTTTGTTCATTAATATTTCTGTACACAATTTTGTGGTTCCATTATTAAAAGTGTATTCTCTAAGAAAATGAATGCATTTCTTTTAAATTAAATTGATGAACAAACTTATGCCGAAATAAGAAATACTATTGGACAATCAAATAAAATGATTAGAAATTCCATAACGTACAAATTTTAAGTAGGGAGTTGTGGATGCAAAAATTCTGGCGACACGTTAAATGGTTCACCGTTTTATACGTCAAATGGAAAAGGAGACATTTATCCCTGGTTTAAATATGTTAATAAGTACTGAAATTGTATTCGGGAATATAATTTGAAAGCTCATAGACCATAAAAAGTGCCCGCTCCGAATGTCTTAAATAGATTAGAGTTTGCTAAAACTTACTTGGTTTGGCATATTGAAAAAGGGCAGAAGTTTTAAGAAGGAGAACTTGTTATGGAGGTGTTTTTCGCACTATGGGGGTCCAACACCATCTGGCATTCAAATGCTACCGTATGCATCTGAATGCCACTGATTTGGGCAATGCAACAAGACAAAGTCCCGAAGGATTTTAGCAAAATAGCTAAAAAGTGCTTTCAGAATAATGGAGTCACTGCAATGTAAAGACCGTTCCAGTCTCCCGATGTAAATCCAATTGATATGCTGTTAACATATGAATAAAAGAAGGGGTCGGTAATAAAATCGACCAATACCGACCAATACCAACATGGAACTCTATTATCCTGCAAAGAATAACAGGTTCTTCTGAAAAAATTCATTTAAAGAAAGATAATTAATAGAAATATTTCTGTTTCTTTTTATTCATATGACTTTTATGACTTAAATTAAAGAAGACGTATGTAGGTGATGCTATTATTTTAAACGCAGCTGTATAATAAACACTTCTATTAACATTATTCATTACAATAAAAAACGTTTGCTGTTGTTATTTAAATAAATATTTATAAATTGTGATCAATTTGTGGCATGCGAAAAATTGCATGCAACAAATTGATTTTTTAATTATTCTTCAAAAATGTTTAAAATACAGCAACAGATATGAATGAATATTAATCATTATCAATGTTTTAAATAATAAAAAACCAGTTGTTTAAGTTTAATTGAATGAAAATTCTTTTACATTAAAAAAACAACTTTTTTCAGTGTAAAAATACTCTTAAAAATTTTTACCTTTAATAAAAAAAAACAATAATAACTATTGATTAATTATATAATTTAAATAGTTTAAAAATAAAACAGAGCTATAAATAGACGCTTAAAAATATATACTTTTAAGGGAAAATCTTTTAAAATCACATCTGTTCTTATATTATAAATTTATGCAATTCATTATGAGGTCACAGGTCAAATTTAGTTAAATTTAACAACAATAAATTTATGAATTATTTTTTTGCATTAAGTGCAACAATATTCATTTATTAATTGTTTACTTTTTTCTACAGATTAAATAATCAATAATAAGAGACGATTTTAAAAATAAATACAAACGGTCGGCCCTTATCTTACATATAAGGAGTGAGATCAAAAAAATCTAACCATACATATATGTTAATAAAAACAAAAGCACTCTAATTATGGTGTTAATTGTTTTAATTTGATTAAAATTATTACTAAAATTAACAAAAATATGTATTTTTGTAGTTTTAATCATTAGTGAAGGAATTTTGAATCTTTTTCGGAAACTCTCCCTTTAACGTCTTAATAGTTTTTTTTCTATCACTTTGCTCGAATAGGTAGACCATATCTGTTTATAATCTACCAGACTTTTGGAAACCTTTTGAACATTTTAATTCTCTGTTAACAACAGCACAATATCTCTTCAATTTGTTCTGTCTTGTTTGGTGGATTTTCAGATCAAAAATAGGTGGACAAATTATGTCTTTTTTGTACACATTCCTTGATGTAAATTTCGGTATTTTGAAGCCCGAAATTTTGATGGGTTTTAAATCCAAAACTTTTCTTCAACATTCCCTCGAGCATCAGCAATATAAAATTTTTGACCACTAAGTTGCATAAAATCTGTCAGAACATACGTTTCGTCATCCATTACACAACAAGAAAAATTTCTTAGAAAACTTGACATCATTTTTCGTGCTCTGTTGCAACCGTGCTCTGTTACAAAGGTCTTAACCACCATTTGCTTTTTATTATTTTTTTATTAGTTACCACCACAAGTGGTGATGAGAGTATAATAACTTTGTCACATTTCGTGTGTAACGCTGAGAAGAAATCATTTAAGCCCCTAAAGAATATCTATTCTTACATAATATCAAAAACTGAGTCGATTGATTCTCACGCCAAGAATAATTGTCCGCATTCAACAAAAGTTGGACACATTCTTTGTTGTTTGTCCTTAGCAGTATTGCTACTTTAAACCATCTACATCGGTGCATTAGCAAGAAAGTTATAAAGCGATTTCTGAGACAATCTCAAAATTCCAAAAAAAGGAAAAAACACTATTCTAATTTTTGCAACAAAAACTGCATTAGATAGTATATACTTCATCATCGTACAAAGAATGTACGATCAGTACAGTTTTTCCTAAAGGTCGCACCCTTAAAGAAAATTTTCTGAAAATATCTTAATGTAATAATAAAATTTCCGGAGACCATTACTTGCCAAACTCCCATATTAGGCCCCTTCACGGCATATGGTTAAAAGCTTGTAAAACTCTTAAAAATACATCAATTCGGTTTAAATATTTGTTATATATTTAGCCAATATCGACCATAATATTACTTTTAAACAATTATTTTTCTGACAGCTTTTAAATGTAGTTAACTGATTTGATGAATATAGGCCCATACTTCGATATAGCTCCCATTTTAAGCTTATAAATTTTTAAATAAAGACAAATTTTATTGAAATTCGCACAAATATTTTTTAAACTATTTTGAATATATTGTTCATATAACCAATATCCAGAAAACTGTTTGGTGCTTGTAAAAGTCTTAATATATACCCCAATGCTATTGAAATTCAGCATATTTACTTTTCTAACTGTTTTGAATCAATATTTTTGAAACAAATGTTATTAAAATTATTCACAAATATTTTCTAACAGTATTTAATATAATTAACTGATTTGGTAAATATCGTCCCCTTCCCGGAATATGTTTTTAAGTTTGTAAAACTCTTAAATATATTGAAATTCGGCACAATTATT
This sequence comes from Cochliomyia hominivorax, assembly GCA_004302925.2. Classification (NCBI taxonomy): domain Eukaryota; kingdom Metazoa; phylum Arthropoda; class Insecta; order Diptera; family Calliphoridae; genus Cochliomyia; species Cochliomyia hominivorax. Next base: position 19,583,158 of record PYHX02000494.1, read on the forward strand.
TTGAAACCGCATTGAATAAATATTAATTTAACCAACATTGGACCATGTTTTAATAAAGCTAACACATATAAACCTTCCGGAAAATGGTTTTGAGTTTATAAAATCTTAAATATTTTATTGAATTTTGACAAAATAATTTTTCTAACAGTCAGAAAATACTTTTAAGCTTAATTAATTAATTATTATATGTAATTAATTTTAAATTTATTGGGTCATATTAGGTAATTACTCTCCCGGAATAGGGTGAAGGTTCTTAAATTTCATTGAAAATATGGACCAATACCATATTTATCTTTAGTTTTTATATGAAGCCCTTTCTAACCCACACAAATGTTTGAACAATGTAAATGGTGGTGGGTATTTAAAATTCGGCAGTGCCGAATGTAATATTCTTATTTGTTTTTTATAACGTAGTTTTTATAAAAATGTTTTATAACAGTTAATATTATTGTCATAATATTGTCATAATAAAATTCATTTTTTTTATTTTTAATTAATATCGTTATTCTTTTAATCGAATAATCGTTAAAATATTCTCAAACGCTATTAAAATTTATATAAATAAACAACACTAAAGTTACACTCTTTTGTTACTTTTGTTTACATATTTTTCCTTTAACGTTGTTATTGTTATATTTTTGTGGAGCATAAACATTTGTTTTTCTCTGTTATGATTTGTTTACATTTTTTATTGTTGTAATACAAGTAGTCGCAACAACATTAAATGCAATTAAATTTTTTATACACTTTTTTATATAATTAATTATTTTCTTAAAGTTTTTTTCATTTTTTAGTTAAAATATTATTTTTAATAAACAACTTAATTTATCTTTATTAATTTTAACTTATTTATTTCTATTTTTTGCAAAAAAATTATATTTATTGATTTGTATTAATTTCGCTATTGTTAATGTTTCCCTTTATTCGATGTCTTATCACTTTGCTTTTCGATCGCACACTAAAGATTATATTGGAGTGCATTTTGTAGCCAACTGACTGGAAAATATATTTTACTACATGAATAATAAGAAATTGAATTTTGCACTTGTTAACACTTTCAAAATGTCTGCATATTTATATTAATGTCATCCCAGTATGTTAAATTTAACAGTGAGAGTGGGAGAATGCAACTGTTAATTTAAATTTCTGTTAGCTTTTGTTATTTGCAGAGTTGCCAGAAAATGTTATTTCATTTTCTGCTAAATGTTATATGTTGATTTAATATAAAAGAAGGATTTTATCAAACAGTATCTTAATGTGGACATTAAAAGGAATTTTAACGAATTTAAATCACTTCGCAATCGATTTTTCTCACCTGAAGTTTTTATGCATAAATCGTTTTATGTTGTTTCGTATTCGGCCAATCTGAACATTATGTATACGATTTATAAGTGATTGAAACTTTCCTTATAAGGAATGACATCGAAAAATTCTTTATTATTTTATTTGAACGAAATTATTTTTACAATTTACAGAAAAATAAAAAACAATTTACAGAAAAATAAAAATAAAAATTAATTACTTTTTCGAAAACCCTTCAATTAGTCCATCTCCGTTTAAAAGCTAAGAAACTTTTGAACACCTTTTCTTGTGCATTTCAATTCTTTTTAAACAAGAGCCCAGTATATCTTCACTGGACTTAGCTCCGAGCAGGTTGGAGTATTTGCCTCTCTTTGTATAAATTCCACATTATTGTTCTGGTAAGTTTACACGTTATTAAATCTTATGAATGGAAAAAGCCTTTTTGTTAACATTCCTTGATGTAAATTTCGGTCTGTTGTAACAAATGATTGGCTTCTTATGCGAAAACTGCATATTGCTTGCCATACCAAGAACTTTTTGGGAGATTTTATCTAATTTTGGGTTCTAAACTTTTTCTGAGCATTTGCTCGAACATCAGAAGCATAAAATTTTTAACCAGGAAGTTGCCCAAAATCTACCAAACATACGTTACGTCATCCAGCAATAATATTCTTCTTAGAAAATTTTACTTCAATTTTCGTTCTAAGTTTTTTGGTTTAGAATTTTTAGTATCGTTAATGTCAGGAAATTTGTGAACCTTGCATTTTTTAACATTCATATTAAATATTACGAGCAATCGGCTTTAAAAATATTATGTGGACCATTCACCTGAAAAAGATTTTTCATCAACTGACGATTTCCCCCAGTACTGTTTAATAACATTGGAACAGTCCGAATTTTTAAATGTCTGAAGAGCTATTCAATCCTATACCACCAGATTCATCCATCCTACCAGATTCACTGACGGCTGGCTGTCAGTCCAAGGATTACGTCTATTGAAATTAGTGATGAAGGGTTCATTATTTTACCTGGTTCACATACAAATATTCCCCTTGGAATTGAATATTGAGCAAAACTAATTCTTATGATATTCTAAAACTCCCATATAATCCCCCAGGAAATATCGTCAAAACACATAAATTTAATGTACTGCACAATTAAGAATAAACCAGAAAAGCAAATTATACGAGAGTCGTTTATACATTTTTCGTAGCTGCCATATATAACCAAGGATGTCAATTCGTCATTTTTTCTTATTGCTTTATGTAATTGTTTTTTTTAGATATAATTTAGTGCAGGCAGAATCAAATAATACAAATGGGAGTACTTCTCCCCCTGAGAAGATTCCCCCACTATAAACAAATTATATTATTAAAAATATTGAATTAAATATTTCAATGATATTCGACGATAACGCTTTACAGAAGCCGAATCTTAAACACTCAGATAAATTTAATAGCCATTGTGGGATAATAAAAATTTGTCATCTGGCAACACTACGGTAGTTTAACAGATTTACGACACTCAAAGAAAAATGTTCATAGAAGAAAAATTAAAACATTTTAGCAAAATATATTTTTAATAATTTTTGTATTTCTTTTTTATTTTGGAATTTTGTTGTTATATAATACTTTATCTTATAATTCAATACTTTTACTATTAATATAAAAAATATATCTATTTTAAAAATAATTGTAATTTTTGGAACTTAAAAAAATAGGAAAAAATTATATTTATAGTTTCTATTCTAAAAGTTAGTATAAGATAATTATAATATAAAATTATAATTAAATTTTTTATTTTATTATTTTTGAAATTTCCTAAAAATTTCGTTGCTATTTAAATGGATGGAATCTGCTGTAAGCTCTTCCATAAAACTCTCGTAAAATTTCAGATCGTTGAATTATAATTTTTTAATATTTAAGACTAGTTCTAAATATCTCATAGATTTCAGTTCTTTCATTTTCGAATTTATTTAGACCATTTGACATAATCTCCAAATATAAATGGTTTGGTTAATGTGCTCGTATAAGCTGGAATTTGTTTATTCCTAAAATGAGATTAAGAAAAAATTAAAAAAAACGTTAATAAAAAAGTGTTAAAAATTTAAGTCATAAAGAATCATACAACTGTCAATATTTAATTAAATAATAAACAAATAAATAAAAAATTTTATTGTCATTTTTTAACCGTTAAATAAATATTTGCGGTTTAAGAGTGAAATTAAAAATAAAATTTATATAAAAAATAAGTGTTAAGTATTTTATAATTTTAATTTATTGTTGTGATCACTAGACATTAAAGAAATCTGGTTCGGGAAGAAAATAAAAAAAAGTGACATAATATTTATTCGATTTTTTAATTAAGAAAGAAATAATTAAATTGTTTTCAGTAATCCGAATAAACACAATTTAGAGTTATTGAATTGATATAAAAGATTCGTGCTCCTATATCATTTCTCTTTTTATCCCCAAAACTTTTCCATCTTATACAATTCTTTGCAGTTATTTTTGCATTATCGTAGATCTTGAAGCTTTGAACATCTCTAGGTGTTCTTTGATCGGTCATAGCTTTTGAAAACTTGACCGATCAAAGAACTCAAGCGTCATAGTTTCTGATAGTATGACCAATCCATCTGAATTTCATATGATACTTTTTGGTCAGAATATAGTCTATATAGTTCTGAGGCACTTGCTAATGAAAACCTGTAGTTTTTTCATGTTGATTCTCGAAAGTAACTTCTAAACAACAAAGTTTTTTCCATTATCTCTCTTTTGAGCAAATGGCTTCCACAAAGCTTTTCCATCTTATACAATTCAATGCAGTTGTTTTTGCGTCATCCTAGATCTTGAAGCACTGAATGTCTCTAGGTGTTCTTTGGTCGGTCATGGCTTTTTGAACCTTGAGTATTCCACTTTACTTAAGTGCAATTTATTTACATTATTTTATTATTATGGCTTTCTTGTCAGTGTTGTTCCGGAGATGATGTTCTGAGGCACTTGTTATTGAAAATCTGCAGTTTTTTCGTCTTTGTTTTCGAAAGTAAATTCCAAACAACAAAGTTGATTTCACACAAGCGTTTAATATTTTGAGTTTTGTTCGTTTCCATAAAGATTATAATTATTGGAATACCATTATCACTTAATTGAACCTTTTTTTTACATCGGTATCTGAAGCACCATTTGTAGTCATTATTCTACCTAGATAATTATATACCTCTTCGACTGCTTAGCTTTGTAACATGATATTAACTGTTAATGCGAAAAAATAGTATTTATTGGATTTTAACCTCTAAAATCTACATTTGTTGGAGGTCTTGTAATAGCTATATTCAGATTATTGGAAACTCTTTGTTATTCTAAACTTTCAATATGTTATTGAATTTAAACATGAGGATTTTGGAACAAATAGATTAAAGTCTAAAAATCTTGATGAAAAATTGGTCGAAATCAAAGTGGTCTATATATTTTACTTTAATATACAAATCGAAATCATTTCCAAAGCCGATTTAACGATATCTTTTCGTATTTAGAGATATTTTTTGAAATTAGGACCATTATTTTGGCCTATGTAAGAAGCTTTAGAAGTTTGTTTCGATCCCACCAATATTTTAGGTAGAAACTCATAGACATGTAAATATTTTTATTTGATTTGGCACAAATAATTTTCCTTTGTCCAAATCTATTTGCCAAATACCAAGAAGATCGGTTCACAAATGGCCGTAGCTTCTACTTCGGAAAATAACTTAAAGGGATAAGTCTCAAAAAATTATTTTATTATGGTAATATTCCACTTATTTAAGATTTATACTACCAGAATATACTGTTCCAAATTATACGAAATTTGATACACAAATTTCTATAGCCCTCATATAACCATCATTTCTAGTGTAGCAAAAGGGTTGTTTTCAAACGATATTTCCGAAAATTTTTATTGAAGGATTCAGGAATCCCATATAAATAGTGGCCATATTGGGTGACCTTCCTAAGTTGGCGATTTCGGTTGTTATTCGGCAAAAATGTTATTCGTAAAATGTGTAAGTTATCTCTTATGGTTTTAGAGAACTTTAAGTGAAAATAAATATTTAACCCACAAATTCTTAATTTATTTAACTTTGCGGCCTCAATATGGCCCTTATAGCACGTTTTATACGGATTGAAATTTTGGGTATTTCCGTTTGGAAAAAAGGATTTAAAATCTGACTCATGGACAACTTTTCAATATACAAGATAACTCAATGAATTTTATATAAATGTCTATATAAATCCAATATACCCGAAAACAATATAGGTTAAAAAAAATTCGATAGGACCAGTGGGAAGGCTACCCGCAAACAAAACAAACATTTAAAAAACTATTACGGTAAGAATTGTTAAATTTGTTCCCAATCACTTTCTCAAGGAACAGTTTCGTTTGTGATAGGATCACAGGGAGAGGTAGCCCCCATACAAAGCAAATACTAATTATCGGATATCTAAAGATCTTTGGAAGTGAAAGTGTTTAGATTTTAACTCAATTACTTTCACTTAGAACTGTTTTACTGTATAAAATGTTCCAATCCAGTTGATGTGGTAGAAAAATATAGGACAACTTGGACCTTGATAATTATACAGCTAGAATTCATTTTATCCCTAATAATTTTAATGTAGAACAGTTTTGAATGTTAGATGTGGCCATACAAAGAAAAAAGTGTAGCCAACCCCATATATGCAATTATTTAATATCGAATATTTAAAGAAGTATATCACCTAGAGCTTCCAAATTTTGTCATTTTCCTATGAAACGATTTTATTGGAAAATTTAAGAACAAACAGGGTCAGAGGGATTTGGAAATTCCATGATTCTTTAAAGACATGTCATGCTTTGTGAAATATCTTTCGAGATCTGGAACTAAGTAGAATTATTGTGCTGCAAAGCGCACCTTGTTAAAGCTAGTTTTCTATAAAATAGATATATAGTCTATATAACAGAGTTTATTAAAGCCTTTATAATAGACCATAGTGTGTCTGTTATTGACCTTTTATTCTAATGTTCTTCTACCTATTTTTCTAACCTTGAACTTTATTTCGAAGTTTACAGCGAATTAAAAAAATAATTATTAAAGCAAATAAATTTTATTTGGTCATAACATTTAATAGTTCTTGAATATAAAAACCGTCTTTTATGTTTTTGACTAAAAAAACAAACTTTTTAAGTTAAAACAATATTTAAACAAATAAAAAATATTCTACTCACTTTGATTGTTCTTTAACAATTTGAGTCACCATTTCCATTATGTCTTTAATATTTTTTGTGCTGCCATACGTTTTAAGATTCTGACACAGAGCCTGTATAAACATGGAACCCTTTTCCGTACGATATGAAACAAAACCTAAAATTATTTAAAAGAAATTATTAATTTCTTCATTTATAATTAAAATAAATTTCAAATTTTACCCTCAAAAGTACTGTAACATTTTAAAATTTCATTTGCATTTCCATGCGGATAATAAGGTACAGCATCCGTAAAATAACCATTCGTTTCCATGGATCCTTTACAGGCTTGTATGAAGAATAATTTTGGCTTATCGTTTAAGGTAGGATTACGGAGTATGGGAAAGAGTACATGATCATCTATGGAATAGTGACCATCTTTGGCGGCAACCTCTTCATGGCGAGCACCATGACTTAATATCACAATAACCAGGCAAGCATTTTCTTTAAAATCTTTCGATTGAACTGAAAATATAAAGAAATATTTAGATTATTAATTTAAATTATATTTAGATAACACTTAAATACAGATAATATTTGTTGTAGCTTGGGCAATGGCTAAATTTATTACATCAAGAATAGACTGTAAAATAGTTTATAACATATATATCTAAAAGATTATAGTATAGTCAATATAATTGACTATAGAAAAGTCTAAATAATAGACTATAGGTAACGTTTATATAATAGAATAGAGTACAGTCTTTACATTAAACTATAGTATTGTGTTTATAATATACTATATTATAGTCTATATAATATATTTAGTATAATTTATATAATAGACTATAGTATAATCTATATAATAGACTATAGTATAGTCTATATAACATACTATACTATTATCTACTATATAGTTTAATCTATATAGTAGGCTATAGTATAATGTATATAAAAAACTATATTATAGTCTATAAATTAATCTATATATAGTTTATATATGGTCTATATAATGGACTATAGATAGTTTATATAATGGACTAAAGATAGTCTATATAATGGACTAAAGATAGTCTATATAATAGACTAAAGATAGTCTATATAATAGACTAAAGATAGTCTATATAATAGACTAAAGATAGTCTATATAATAGACTAAAGATAGTCTATATAATAGACTAAAGATAGTCTATATAATAGACTAAAGATAGTCTATATAATAGACTAAAGATAGTCTATATAATAGACTAAAGATAGTCTATATAATAGACTAAAGATAGTCTATATAATAGACTAAAGATAGTCTATATAATAGACTAAAGATAGTCTATATATTATACTAAAGATAGTCTATAAAAGACTAAAGATAGTCTATATAATAGACTAAAGATAGTCTATATAATAGACTAAAGATAGTCTATATATTATACTAAAGATAGTCTATAATAGACTAAAGATAGTCTATATAATAGACTAAAGATAGTCTATATAATAGACTAAAGATAGTCTATATAATAGACTAAAGATAGTCTATATAATAGACTAAAGATAGTCTATATAATAGACTATAGCAATGTCTATATAACTGACTATAAAATAATAGATATAATATGACAATAGCCAATGAAGTATATATAATTTGGACATGGAATACGATATAGTCAGATAGACTATATTGTTAATAAAATAATATTGTTAATAATTTATAATGTTCTTTATTAGTTAGGTTATATTTTAATCTATAGTATAGTTTTTAGAATAGACTTCAAAATTTTGTCTATAAAGTTGTCTATAATTTCGTCTACGGTATAAGAGTGAGGTCGAAAAATTCCTAACACACGTTTTTTATTAAAACTTTTACCTAAGTATTATTTGAATATTATTTTTTGATCAAGTTATCATATCAATAATTATGATTAAACTGAATGGCCTGGTCACATTTTTTATGTTTCTGATGCTCTAGGGAATATTGAAGAATAGTTCAAGACCTAAAAACATTCAAAAATTTCCAAAAGGTGCTTGGTATGACCAGCAATATACAGTTGTGGCAAAAGAAGTCCATCGTTTGTTACAACGGGCTCTATATATAGCGAAATTTACATCAAGAAATGTTTACAAAAAAGTCTAAATCCATTCATTGAACATTATAAAATTTCCATTTATTTTTGTCCACACTTGGTATCGTGTCACTATGGCAAACAATCCCTTGAGTGGTACAAGAACAATAATGTGTTATTTGTAAATAGAGGGGCAAACAGCATAGGCCAATGGGGAGATACTGGGCTCTTATTAAAGGAGAATTGAAGAGCAAAAAAATGTGTCCAAAAGTGTAATAAATTTTAAACAGAGATGGACTACCTATTTGAGCAACCTTTGTTAGCACTTTAAAACTTTAATGAAAAAAGGGCTTTCGGAAGCCCTTTCAAAATTTAATTTCTCGAGATTGAAACTATAAAATTATATATTTTTTGTAAATTGTCTATATAATTTAGTAAAGTATAGTCAGTATAATAGTCTTTAGTCTATATTAAATAAAATTTTAATCCATATAATGTCCATATAACAGACTAGCTATATGCAACAATATGGTATAGTTTTTATAATAGACTTCGGTATAAAAATATAATAGACTATAAAATACTATAGTAAAAGGCCATATTCTATGTAAAAGGCTATATTATATTCAATTATATTATAGTCTAGATAATAATAAATGAATGAGTATGGAATAAGGTAAGGTAAAGACAGACTATAACATAAATATAGTCTTTTAGCTATAATATTGTCTCTTTAGTATTATAGACTTTAAAATAAACAACAATAGTATAGTTTATAGAATATCCTGCAATATTGACAATAATAATATATATAGAATATAAATAGAATATCGTATGGTCTTTGAAATAGTCTTTATTTTATTCTATAAATATAAGATAGACTTTACATTTTAGTCTATAAAGGAAACTATATTAAAATTTATAATCCTAAATTTATTATAGACTATACAGTGTGCACTATAGCATTGTCTTTAATACTGATTATAGTTTAGCCAAATGGTTCCTCTTTACGTCACTATAGTTTAAAGATAAATACAGTTAATTTTCGATTAATTTTTTTGAGAAATGATAACTTGAAGTGTGGTTCAAATAGTATCAGTTAAATTCAGTTTTATTTAAAAAAACTGCTAGAAACAAATGCTACGAAATGACTAATGACTATAAGAACGTCTAATCTTACACGATTAAATTAAACAAATAAACAACAAAAATATTAAGAGCTCTAATATATGTAAACGTTTGTTTGTATTGGTTTGATAAGAATATTTAAAAGTTAATAAAAAGTAAAAATGCTATATACGGCTATGCCAAATTTTTAATACCCTCCCCCACAAATAGGAGTGAAGTAAATACGTTATGTTTCGTACATACATATTCACACATCTATAACAAAGGCATTCATATATTTTTATACTACTGAACCGATTTTAATAATTTTTTGGAATGGCAAACGAGTACATATTGTTTAATGATTTTGCAAAATTTCATTCTAATTTGTCGATGTATAATTGACAATTTTATGAAAGTTTTTGGCTTTTACTTAGAGGTTACCTAAGATATCGTTCTATAACTTTTAATATACTGTACCGATATTGCTGGTTACTCAGGCCATATTTTTTGAGCTCTGTCAGTTATTGTGGATGGGAGCGAGCTAACAACAGACAGATAGACGGACAGACATGGCTAAATCGACTCAGATTTTGATTTGATGAAAGATAATATATACATTATGGGCTCTGAGATGATTCCTTCTTAGCGTTACACACGGAATGACAAGGATAATATATTCTCTTCACCACTTTGTGCTTAAGTTTGTAACGCACAGAAAAAATATTGCTAACTCCACTTTTAAGTATACCGATCGACTCAGAATCACTTTCTGAGTGGATTTAACGATGTCCGTCCTTCCGTCCGTTCATCTGGCTGGCTGTCCAACAATAAGCAGGTGGCAATTATAGAGATATCTTGATGAAACTTGGCCCAAAAACGATGCCTATTGAAATTGGTGATGATCGGGCCATTATTTCTCATAGGTCCCATACAACCCCCATTACAAATATATTTAAAAAGGCTTAAGTCTTACATATACGTTGGTATTATTATAAAAATTGATCAACTTAAAATAATTTCCTCTAGCACAAATCCAACATATATATTAGTACCATAAAGTACTGTACCCTTAAGCATAAATAAGAAAATAGTACAATATTAATTATTAATTATATAGATACCAATGACCAACCATGTACAATAGTACTTGACCTAATAATTAAATTGTTTTATTATTTGAAAATTCAGATATCTCCAACCAATTTCAAAAGTTGAATTATTTGCATAAAAATCAATTTAGACACGCTGTGTAACGTGAGCATAATCAGATATTAAAAAGTGAGTATTATTGCAAATATGCATATGAAAAAAATTTTATTCAGCCAAAATAATTTAATTTAAATTTCAATTTGCCAATAAAAAATTTATTTAAAGATTTTTATTTATCCAATAATTCAAGAGGTTAATATGTTTAAAATTTTATTAGACAGAAGTTTGGCAGGTGGTTAAAAAAAATATGAGTATTTTCCAAATTTTATTAGACAAGTTTGGCTAAAAAAAAATATGAGTATCCGAATTTAAAAACCTACAATGCTATATTTACAAGCTTCATAAATTGATTACCCTCCCTTTGCTATATTAAAAATTTCATGAGATACAAACTTATTTCTAAAACAAGTAGAAATGCTATATTCTGGCTGTGCTAAACCTGATATACCCTCCAGCACTTACATTTATTATTATTCAGGATATTGAATCACAAAACTAATTACTTCTTCATCAGCATAAACATAGATTCCGGAAAAGACTTAACATATGCTATTATATTCTTGAAATAACTCATAAATATTGGTACAAAAATACTCAGATAAATGTCTAAATTTCCATGGAATTTGTTAATATTAAAGAACTTTTTAAACCTTAAACATTATTCCGGGAAGTGGGATTATAAGGGAGTAATAACCACAAATATAGTTCAATCATTTTTAAATAAGATTATGGTGGTAATGACAATTTAACAAATAATTGTGCGAAATTTCAATAAAATTTATGAGTCTTATAAGATTAAAAACCTTTTCCGGGAAGAGGTCTTAAATGGGAGCTATAAGAAAAAAGGCCCGATATTCATGAAATTAGTGAAATATATTTCAAGACAGTTATAACAATAATTTTGCCGAATTTTTTAAAAGTTTTAAATCTTTATAAGCTAAAAAACCTTATATGGGTGACTCCAGCACAATCTATTTTTTTTTTTTTTTGGAATTCGGAAATTATCTTTAAATTATCAAAGTATCAAAATTTTACATATTTTAGCTTATAAATTTCTTCTGTTGATACAATTTTGATGATTCTTTGTACGATGATGAAGTATAACTGTGATAGTTTCAGAAATCGGTTAAGAAACCTTTGATATTCATAATAAACTAAAATAATAAAATAAAAAATAAATAGGGAATCGATTGGGACAAGAACAAGCAATGTTGCCAAGTTTCATTAAATACCGACATATATTCTATGCGATAGAGCGCATCCAACAGACAAACGGACATAGCTTTTGACTCCGATTTTGTTTTTTTGCAAGAATATATTTACATTATTGGGTCTTAAATGATTCCTTCTTAGCACTACACACGGAATAACAAAGTTTTATATACCCCCTACCATCACTAGTGATGGAGGGTATAAAATTTGAATCTGTCCCATTGTGTAACATAAATATGTAACAATAATTAGTTAAATTTATTATTTGGTTTACAAAAACCACATCAACATATTGTGGTTGACGATTCGTAAAAATGTTTCAACATAATATTTTCATTCAATTTATTTCTATTAAGTTCAATCACAAATAATTATTTTTTTTTCATTATCATAAATCGTTATCGATCGTTACTGATAAAGAACAAAAAATAATAAAACGAACAGTAAGTCAACACAATAATTTTGTTTTTGCTGAAATTCTAAGAATCGATTTGTGTTTAATTATCAGTTATAAATAATTAACCGGTTTCTGAAATATTTCAAATTTAAATTAAACTTACTTTTATCAACTGTTTTGCGTATTTTATCCACTTTGGCATTTTCTATAACAGTAACTTTCATTTTGTAGTATTCAAAAGTTTGCACTAATAACTTAACATCTTCGGCACTACCCACACGTTCCTCGTTATTGGGATTATCGAATATAACATTATTGAAAATGTAGGCATAACCCGGTTTACAAGGAGGTGTGTTAACGGTTTTACCACTCGCCACTAAAGTGGGTGGGGTGGTTTTCAATAGGCTGGTACTAGTAGTTGCAGTGGGTTTTGTTTGTGTAAGTGGAGTTGAGGTTTTTGTAGCACTGGAAGTGCTGAATAGGGAACTAGGTTTACTTATATTAGACATGTATGTAGTGGCGGTGGATTTGGGAGAACTTAAACTAAAACTGGTTGTGGGTTTAGTAGTTGTGGTGAATATGGAATTTGTATTGGGTTTAGTCGTAGTCGTAGTGAAGGCAAATGTAGGTTTTGTTGTGGTGGTAAATGTTGTTGTGGTATTGGGTATACGATTTAATTCTCTTTGTTTATAGGGTGATATATAAGTGTTGCCATATGTTGAGGTAGGTTTTGAGATCGAAGTTTTTAGAGAGCTGCTATTACTGGCAATACTACTGCTGCTACTGAGACGTGAGGGCGCCGGTAAGGCGGGCAATATAGGGCGAGCATCAAACTTATAACTATCTTCGGCTGTTGTAGTGAAATTTTTAGTTAAGGGAGAATTCGGTGTAGAGAGTTTAAACGTTTTAGGATTTAACTTTATGCGATGCTCTTCAACACGCTGTGTTATGGTACGACCATTTTTCTCCGTCACTGTTGTTGTTGAGGTCTTAACTATTGTTGGTGTTTTAGGTGTTTTTAAACCTTCACCTGCACCACCACCACCACTACCACCTTGTCCAGAAGATGATGACTCATAATTAAAGATAAGACGTGATACCGGTGAAACAGTACTCTTGAATTTTGTAGTACTTTTAGGTGAAATACCATTTTGTGAGTTACGCTGTGAAGAGGATAATGTTGGCAAATTATTGGGACGATTACGTCTCAACGGTACACTGGATGTTGTAGTGGTGGTGGTAAACGTTTTAGTTTCGGTTTTTTTATTTAAATGCAACAAACGCATCATTTCCTCCAATTCTTCGGGGGTGGGAGTTCGTCTAGTAGTAAATTCCGTTATGCCGGCTGTTTGCCGAGATGTAACAGTTCGTTTGGTGGATTGATAGGTAACGGTATTTTTATTATTATTAAATATAGTAGAATTTTGTGTAGTTGTATTGGTGGTTTCCGATTGAGCTGTAGTAGTTTTGACCTTTGTTCTAGGATCTTGTTTAACCAACGCTCGAGCATTATCTTCATCCTCTTCCTCCTTCTTGCTGGACTTAAACCACTTCATGTTATTTTTCTTTTTAATCAATTCACTTATTAATTCTTAAAAAAAAATTAAATATTCTCGAATTTATTACGTCTGTTAAACACTTAACTATTTATATATATTTTTTTTCACTAATTTTTTGCTATATTTTTTATTCTTTCTTTTTCTCTATTTATTTATCGAAATTTATACTCAACGATCGTTCAACTCACGTAGCCGACTTGCGAAATACTAAAATTACGGATATTCCATGTACAATCATATGGATATTTAGCATTCAAATTTCGCTACTACCTCAACTCTTTATTTGTCTTTATTTCTCAATTTGTTACTCTCACTCTCTTTAATATTTTGTTGTTTTATTTGTTCGGTTTTCACTTGTAACTGTCGTTCGAGAGTTTATCTCAAAATCATAAAATTCTCTTTCATACATGGATGAAAGTATGTACAAACACAAGTTCATTTCGTATAAATACCTTACAGTCGGTCTGTTATAACTGACAGTATAATTTTCAGAAATCTAAAAGTAATATTGGGTATAGTTTCTACTTAGCTCTTGGCTAAGACCAAAAATGGCATCTCCAATCTTAGTTAGTATTACTAGCTCTGGTACCAAGTTCAGTTTGCGACGTATACAAATTAAATCAAAAGCACATGGTCAATGTGTAAAACCCCTTATAACGGTAACCAATACCGCAATGCGATGCCTCAGCATTCACCAATGTGCAAGAGCGAGACGCAAAACTTTCCAAGATAAGCAAACATCTTTAAGCAATAACGACGATGAAGCGATATGTGTTTACTCGCCCAGAGCTGCTTTACCATTGCCTACATAGTGTTTACAAAACGATTTTTGGGAAACGATGCTGTAACTTTGAAATAAAATTTGGAATGTTTATAGTTGTCGGGTTTTCATGATCATTTGGAGGACTCAAGCCAAATGTATAAACTTCCTTCACAAGTATCTGGTGATATCTTCGAAAATGTCGAAACGTAAAGATTCGCCATTTGTAAATAAAATAAGATAATAAATTTGAAACGAATGACGATGTTTATTTGAAACTTGGTTGTCCACCAGTAAGTAGTTTTTGGATATTTACCTTACATAGTTATGTAACAGGGGTAATTTTAAGATGGTTCCAGCTTTGCACTTTCAGAAATGTATTTTTGCCTTTACACAGTTTCTGAGAAATTTTAACTTTAATCTTAAATTTCGTTTTATTGTAATTATCAATTGATAACTATCTCAACTTTGGTATTTTAAGTGGATCCTACACCGAACCAAAAAAGTTAAGTAAAATATAACAAAAAAAGGTGTAGAATTGAGGAAAAGTAGGTTAAATATCAGCCAAGGAAACCTTTATACAGCATAATGAAAATTTTCGTTAATTTTTCGTAAATTCTTCAAATGAAGAGAAATTGTCAATATGAATACGTTAATAAAAATGAGGTTAATTTGAATAAATATTATTCAATTTGAAAAATACGTTATTCAAGTTGGCAAAAAAATTCTTTATTTTTGATGAATGTTATTCAATTTTAATACCATATTTTAGTTAAATTCACGAAACTTTAGTTGAATTGAGGAAAGAATTACGTTAAATTGTTGTGATAAATAATACAAAAAATGAAAGAATAAAGGAAAGGAGTACTTCCCATACCAAGCAAATATTGAATATCTTAAGAACTGTAACAGCGAGATTTTTCAAATTTGGTCCCTAAGGACGTCTTCAAGAAAACAAAATTTAAGATGGATGGGATCAGGGGAGAAGTAGTCCGCATGCAAGCAAATATTGATTATCGAATATCTATAGATCTACTACAGTGAGAGATTGATTTAATACACGACAATTTTGGGTTTTGTGGAAATTTCTTTCGAGATCATAACGTGAGGTGAATTTTTGTACAGCAAAGAACACAAACAAAACACACTAGTTTTAGAAAAAAATTAAATAGTTGTAAGAAAACGTAAAAGACACTTAAAAATAGCGCAATATGCAAAGGTCGGCGGTGAGCTGACCGGCTTGTATTTTGATGTAGTTGGTGTCAATTCTGAATTTATGCCAATATAAATTTCAATCATTATGAATTGAACAAATGTTTTTTGTAGTTTAAAATCTTTACTTTTCTTAATTTATCAATTATTAATATTGGTAATCAAAAAATTTTTTTCAATAACTTTTTCAGTATGTAGAATTGAATAAATTTTTGTGTTATTTTATATATTGATAATTTTATTCAATTTTACATATTTTTCTTTAAAAAATTTTCATCAATCTTTTTGGTATATTTGAAGAAAATTCTTAAAGTCCTACGAAAAATTTTTGTTAATATTACCTACGACATTTTGTTCAGTGTATATGAGAAAATAAGACCTCAACCAAAAATTGATTTTAAGCTTATTATACTTTTCCTTCCTTAGTTGGCCATGTTAAGTCCAATATTTGATGTAGCTCCTATATATCAAAGTTTTTTTTTTATTTTGGATTAAAGAAGAATCCTTAATTGACCATGTTAAGTCCATTATTTGATTTAGTATATATCAAAGTTTTCGCAAAATGTCATTTTACTATAGAGACCCACTTTTGAAAGTCACTTTAAAGTGCATAATTCTCCACAAATGCTAGTGGTGCCCTCTTATAACCCCCACTTTCGAAATTCACCATAATCGGTCTTAACCCACTATTAAACTATTATTTGCTTAATTTCTTTAATTTATGTAGATTTCGCTTCAACTAAAGTGGTGGAGAATATTAATGATTCGGCTCAGTTGTGTGTAGCATTCTTACTTCTTAACCAAATATATAGGGTACTTAAATATTCGCCTTTGCTTTCACATAATATCAATTCACCTTTTTTTCTTGCCATAATCTTTCTTTCATACTCAATTTAAACGTCATTTTCGTCTTCTGATCATCAACATTCATTGCTTTTTATTCATTTTTCTTTTGTTTAGCCCCTCAGAGAATTAGTCTGTCTGTCACTGTGTTGTCTGCTCATTGTCATTAACATTGTTGAAGTGAGTACGATGACGATGATGACGACGAGTATTCTTTTCATTTATTCATGTTTTTTCTTATATTTGATTTTAATTATATCTTTGTTGTATGTGTATTTTGACTTTGTTTTTATTATCGTTTTCTTTGTTTTGATTAGGTGTCCCATTAGTCTGTTTATTAAATGTTATATATATGTATATGTAATTATATATTAAAAAATTTCGTATCTCATGCGAAGACAATATATTTGTAGATACATTTACATTTGTATCTGTGTGATTTAAATTATCTCTTTTGGCCCATTTTAAATTCATATGATCTGTATTTATATATTTTGTGTATAAGAGGAATTAGGATACGAATGAATACTTATACTTTTTTTTGCGATGACACAGAGTTGAATGTACGATTTTTAACTGGAATCGAATTCTCTTTTTATATGGAAATATTCAACATGTTTTTTTTTCTTCTCCCAACTACTGAACCAATGAGAAATTTTACTCAATTAAATGACACCAAAAAGAATTCAATAAAATATTTTCCACTTGTTCTTTGAAATGGGGAAAATGTGATTAATTTAAATATCGTGAGAAACATGTTAAAGACGAATAAAAAAATTAAGAATAAAAATCGTTTTCTTGTTTAAAAATTCGGGTATAAATATTATATTAATGAATTTTATGAAAAGAACATAAATTATTCTGCGTAAAATTATGTGTTTTTTTAAAACAGGAATATATAATGAGGTTTTAATAAAAGAAAATGCACAAAGAAGTGAGATCGAAAAATTCTTAATATACGTTTTTCATTAAAACTTTAAACACAGATTTGATTTGATTTTTTTAATTAAGTTAACTTCGTAAAACATATCAGTTAATATGTTTAATATCAAACAAGTGTTAATAATCTGATTAAAATTAGTAACCAGAAAAAAGTGCTTAATAAAGTTATTACACACAATAAAACCCAACTTTATCCTACAAAAAGTTGGCCAAGCATTCAAAGGTCTATGTCAATCTTGCCAATGTTATTAAAGATACCGGGAGAATCTGTTTGTTTGATGTTTCTCAAGTATTTTCAAAAGAGCTTCCAACGCATCAGGTAGGAAAGCCGTGCTCAGACTAAAGCTAATAAAGATTCAAAAACATATAAAATTCGAAGAGTTCCAGACAGAAACGCTGCTAAAAAGATACAGTCCAAAAACAGACCATGGAAATAGAAGTTTTCTAAAAATAATATTCTTGTTGCATAATGGAAGACGAAACGTATGTTCTGACAGATTCTTTGCAATTCTCTTGTCAAAATTTTTACCAAAACCAAAATCAGTCAGAATTTCCCAAAATGTTCTTGGTATGGCAAACGATATGCAGTCATTTAGAGTCATTTGTTACAATGGACTCTATAAATACTGAAATTTACACCAAAGATTGTATACAAAAAAGGCTGCTTCCATTCTGAAGTCTTATGAATGTAAGCAGACTTATTATTTTTTTTGCCAGACTTGACAACCTGTCACAATGAAAAGCATGTCACAAGAACTATAATGTGGTATTTGTACCAAGTGAGACATATCCTCCAAACTGTCCGGTGAAGGATCTGTCTCACTTGGTGCAGGCACAATCTCCAAATTATCGTACATTTTTGCTTATTGTTGGCCGCCTGGCAACTTCTTATGTAAACAAATTCAAGTTAACATAGTTAAAGGTGAGATATTTTGAAGATGATCTGGAGGATTTCAAGATGACCCTCCAAAGTTGGCCTCCTCGGGTATGTGGATTTTTTTCAATTCGCAAAAAAAGCAGCTCATATTCCTAATATGAGGAAAATAACTAAATTTGACTAGTGGAAGCCTAGTTAAGGTTGAATTTTCAGCAAAGGTATACAATATTTTGTACCTATAGAACTCGAAATACTTTTTTTGATTTTGTTTGATGGCAAGGGCTTTAAGCCAAAAAGCCAGGGTATATCACAACCTATGCCTTCTTATAGGAAGGAGGGGTCCTTGAATCCTTGGTTAACATTTTTTTTAAAGTTTTTTTTATGGTATTCCCCAATAGAATTCCAATTAAAAACGAGTGCATGTGGTAAATGCGTGAAACCCAAGAAAATGTTAAACGAATACCGCTATGCGACACTACAACATTAACCAATGCGTAAAGCGAGACGTAAAACTCTCGAAGGCAAGCAAACGAAGTACAGCTTTGACGCCCTTAAAAAATTACTGAAAAAGAACAAGCCTTAGTATTAAAATGGGTAAAAGTTCATCCAAAAATAACATCCAGACGAGCTACTACAACTATAAAAACTCTTTCAAAAATTACTATACAATGCTCATTGCAATTTAAGAATAGCTAGAAGAAGTTAATACTCTCGTCTGTAAACTAGTTAAAAATCGCGCCTGTAGACCAGTTTATAGTCTCATCTTTAGAATAGTTTACAGTCTCTCCTATATATATACTCTCCCTTTAAATTATTTTATAGTCTTTTCTGTAGACTAGTTTATAGTCTCATCTATAGACTAGTTTATGGGCTGGTCTATAAATTATTTTATAGTCTCGTCTAAAGTCTATTTTATAATCTCGTATATAGACTAGTCGATGGGCAAGTTTATAATCTAAAGTTGAAATAGTAAAACATCGAAATTTTACTCGATTTGTTAACTACTAGTCTATGTTTGATATAAGTACTTATTTTTGGCGGAAGAAAATATTCACTACTGTCTTTAACGGTACTTCTTTATATACTAAATATTTGTATTAACTAAATAACAACTTGCACTTAAAAATTCAAACTTAAGATTCAATATAAATTTTCAATTGATTTCAAAATATATTGGAAATATATAGACCTACCTCAAGTCAACGTATGTAAGTAGGTCAACAAAATAAAATTTTTCAAAATTTATTTCTATTAACTGACCCTAACCTAAATACGGGACTGTTTGATTTGATTGTAGTATTACATAAAAATTACTTCGATTAAATGATATTTTAATTTAGGCAGTTTGATGACATTTTAACGTAAATAAATACATTGTTTAATTTCAGTTTACTCTTTATTTACTCTCTGTGAGAGGATTTCGAATGACAATTAAATACTTTTTTTAAAAGCACGATCGCCCCCAAAAAACTGTAATGTTTATAGATGGACGTTAAAAGTTGTACGTGTTTTAAATTTAATATAAACAATTATATTTTGAGAAATTTCACACAAATAAACTAAAATTAAGTTTAGAGTTTTTTGTTTAGTTTTTAGTGAATTTTTTTATTTATTTATTTAATAGAGACATGATTTATGTTATAGATTTGATGGGTCATAAAAATACAAAAAAAGTTCATTCAACTTGAATATAGAAAATATTCTTAATTGTTCAAAGTTGTCAAAACAAAATAAATTTTGTTAAGTGTAAATTTATTTAAGACTCTAAGGTTGCCATATTGATTGATGGTAAAGTGACAGCTATTAAGACATTTATTTAATTGCAAATTGCTTAACAATAAAAATAAAAATGAAAAAGTATTCTTTTGGTAACAATATAAATAATAATAAGGTTTAAGTCCATGCCAAATTTTTTCGTTTAATTATTTAACGAACACTTGATTGAATCCATCGATCGTTCGATCAATCGATCGCACATAAAAATTACATAATTTTTGTTGTAATATATTTGACCGAACGCATTGTCTTTATGCTGAAGACCTTTTTTGGCAAAACTCATATCGCCTACAAGTATGAATGAAACGCCGGGAACATTGCGATATTTATTATTTCATTTCATATTTACATGGTTGCATTTCCAAGCAAAGAAGACTCATTAGCATTCATAACACATTCTCGGCTTAATCGTAATCGTAATTGTTTTTTTTTTCGTTCATTATTATTTTTTATTTAACAATATGCATACGATCGCACGTTGGTATTGGATACGCGAACAATTTTGAAAATTATGCAAAAAATTAAAAACCCCAATACTTTAGCTGAAATTCCAAAAAGATATGTATAACTGCAGACTGATGTCCGGACGGACTTAAAAATTAATTGAAAATGAAAACGAATTTGTTAAAAAAAAATAAATAACTAAAGAAATAAGTATTAATACAACAACAATAAAGAAAAATTATAAAAAAATCAAAATTTTAACTTCCGTTGTGGTATAAAATCATTCGGAGTTCCCTTTAGCCGTATCATACCGCTTTCATTCGTTAAACCATTAACATCTATTACACTCAGGATTTAGTTTAGTTCAGTTTCATAATGAAATTATTTATTATTTTGGCCTGCACTTTGGCAGTGGTAGCTGCTCGTCCTGAACCTCCAAAGACCCGTTATGGTCCACCACCACCAGCTCCCCAAAAGGAATATTTGCCACCCAGTAAACCTGCTGAACAATATCTTCCTCCAGCTAACCAACAACCTGCTCAACCTTTACCCGTTTATGGTGCTCCTGCTCCTTTCTATGGTCCACCTGCTGCAGAAACTATAGTAACCAAGAATGTTTATGTGCATGTGCCACCAGAGGAGCCAGAATCGTATCCTGCCCCCGCCCCAGTACAAACTGCTGTACCCAAGAAACATTACAAAATCATTTTCATTAAGGCTCCTAATCCTCCTGCTCCCGTACGTCAAGTTGTTCCACCACCAGTTCAAGATGAACATAAGACTTTGGTCTATGTTTTGGTTAAGAAACCTGAAGAACAACAACCTTTAATTATTCCTACTCCTGCTCCTACTGAACCTAGCAAACCTGAGGTCTATTTCATTAAATACAAGCAACAACAAAAACCTGCCGAACAATATGGTCCACCAGCCGCTCCTGCCTCCGAATATGGACCACCAGCTGAAAAATTCTAAATCACTAATTTCTAGTATTTAGAACTTCATTACCTCATAAATATCTTACTACTTCTCTGCTTACTTCCTTCCTTCCTATTATCATTTCCTTTCACTCTACGCATTACGGGAGTGTGTAAATAATTGTTTCTAACGAATTCATAATTTTAATTTTACATTTTCCATTTCCATTTTGTTTTTGTTGTTAATCAAATGTTATTTAGTACAATGTTGTTAAGTTTGTTGAATAATTTACGTTAAAACGAATAAAATAATAAATTATTTTATATAAAAAAACATAAACTAAAATATTTGTTTTTATTGGAAGTTGGTAAAAGTTTGAATTACGACTACGAGGACTGCCATTGGAGAAATCATTATAACCATCAAATGAAAAATTCCGTTATTTAAGAAATATAAAACCTCTACATTTGCATTTTTTACTGTACACAGTGTGTTCAAATCGATTCTTTGGAAATAATTCTGTAACTTTAGAACCGCCAAAAAATTTTAATGTAAATTCACATGGTTAGAGTAGAGTTATTTTCGGGTCGATTTGAAAGAGTATAGATCATCCGATAAAAACATTTTTGCTCGGATCATTATTGTTCATTACTTTCCTATTTTTTCAAGTGAAAAATACCCAAAATCATAATCCCTGTAACACATATAATCACTGAAACCATCGTCATTATAAGGACAGTTCGACATTTAATAATTGACAGAGCTCAATGAAATTTGGCCTGAGTATTTTTTATAGTCCTGTGAAGTTTCTTATTTAAAAACAGCAAAATCGGTTCAGTATATTAAAATATATAGAACGATAGACAACCTCTAAGTTCAAGTGAAGAACAGATTTTAAATTAACAAATTAGGATCAAATTATCAAAATCGGTTCAGTAGAAAAAAGTTATAGCTAAAAATATAACTTATTTTATATCTCGTTTAGTCTTCCTGTGTTATATTAAAGAAAAACTTTTGTGTGTGTTGTGTGAGTGTGTATGTAAATACATTTATGTATGCTCAAAACATAATATATTATATCGTTTTAGAGTTTAATTGTCATTTTTAATAGTATTTTCCTATAAACGCACTTAAGATAATCAGTCTCTATAGCATTATTAAAAATGAGTAAATGATCCTTTCTAATGGATTTAAAAAAATGGTCTGGTTTGATCCCAAAATTGTTTAAAGAAAATCGAAATTAATTTCCTCCCAAACTTGCTTTATTTTTATTTTTAGTTCCTTTTTTATTTGGACATTATTTGAATAAACTTTACGTACCATTTAACCCCACAATATCTTCTTTGGGTTTAAGTCCATACTGCCAGCCGTCACGAACTGCAGCATTTGCTTCCTGAAATATACAATCTGTAGCATTTTCTTCCTCAAACTTCCAGCAATTCATTATAAATTTTGCTTTTCAATTTTGCTGGAACAAAACAAGCTTTAGATTTGCCAACTGCAGGAAATGCTGTTCAAGGTATAAAAAAACCATCATTTGATCTTAAATCCACACTTAAAGAACATTTAATTACGACATTTAATTTTAATCTTTACTGGAATATCTTGGTCATAAAAAACTAATTTCCTTTCTTGAACAGACGGAATAGTTCCCTTAGAAATTTTTAAACGTTATGAAATATATCGATTAATTAGACAATTCTGCAGTCAAATCGGGACATTGTCTTTAAAAATTCCTTTTTAAGAAACATAAATTTTTTATATTTAATTTTTCGTATTTTTTTAATAATTTTCATGTCTGCGCTTATAGAAATGTTCCACATAAAATAGCATCAAGAACATTTGATTACATGAATACGGAAACAAATAAGACTAAGAAAAGATGTTGTACAGTTAACTTGCCAATTATTTAAAAACTTCTACTCAACTGTTGGATGAGAACAAAAAAGAGAAACAGATTAAATGCGTTTATAGGAATATGCATCAGAGTATATATAAAATATTTTTTCGAACAAATTTTAAAACAAAATACCTAAGGTAGCCAACTTTGAAGGGTCCCCGAACAAGGCCTACAAATCAACTAGAAAATAGCTCTACTCCAACCAAGCACAGTGTTTCAAATGATAAAAAATTACATTTTTTTGGAATTTAAACAAAAATGAATTTAAACTCACATCGCAAATCTGGAATTTAATAAAAAAACGCTTTTTTCTTCAAAGCTCAGCTTCATCGATTGGAGTGATATAGCAAAAACAAAAGACCATTATTGGTTATTTTTGAAAGCTTTTTTGTGAATAACGGGATTTCTTTTAGGAAACACAAAAATAATGTTAATACTTTCCAATTAAATATCAAAAAATCTGTTTATTTGCAAAATTTCATTAAGATATTTGATAATCAAAATTTAAATATTTGCAAAAAAAGAAAGAGGTTTCTATGGGACCTTTGAGAAATAATGAACCGATCTTCACATATTTTGGCACATTTTTTATAATATTTAAGAACTTACTTGTCAAATTTTACCTTAAACCCCATTCCGGGAAGTACATTTGTATGGGAGGTACCTGAAATATTGGATCGAACATTTCAATAGGTTTTGTTCTAGGACACATTTCATTGCGATATTTCAAAAATTTCGAGTGTAGCAGAGTATTCACAACATTTATATAGAATGCCAGCCGGACAGATATCGTTAAATCGACTCAAAAAGTGATTCTTAGTCGAACGTTATATTTAAAGGTGGGTGTAACACCATTTTTTCTGGTGGTGTAGGGTATAAAAACAATTCAACACTTTTATGAATTTTATAATTTTCAATAATATTATAGATTTTTGAAAAGTATACATAATTTCCGTTACATTGATATATAATTTAATTACCTTCACCTTTTCATGTGTCATAAATATTGTTGGAAACATTACAGCTCTAACAAGTTCTTAATAAAAAAACCTAATCATTATGAGGAACTTGTTATACACATATAATTTACTAAAAGCTGTAAAGGTTCGATCATTTGAAATCGAACCCGCTATTCCGACTGCACTGTGTCATGTAAAATTTCATTAAAATCTCTCTAATGGTTCATAAGTTATAGAATTATTTCCGTTACTTAACTAATTGCATTTCTTGCACTTTTTGCTAAATTGAATAAAACTCTTGATCATTTTGATTTTTGTTTTCACTTTTAACTTTATTTTTCACACATTTATTTTTGTTTTGCTCTTTAATATTAATTTTTATTTAATTACTACACTTTTTTTCTTTTACTTTGTGTTAAACATTTAAATTCTTTTTTGTTTTCAATTTTAATTAATTTTAAATTAATTTTATCAACTAAATATTATAATTTTTATTATAACTTTTATAAATCATTTATTTTTTCTCGAATTTTTGTTATTTTTTTTCTTGATCTTTAAAAACTAATTTATTTTGTATAATATTTTTTGTTAAATAATGCAAGTGTTAATAATATATTTTATTAATAATTTTATTTGTTTTATAAATATTTAGATTTTAAGTAATTTTTATCATCATTTTACAATATTAAAATAATCATTATTTTGTATTTAATTAAAATTTTCCCTAACAGTCTAAACGTAAGCCAAATAGGGAGAATGCAACTCTGTTGAAAAAATCAGCGTTGATTTTCAATTCGGCAGTGTTAGACTAATTGGAAAAATTCTTTAATGTCTTTTTTTCTATTTAAACTCAGTTCTTTTGCGCATTTTTAGTGCTTAAGTTGTGTTTGTTGGTTTTAGTTTTTTTTGTCGTAGAAAAATAATAAAAATTATAGTTTAATTTAAATGAATTGTGCCAAAAATAAATTAAGGCTTTAAGCGAGGACAATAAGAAGTTGAATGGGTTATGAAAAAAACATGAATAGATATGATTACAAAATGATGGTTATTTATCTCAATAATATTTCAAAAGACATAGACAATAAAAAATTTGAAAAATGGGGAAAAATCTGGCATATTTATACACTACGCACAGTGTGTCTAATTCGATATTTTTTTGGAAATAATTCTGTAACATTTAAAGTATTAGAGATCTATTAATGAAATTTCTCACGTTAAGAGCTGGTGTTTTTTTATAATATTTACGTAAGAAGTCTGACAGACTGACGGACATAACTAAATCGACTTAGTTTTTGTGAAATTTTGGTTAATTTAAAGGAACTTTTTTAATTTGTTTTGTAATGTTCTCAAACCGCACAGCTGGATTTATTTTCAAATTATCCTTAAAGATAAAATGTTTACCTTACATACACATTAAGGATATATATGTAAAGTAAACAACCATAAATGGGAACAGCCCCTATAATGAAGGGGCTTATATGGTCTTATCCGTTCTATGTTTTATCTGGTAAAACCAAGCTTTGAAAAAGTGATAAATGATAAAATTTGATAATCAATATTTGTTTTGTATGGGCTATACTCATTCCCCTTGGTCTTATCCGTCCAATAAAACACTTCCTTGAAAAAATAGTTAGAACCAAATTTAAGTACTCTCGTTGTTAAAGTCGTATGGGGGATACCTATCCTTCAAGTCCTATCGGAATTTTTTATAGTTTATGTTACTTTCGTGTATTTTGGGAACATTCTGTAAAAATTTCATCAACAATTGGTCCAGTCGTTTTAGAGTTCATATGTTATATACATACATACATACATACATACATACATACATACATACATACATACATACATATACAAATAAATACATTTATACATGCATATACACACACACTTCCTATGTTATATATAAAGAAATATTCAAAAGTTACAGATTTATTTCAGAAAAAGTTGTTTTAGAGTCACGGTACTAGTTTTTAGAGGATTTTGGATTATTTTTAATTTCTAAACTGCAAAACTTAAATACCATGGATTTCAATGATTATTTTCTATTGCATTTTAAACAATTTCATTAAACAAAAACATAATATGATTTTTTTTAGTTTTTCAGAAAAGACCTTAAACGCTGGCCTTTATAAAGCTATTTAAGAGTTATTACGTTTTAATTACAAAAAATAAAAATCTTAATTTTCACCATTTTCAATTTTTTCTCATTTTTGTCTTGTTTTGCTAGCAAAATTATGATGCTGAAAAGTTCAGTAGTCTGTTTAACAAATAATTATTTGTATTTTTATAGGTTATAGCTTTAATTAAAGATAAATGCTATATAAAATCTATAAGTTCATACATAAGTTGGTTTTTGGGGTAACAATTGTATAATTTCATCTTTTTTTTTTCGTTAAAAACTACTTTTAACAATTTTAACTATTTTTTTTTGCAATTTAATGAATGTTTAATATAAAATATTTGAATATTTGCTGCTAATTTAATTTCTATCATTTTTTGTTGTTGGAAACTAAATTAATGCTAATGACTAAAAATAAATAACTAAATTTTCAAAATTTACCAAATATTTCTAATTTAAATAGTTGTTTTTAATTTTTTTCTTTTAATTTCTTATAAAAAGTTGTCAATTTAGGATACTGAAGATGTATCCTCATTGTTATCATTATCTTCATATAATTTACGTTCTCTACAATCTAAAATGGCCCACACTAATAGTGGCATACAACCCAAGACCATACAGGAACCCATACAATAAAATACAATAGTATAACTGCCTGATAAATCTCTTAGGAAACCAGCTAAAGGTGGCACAGATATGGCGCCAATACTTTGAAACATACGTACTAAACCATAACTGGAACTTATGCGATCGGTACCAAATATATCAGCCAATAGTACGGGCATTAACACATACCAACTGCCTAAGCAGAAACCATAGATGGCAGCAGATAGACCCACTAGATAAATAGTATATTCTGAGGGTATGGTGAGTACAGCAATGCCAGCTCCCAGAATGCTATTAAACAAAAGACAGAGAAATTAATTATATTCATTTTAAATTAATTAAAGAAATATTGTATTTACCAAAATATATAAGTCTTTTTGCGATCGAATAATTGTAAATCTGATAGCCAACCCAAACCTAAGCGACCCACAAGATCTAGAACCGCACTCACAGTAACCAAATAACCAGCTTCACTTTTATTATAACCTATAAAAGAGTAATAAAAATAAGTTAAAATTATATATTCAAAATTTTAAAATTTTCTCTTATAATTGGATTTCTGACAGTGTCAAATCGAGACACCTGACTGTGAGGATTTTCTCTAAAAATCTTTAATAAACCTTATAAACGCACTGTATTATTCCAGATGTGGACTCTTTCCAAACAGTAGTTAACAAATATTTGAAATTTTATTGGGACTTTTAGAACTGTTTAAGATTTTAAAGTTTTATTATGCGAAGGTTAAGTCTCCTTACAGGAGCTGTAACCAAGAATAGATTTGTCATATTTTTTAAAGGCAGATTTATAAATGTTTATATTCAATTCAATAGAATCGGCCCATATTTAATAGTTTGAAAAGCTTAAATCGATATTCCAGGAAGGGGTGTTATATGGTAGATATAACAAAAATATGGGCCTAAATTCATGAAATTACATACATTTGAGACATTTAAGAAACAAATTCTGCTGAATTTCAAGAAAATCGGTTCATATATAAAATTATTAAAAGCTTTCAACGATTGATAAAATATATAGCTGTTTGCTATGGTTTTGTATAAATGGAAATTCTTTTTAAAAAAAATCACTAGCAGAATTCACTTTATATAAAAATCATTCAGATAAAAGGAATCTGGATCGTGTCCAACTTAGGGTACCTATCGAACTGGGCCTCGAATTTCAATGAAATTGTATAGTTTTATAAAATAAATTGAAGGCGTTATTTTTCTGTTAAATGGACGGACTGAATCTTATGGTACATTTTTTTAAAAATTGCAGTGGTACATTTCGAATCCCTTGTTACAATTAAATTGAAAATAAGAATTTGTATATATTTCGAACCTAAAGGTTAAAAATAGTTTAAAAGTATTATTTGGCACTTTTAAAATCTTCTGAAAATATGGTTCCACGTTAAGAATTTATGTTCATGTATAGATAAAAATCTACAGAAAAGAATTAAGAAGTACTTTTTGTAAATATTTATATGATAAAGTATATTCCAATCATATCAACACTTTTTTCATAAAAAAACGCTACAAAAATTTGAAAAATATTTATTTCGCATTTAAAATTAATAGAAAAATATCAACTCATTTCAGAATGTTTTACTTACGAATAGGCCAACGTATTCACAAATCGTTTTTCTATACTTTTTTTGAATCCATTAAATTTTTCATTACACTCCCAGGTAAATTCTCAATTCTGAAAACTATAACCGTAATACTTACCAATCGATATAACATGTGCGGGTAAATAATATAACATATAGGGACATCCGACCGACATCAAGGTCACCGATAAACACATTAATATAAATGTTGGATCTTTTAATAGACTTATATCCAAATAGATTTCAATACGTTCTATGCAGGTTAAACGTACATCATCATCGACATCTTCTTCAATGGAATTGGCACCCACTAGGCTGCCTTCTTGTTCTTTTTCAACGGATTTTATTTCGCTCATATTACTGGCAGGTGTAGGTATTTCCATGCTTTTGCTGAGGCCACGAGTTATAACGGCGGGTGGTGAGAGAGGTTTTTCCAAATGTGCTTGTATTTTAGAGATGATTTCATCATTGGCAAAAACATTGCGACGACGACGTGAACCACGATTTGAATCGGTGCCCGAATTTTTGCGATACACCCAGGTGGAGGTGGTACTAAGATCTTCGACTGAATGCATAATACCGGAACTACGTACTTTTTTAATGGGTTTAATGAAAGTAGTCTCTCCAATAATATCCTTAACTTCATCATCGCTCTCTTGAGCACAATTAGGAACAGATTTTTCAGATGCTGAAAATAAAATTATATATATCATAACAATATTTCGGAAATGTTTTAAAACAAATAACTCTTACCATTATATCTATTATTGTAGTAATCATTTAAGCGATTCTTCGACTCTTCCATAAATAAATGTTCTATGAACTTAGTATTTAAACCGTCATCACAAGTATCCAAATAGGTAGAATTAGTTAACATATCAATGTTGCTAGGATTAATATTATTGAGTGGCTTGGTTGCATCTTCCTCTTCAATATTTTTCTCTTCATCGTTTGGTAACGATTCCAATGGTCTGTAGAGTAAAGCGGATATACAAACATCCAGCATACAGAAACCCAATATTAAAATTGTGCCATGGAAACCGAAATTTTCGGCTAAATGTTTAATGAGAACCGGCAAAATAAAGCTGCCCGTGGCGGTACCAGAAACGCAAATGCCATTAGCCATAGCACGATGTTTATCAAAATACTGAGAGACTATAACAATGCCGGGAGTAGTTGAGAGACCACCTCCTATGCCCGTTAGAATACCAAAAGTAAAGAGTAGATGTAAAAGACTGGTGGCAAAATAGCTTAGACACATGCCTAGAGCACAAAAAAGTCCTCCCACAAAAACCACTGTACGACAAGAGAAACGTTGGCAGAGAGCGCTAGAGAGAGGTGCCAAAGCTAAGCAAAGAGCCGAAAGAATGGCGGGTATCCAAGAGGCCACAGTTGCTGTGGAACTGGGAAATGTTTCCATGATTTCAACGTATAACACGCCATAGGATTTAACTAAACCCGCTACCCAAAATTGTACCGAAAATGCTCCGAATACAATGAACCAACCATAACCGCCATCTGGCGGATCAGTGCTGATTGAAGAACGTGATGATGGCGGATGACCAGAACTGGCCCTCGAATCCGTATTACTGGGTACATTCGAGATATCAGCTGGCAATTTATGACCGCCTTTGCCACGTTTCCGTTTACCGGCACTGCTGCATAAATTACGACTTGAGCGTAATTCACGCGATTTGGCAATTAGAGGCCGTGCCGTAATGCTTGAGACCGTTAATAGGTTTTCATTGTCATCTTCTTCAATTTCCGATATCTGATGTTCCAACAAGCTGGCGTGTAACGTGCGGCTCGGAGCCGGACAATAGGGATGATCGATGGGTAAAGTGGCCGGGCGACGGGGTATGGTAGAGGTGGCCGAACCCGGGGCCGAGGCAGCAACATCAGCGATTGAAACGTTCGAGTGAGCGTTAGTGAAAGGATTTTGTGCACTGCCACCCATTTGTAAACCCAAACCAATTCCCGACTGTAGGCCTCCACCCAACGTATCCATTTGTTTGACATCCAACTCAGCCAATGGCACCGGCGGTGCCGAAACAATTGAGAACAAAGAGCCACTAGACTGTTGACATTCGGTGAGTAAGGAAGGGACCGGTGGCTGGGAACAGGCAACCATGGGTCTTTCACGTTCTTGATCCAAATCTTGCTCATGTCTTGCGTAGTGTGGCTGACACACGACTTCAA
Organism: Cochliomyia hominivorax; assembly: GCA_004302925.2. Lineage (NCBI taxonomy): Eukaryota > Metazoa > Arthropoda > Insecta > Diptera > Calliphoridae > Cochliomyia > Cochliomyia hominivorax. Next base: position 19,614,358 of record PYHX02000494.1, read on the forward strand.
TGATTTCGGTGGAATTACCTTCAAATGCAGAGCGAGGGCGGTTGAAAGACGCTTGACCAATGCTGTCACTGTTGTTAATGTTACTGCTGGTGTTGTTAGACTGAATGAACCCTCGCGACTGGTACTGGATTCGACTAATTGGGTCCGGTTCACTCGCGCAGTACATCGATCCCCGTGAATCCTGTTGGAAATATAAAAAATAATGAAATTATTTTCAAAAATATTACAAATTTATTTTAATTAAACTAATTAACACTAAATAATGAAATTAGTGATCACAATTAAATTAATAATAATAAAATTAATGTCCTGTTAAATCTACTCCTTTCTTTGTGGTCCTTTCCTAATTTCTCTTTGTAAATTATATGTTAATGAGTGTTTCACATTACAAACAAAATACAATTTCGCTTTTAGTCCTTTGAGCCATGAGCAGCTAAAAATTGTTGTTGTTATTATTAAAATAAAAACAACAATAACACCCACATTAGTATTGTAACACTTTAGCATTTAATTTATTTCTTAATTCCTTTTAATGAACATTTCAAGGTTTCACGTTTTTATTCTTTATATTTCTGTCATAAACTTGACCTTGAGATTGGCGTATAAACTGGCGCTTTACAACGAAAACATTAGCAACATTTTCCCTTGTCATTTGTCGGAAAAAATCAAACAATCATCTTTATTTAATGTTAAAGAAAAACAACAAATAAGAATTTCCCAAAAAAATACCTGCTGGGAAAAATATCAGACATCACATCAGAATTATTTCCAAAGGGAAAAATTGTAAATAAACTTAAATCGATTTAACAATAATAACTACAACTACTACATCTACATATTTATATGAATGTGTGAATGCATGTATAAAATGCAAATAAAATATAAAACAGTTGCAATTGCAGTTTATAACGACAACAATAACAACAACATTAATTATTGTCAAACAAAATTCTTTGTAAAAAATAAGACCATGAAATAAAAACTCATTCTTTACGCTAAAATGCACAGTGGGATAAAAAAATAGATATTCATGAAATAACTAAAACATTATTGATTTCTATAGAATGAACACTTTTTAGAAACTTTTCTCTTGAAAGGAAAATTTTCTGAAAAGATCTTTTATTGACAAAAAAATTCTTAGAACACGTTTATTGAAAGGAATTTTTAAGAAAATTTTCTATTGAAAAACAATTTTTAGTAAAATATCTATTGAAATTTTTAGAAAAAAATATCTGTTGAAAGAAAATTTGAAAGAAAAAATCATTAGATAATTTTCTATAAAAAAATCATTAGAAAATTTTCTATAGAAAAAAAATTATTAAATTTTCCATGGAAAGAAAATTTGTTAAGAAAATTTTCAGTAGAAAGAAATTTTGTTTCGGAAATTTTCTATGGAAAAAATTTTGTTTCGAAAATTTTCTATGGAAAGAAAATTTGTTTCGAAAATTTTTTATAGAAAGAAAATTTGTTTAGAAAATTTCTTATAGAAAGGAAAGTTCTTTAGAAATTTTCCCATAGAAAAGTACTTTAGAAAATATTATATAAAAGGAAGTTCTTTAGAAAATTTTCTATAGAAGGAAATTTTCTTCAGATAATTTTCTATAGAAGGAAAATTTCTTTAGAAAATTTTCTATAGAAGGAAAATTTCTTTAGAAAATTTTCTATAGAAGGAAATTTCTTAGAAATTTTCTATAGAAGGAAAATTTCTTTAGAAAATTTTCTATAGAAGGAAAATTTCTTTAGAAAATTTTCTATAGAAGGAAAATTTCTTTAGAAAATTTTCTATAGAAGGAAATTTCTTTAGAAATTTTCTATAGATGAAAATTTCTTTAGAAAATTTTTATAAAAGGAAATTTCTTTAGGAAATTTTCTATAGAAGGAAGTTCTTTAGAAAATTTTCTATAGAAGGAAATTTTTTTCAGATAATTCTCTATAGAAGGAAATTTCTTAGAAAATTTTCTATAGAGGAAATTTCTTAAAAATTTTATAGAAGGAAAATTTCTTTAGAAAATTTTCTATAGAAGGAAAATTTCTTTAGAAAATTTTCTATAGAAGGAAAATTTCTTTAGAAAATTTTCTATAGAAGGAAAATTTCTTTAGAAAATTTTCTATAGAAGGAAAATTTCTTTAGAAAATTTTCTATAGAAGGAAAATTTCTTTAGAAAATTTTCTATAGAAGGAAAATTTCTTAGAAATTTTCTATAGAAGGAAAATTTCTTTAGAAAATTTTCTATAGAAGGAAAATTTCTTTAGAAATTTTCTATAGAAAGGAAAATTTCTTTAGAAAATTTTCTATAGAAGGAAAATTTCTTTAGAAAATTTTCTATAGAAGGAAAATTTCTTTAGAAAATTTTCTATAGAAGGAAAATTTCTTTAGAAAAATTATTCTATAGAAGGAAAATTTCTTTAGAAAATTTTTATAGAAGGAAAATTTCTTTAGAAAATTTTTTATAGAAGGAAAATTTCTTTAGAAAATTTTCTATAGAAGGAAAATTTCTTTAGAAAATTTTTATAGAAGGAAAATTTCTTTAGAAAATTTTCTATAGAAAAATTTCTTTAGAAAATTTTCTATAGAAAAAATTTCTTTAGAAAATTTTCTATAGAAGAAAATTTTCTAAAATTTTCTATAGAAAAAATTTCTTTAGAAAATTTTCTATAGAAGGAAAATTTCTTTAGAAAATTTTATAGAAGGAAAATTTCTTTAAAATTTTCTATAAAAAATTTCTTTAGAAAATTTTCTATAGAAGGAAAATTTCTTTAGAAAATTTTCTATAGAAGGAAAATTTCTTTAGAAATTTTCTATAGAAGGAAAATTTCTTTAGAAAATTTTCTATAGAAGGAAAATTTCTTTAGAAAATTTTCTATAGAAGGAAAATTTCTTTAGAAAATTTTCTATAGAAGAAAATTTCTTTAGAAAATTTTCTATAGAAGGAAAATTTCTTTAGAAAATTTTCTATAGAAGGAAATTTCTTTAGAAAATTTTCTATAGAAAGAAAATTCCTTGAAAAATTTCTATTGAAAGAAAATTCTTTGAAAATGTTCTATAGAAAAGAAATTGATTTAGAAAATTTTCTATGGAAAGAAAAAAATTTCTTTACAAATTTTCTATAGAAAAAAAATTCTATAGAATTTTTTTTTATTATAAATTAAATTAAATTAAAAATTTCATAAAAAATATCTTCGATCAGGAAAGTAATAAAACAAATTAATAAAATTTTATAACATAGAAGTTTCTTTAAAATTTAAATAAAAAAGTTTATATAATTTTAATTTATTTATTTATTTATTTATTTATTTATTTATTTATTTATTTATTTATTTATTTATTTTTTGTATTTTTAAAAATGGAAAATTCCATTTATTTTACACAAATAAAAAAAATTATGAAAGGGTGTGGTTGTTGGTTGTATCCTTTAAATTCTTCATATCCGATATATTGTTATTGATATTTCCAATGACGTAATTTTGTTTACTTTGTTTAAATAAGTGACTTATACTAAATGTTTCTTTTAATTATCTTAATCTAAATAAATATTTAGTACAATGCACTCTTATCTAAATAATAAATATCAGACAATATATTTCTACTTTTTTATAAAATGTAATAAAGATATTTATTCTTAATAGAGTTAGTTGCATTTGATAGTTAAAGTAGCAGGAGTTTCAGGCGCTTTATTGAACATTTTCCATTACCAATTTTTAGGGGGTTTGCGTGTTTTTTTTTCGTTACTTTTATTAATTTCTTTGTTATGATTATTTATTTAATTGGTTTCAATTATTTCGTGTAATATTTTGTTATATAAAATTAAATATGAAAATTAGCTTATTTTCTTTTAAATATGTAAGTATATTTGGTGATCTCACTTAGGGTTACCTATTGGTACTTTCAAAAAATAAATATTTAATATTATTATGAGTCTTTTAATAGAATAAAAGAAATAACCAAAAAAATTGTGTCCAAAAAGTTCTTTTTAGAAAATAATTGTGTAACATTTAAATCCTTAGAGATATTTTTATCACATGGTTAGAGCTGAGGTATTTTCGAATAGATTTCGAAGTGCACATTCCCCTAAGTCGGTGAGCATGAAAATTTTATCATGTCGGATGTGTTGATTTTTAAACAAATGGAATTTTTTATACAGAGACAGATCTCTCATAATTTTACAGATATTCAAATCGACACAAAGCAAGATTTCCATAAAAATCTAAAAAATATTGGTAAAATAAACACACAAAAAATATGAATCCGTTTGAAAGTTATATTAATCTGAATTTGGAACTTTGAAAAAAAATTTTTTTGTTGTTTTTTTTCAAAAAATGTGGCAACATTTACTGACTGATAGAAAATGACTCTTAGGTGTGTAAACATATTTAGGAAACAGCAAAGGAATATTTTTATAATTATAATTTTTGGACTACACAGGAGCTCAATGGGTGTGTCAATTTCGTTTCCAATAAAATTTCAAATTATAAGTAATATTTCTACACAGCTGGAGGGAATATTCCCTATATTTATCCCCCTTAGAAACGAAACAGTTAATATCGCATATCTCTACAACTAATTTAAGAAAGGTACTTTATTGTAGACTACGCAATTCACAGATAGGGCACGGAACTGAAACTTTTAATATCGCATAACTTGAAAATTTTAATAAAATTGGCGTTTTGAATGATGACAAAATTTTGTAAACAATGTAGTTTTTGAATAAGGCTTGGGAAAGTGGTAACCTCCCACAATTATTTCTTAATCCATCGTGGTGGAAGGCTTTAAATATTCGGTATAGCCGTATGTGTTTTGTTTATAATGAACTGTCCAATTTTGATAAATATTTTTTATAAACAAATCTTACACGTTTTTATGGGGAAAGAAAACAGAGAAACAAATAGAGTAAAAAAAAGGATTTTTTCAACTAATTGGAGAGATATTTCAAAGATTTCATCTGGCAGCACTGATTTTAATGAAATTTCACATAATGATAGTAGAAGTGTAGGCGAGTTTAAGTTTTGAGTGTGGACTTTGTGGACCCAACGGGGGTCGATCCACAAAACTATACAGATTCCTTATTTAAATCATTTTTGTATGAGTGGATTCTATAGGTGAAGACCTATAAAAACCCCGGCGTATGGGTAGGCTATCACATATTTAAGAGATATTTAGCTTCAAAAATTAAAAATTTTACTTTTCGACCCACGTTTTTATCTTATAATTATACTGAAATTTTATACGATTTTTGTCAAACAAAGAACTATTGACAAAATTTTGTAAAGAAAAAATTTAAATTATCCAAAAATGTTGATTTTTCGCAAAAAATTAGTTACACTCTATTTAAGCTATAATTTTTTTTCTTAAGTAATCTATACAGTGTTTATACTTTTCTGAAAGGCCAGTTTATAGACTTTTGTTTGATGTAAAAAAAAAAACTTCAAAAACTTAAATTTTGTGAGAACCAGAGTTTCTCAAATTCAATAAAATTTTTCAAAATACTCTAATTTCTGCACAATTTCATTAAGATAGGTTGACTAAAAAATGATTTGAAGTCCAAAGTTTAATAATTTGCAAAGTAGATATAATTTCCAATAATTTGATATATATTTTGTCCAACTTCACTTTTCCAAGTGTCATAAATAATGATCGAATATAACAGTTCTTAGTAAATTATATGTATATAAATAGTTCTTCATAAAAACAAAAATTCAATACGTATACGTAATCAGTATGAAGAACAAGCTAGACAAATATAATTTACTTAGGCCTGTTATGTTTCGATCATTAGTTATGAAACATGGAAAACTGAAATAAGAGTTTAAAATCGGTTTACATATAAAGAAACAATCCAGATTCTTTAAATATTTTTAAGATCCGAAGAGACTAACTTTGTGACTTTGTGGACCAACCCCCGTTAGATCCACAAAGTCCAAACTCTAAATTTATAATCGCCTACACTTCTACTGTCACTATGTGAAATTTTATTAAAATCGGAAGAAGTTCAGAAGTTACAAATTTATTTCCATTTCATTTTTTGTTTGAAACACCGTGAGTCATCCGCAAAATGATTATGTTTAATACGATCAAAATTTTCCGATTTATTTCCAAGAGTCCTGTTTACAAAAAAATATATAAATAAATGATTTTTTGGGGATTAAATACATTCATATTTTTTGTTATTTTTCAAATTCATTACACTGTGCATTTGTTCTAACATTAAAATCTTAACAAATTGTTGTTATTTATTCAACAACATTATTAATATAAGTTTAGAACGAAGGCGACAGCCTATAAAATGAATTCGGTCATGGCTACAAAAATAAGTTTGTTGTAAATTAAAACAGAAACAAAAGGAAAATTATTTTAACTCATACAAAGTTATTTTGTACTCACTCTCATAAATATTAAAAGAAATTGAGATTAGGGTCATTATCAAAAAATGTATATATGTGTTAGTGTATGAACTGAAAGATGAATGAAAAAAATGTAAATGACAATCTAGTATATAACATAATAAAGTTCATACTGCAGTGTAACTTATACATATATAAAATAAAATGAACGTGACCCAAGAACCTTTGACCTGTAAATGTAAACAAGAAAAACGATTGCATGTAAAATAACAACAAAGAAGGTATAAGAGCATAAGATAAATATGATGACTAAGTTTACATATACATACATTGGATTACATATACATAATGTATATATGTATTGATACAACTGCATGTAAAAGTTATCATTGGGTCATGTTCAAACAAAAGGTCAATACTAAACAAAGAACTAACAGAGAATTAGAATGTATCTAACTAAACACATACAAAGATATAGTAAAAATGCCAACAACAACACCAAACATTAGAATGAATAAATAAATATTGTCACTTGCAACATCAGCTTATTTCCACAAAAAGTCAATGGACTACAAAGGATAAAAGAAGCAACATATGTTTTCCCCGAAAAAAATAACAACAACAACAACAACATATGACTGCATTTACTGCATTGTGAATGTGAAATGAGAGAGAGAGAGCGAATTATTAGAAGAGCTACTAAAAGAAGAATGACTGTTAATTTGAGGGATTTATAGAGAGTTTTTTTTTTAAGAGAGAGAAAGTTTATGCAAAAAAATTAGTAAAATGGTGAGTTTGCGTTCAATTTGTTATTTACACTCAAACAAAAATAAACCAATGATGCTTAAATGATTGAAAATTGTTATTGTTATTTATGTTGCAAAAACAAAATTAATGTTGACATTGCACAGTGGTTCAAAAAATATGTTTTAAATAATTCTGTTGTTACCTTGTAAAAAATATTGAAATAACTAAATTTGGTTAGAGGAAGTAAAAAAATTTGACTTTTTTCATTGAAATGATCAAGGAAAAGGGCGACAGTCAGAAAATACTATTGAGCTCTTAAATTAATTAAATAGACCAATTTTGAATAGGACTTGTGGACAGAAACGAAAAAAGTTCCTGCGGGAAACAAGTATGATTAAATTGATTGACCAGGTCCTGCAAAAGGTGACCAAGCATTCAAAGGTCTGCAGCCATATAAATTCCGAAAATTACACCATGAAATGTTTACAATAAAAGCTTATTCCACTTATAAGACTTCATAATGTGTCCACCTATTTGTGGCCTGACTTGGCATCCTATCACTACGATATTGAGTGGTACAAGAATAATACAGTGGTATTTATACCAAGAGAGGTAAATCCTTAAAAGTACCCGGAGCTAAGTTGAATGTATAACTATTGGGCTCTTTTTGAAAAAGAATGAGAAGAGCTTAAAAAGTGTGTCCAAAGTGTGGTAGATTTTAATTCTACCTGTTCGAACTAAGGCACAGAAGGCACTATAAAAATGTTAATTAAGGGTTTCCGAAAAAAGTTCAAAATTTCATCACTAAGTAATTTAAATTATATATATTTTTTGTAATGTTTAATAATTATTTCAATCAAATAAAAAATTTTAATTATAAATTTTGTGGCTTCGTTTATATTAACATATGTGTATGTTAAACATTTTTCGATCTCACCCCTTATGCTGTCAAAGCAAATAAAATTAGAAAAAACATGCTAAAAAAGTCAGATTTTTTGTTAAAGATTTAAGAGGACTATTTATATGCCAAATTTATGTTGCCTCAATCAATCAAAAGATTAATTTTGGCGCATTTTTAAAAAGTCAACATAAGTGAGATAGATCTTTTTGTAGGATCACCAACTACCTATACTACCTCTAAATCAATTAGAAAACTCCATCTCTAAAAGTTTTAGAATTATTTTCAATAAAAATCTTTTTAAAACCACTGTGTATGGTGACACAAAGTTCATGACATTGTTTTATATATTATACAAAATTAAATCTTTTATAGGCCACATAATTAAAACTGTAACAAAATCTACATCATCATCATCATCATCTCCATAATCATTTTTACGATTTTTATATTATTAAGGACATGGTTGCGTATAAGTGACATAAATTCAGGTACCTTTTAGTTGTTTATAAAATAAACATAATCATGATATTGATAATAATAAAAAGGGTTGTGTATAAAACTGTTGCAATGCTCATAGACGCACACCATCACATATAAAAAATCGATTTCCTTATGGAAAATTCTAATGAAATCTGTTTACGTAAGTTGTTTTTTCTGGAAAAAAATGTGAAATATTCATATGTAGATGCTCTTAATAAAACAATTCTTACTATGTGATTCAGAAAGTTTAAATACGTCAAATATTTAATTGTTATAGCATGACATATTTTTTTTAAAAAGAGTTGTTAATTATTGATCTCTAGTCATTTTAATAAAAAATATGGAAATATCCAAAACAATGTTTTTTAGTCATTGGAGATACACCGAACCCCGACTTACATCGTTTCGATTTGTGTCGCTTTTTAAAAACTAAAAAAATCGATTTGCATTGCCACAATTTCAAGTTGCATCAGTACGATTTGAGTCGTTTTAACTTAATTTTCGTTTTGATTTAATTTTTTAACTGCAGCATTGTGGATTAACATTTTTTGCATCATTGATAACAGTTATCATAACCTGTACGTTAAGTTTTCAGATCGCATAAAATAAAAAAATTCGTTGTGCTAAGAACAAGTGTCTGGTTACAATTAGAATATAGTCTGTGATTCGCCAAAGTACATTAAGGACGTAAAAATGAGTCAAAGTGAAAGAAAAGTAATAATTTTGATACACCTACAGTGACAAATGACAGTCATTTCAATTAACTGAAAATGTCACATAAGATACCTTATTGGTTAGGATGGAGTACTCTCCTTCGATTTGGTTACATGATCAAAGTAAGCGAAGAATGCCACAGAGTAAAGAAGTATACAAAATAAAGCGATTGATTTAACTTGTTTCGTTTTTTTATCCAAAATACAAATTTCAGTACATTTATATAGAAAAAGTTGATTCAATTTGCGTCCTGCTTCTCCGGTCTTCATTAACGATGCAAGTCTAGGCTTTAGTGTCTAGAAAACATCTAAGGTATTTTAGAGTTGATTTCGAGCATTAAAGATCGCCAGTAGATAAGGGGAGTATTGGTTGGACATCCAAAATTGACCATCTTTGATATGTTATTTTTTTTTTTGATTCGCCAGAATTTTTTGGGGGAAAAGATATAAAATATATAAACATTCCTTAAGTTTAAATATTTTATATCTTTCGATAAGTATGCCCTAATGGCAAAACTTTTTGTACTCGCAAGATTCGTGCTTAACTGATGCGGTCGTATTAAAAACGAATCCACTAAACTTGCAATTTTATTTTTTATTGAAATTATTATACCAATTTAAAGTATTATAGACCAGAACAGAACTGGTAGTCTATCTCTGTTAAAATCTACCACATTTTTGGAGACCTTTTAGGTGCTTTTCAATTCTCTTCTATCAAAAGCCCAATATCTCTCTACTTTTCTTTGCTCCGGCCAGTTTGAAAATTTGCCTCTCTTGGTACAAATATCACATTATGGTTTATGTTTTTATTGGTTCTTGTACACATTATGAACTTGTTTATCATAATGACAGGATGCCAAGTCAGTTCAAAAATAAGTGGACACATTACAAAGTCTAATGAAAGGAATCAGTCTTTTTGTAAACATTCATTGATGTTTATTTCGGTATTTTTAGAGCCAGTTGTAACAAATGATTGGCTTCTTTGGTCGCAACTGCATATCGTTAGCCTTAACAAAAACTTTTGGGGATATTTTGACAGCTTATGGGTCCTAAGCATTTCTTCTACATTTCATCGAGCATTAATAACCACTGTGCAATGTTGTGCAAACGTACAGATATCTTTATATAGACTCAGCAAGTTATTCGAAGCAAATTAATTTTCTGGACTAATTAAATATTTTCCAAAATTATGATTACAGAAACTTGCATTTGAAAATATTATATTAAGTTGTGACTTCATATTTAATTTCACTGTTTTATAAGATTTTTTTAAGAAATTTAATCGTGTAGGTGTTCATGAGTAACTAAATTTTATTAACTTATTTTTTTCTCGAAGTTTTCTCTTAGTAATTTCTGTCAAGTACAATTACACATACAATTTTTACTGACTGACTCATTTAATAAACTTTCTTTCTTCACAAACACAACACATATACACTTATATATATTTATATATACCAACTTGTTATGACAATGTTATAGTATTTTTCGTGTGTTGGTGTAGATCTGGACAGATTTGAAATTTGGTGCGAAAGCAAATTGTTTCAAGAAATGGTAAATTTTTTATCTTCTCTCTCTCTTTTCCATAAAATCCTATTAAGAAAAATTGTTTTATGAAATGTTCTATTAAGAAAAATATTTTTATAAAATTTTCCATTAACACATTTTTTTTTCAAAAAATTGTTTATTAAGAGAATTTTTTCTTCAAATTATTTATATTTTTTTATAAAATTTTCTATTAATTTTTTATTAATTTTCTGTTATATAAAATTTTATATTTATTTTTATATATAATTTTGCTATTAAGAGAAAAATGTTTTTATAAAATTTTCTATTAAGGGAAAATAAAATTTTCTTTTAAGGGAAAATAAAATTTTCTAACTAGAGAAATTAAAAAAAAATCTATTAAGAGAAAATTTGTTTATACAATTTTCTTTTAGAGCAAATTTTTATAAAATTTTCTAGAAGATGAATTTTTCTAAGTTTCTATTTAGAGCAAATTTTCTATTAAAAAACATTTTCTATTAAATATTCAATTAACAGATTTTTTTTTATAAAATTTTCTATTAAATTTTCAATTAAAAAAATATTTAGAGAATATTTTCTCTAATTTCCATTAAAAAATTTTCCATTTAGAAAAAAATCGATTTTTTAATAAGAGAAAAATTTCTATAAAATTTTTTATTAAGAAACTATTTCTTTGGAGAGATTTCCATTTAAGAAATTTGAATTAAATTTTCTTTCAGTGCAAAAGTATGTCGAAAAGTTTTTACAGAAAATTTATATTAAATTTAGTGTTAAATTTTCTCTCTATAGAAACTTTGTTTAGAATTTTTATTATACAGAAATTTTTTAGAATTTTCTTTCTAAAAAAATTGTGTTAAAGTTCCTTTCTATAGAAAATTTGCTTCAAATTTTATTTCTATAAAAATTTGCATTTAATTTCTTAACATAGAAAATGTCTGTTAAATTTTCTTTTCATAAAAAATTAGTTATAAAAATAATATTTTCTTTCTACAGAATATTTTAAAAAATATTTTTTTATATACAAAATTTTTATAAATATTTCTTTATATGGAAAATTAAATTTTAATTTAATTTTCTTTTGTTAATTTTTCTATCTCTAGAAAGAGATGTTTTCCTGCATAAAATTGGAAAAAATGGAAAAACTAATTTCTTAATATTATGAAATTTGACTCACCTGTAAATTAAATTCTCGGGATAAAGACATTTTCGCTTACTACTGCCGGAAAAACGTTTATGATGTTTTTTGTTTGTTGGTTTTTGATGTTTCAAACCTAAATGCATTGGTTTAAATCTGCTACGCTTGAGGCCGCCAGAAAATAGTTTCGCAAACGCAAATGCGATAAACGGCGGAATTTTGTGGGTTTTTATTGAAAAATTCACGTATAAAGAAATTTGGATGTTGGTTTTAGGGTTTTTAACAATTTTGTTTTTTGGTCCTTCGTCTACTTACATATAAGACAACACTTACACATAGAAAAAATTCCCGAAATACGAAAACGATTTTATGATCAGACAAACACCAATTAAAACGCACTAAGTGCGTGGATGTTGTCGCAATAGCGGCTTGTTGCAATGTTGCAAAGACACAACAATTTGGTCTTGGTTTTTATTTTTATTTTTTAGAAAATTAGTTTATAAATATTTGGCACTTGTTATTTCGTTAATCGTAATTTTAAAAATAAAATAAAAACTTACAACAAAAAAAGAAATTGAAGAATATATAAAAAAATTTGAAAAATAGTTTGTTTTTAAAATATTTTATGGCAACATATTTGCAAGAGTTTACACAGGAGTCTTTTTTGTAAAAACAGTGTGTTTTTTTTGTAAATTTATGCTTTAATTATTGTTGTTAATTTTTTATTTGAAATTATTGTCCTTGTTGGAGGTTGTGTGTGTGTGTAATGATGTGTTAATTAATCACAACACAACCGTTATTATATTTTATTTGAAATGTTAGCAAGAGTGAGAGATTGTCACTAATTGTTAGAGTGTAGTTTGCAAGAGTATGCAAGTGTTAAAATAATTTCCGTTAAAATGGCTCTCGCTCTCTCTTTTTATTATTATTTTGTTGTGTTGGTATATATATATGTATATGTAAGTAATTTATCTCACACTTTTTTGTATTTCCGGTGCCGTTGCACAAATGACAATTTCTACGATTTGGTATATTCGTTTATTCGTTTGATTTGTTGTATTCGTTTATTCGTTTGTTTGCTGGTGTATTCGTATTATTAAATATATATATATGTATTTTTTCTCACTGCTAATGCTGGTAATAAACGACACCTTATTTTGCTACATACAAATGCATGTATCCATCCATACACATAGATGAATTTATATGTATATGTTTGTTTGTGTGTTAAATTTTACAGTTATGTTTAGATTTTTATGTTATAAATCAATAAATTTTTTCAAGTGACGAATTAATAACTCTTTTTTCTTATTAAATACAATTTATTTTCATATAAATTTTAATATTTTTTTAATTTTTATAAATAATTAAATATTTTAAAATTCTTATTGTTATATAGAAATTTTTCCTATAAAAAACTTTTTTCCTTTTTTTAAGAAAGAAAAGTATTTGTTTATATTAAACACTTTAAAAGTGTTTAATTATCACTTTAAAAAATTTTCTTTTATTTTTTATATTAATCAACTTTAATTTCCTTTTTCATTAAAAAACTATTTTTCTTGGAATTTTCTTTAGCTCTTGTGTAATTGCAATAGACAATTTTTTTATTCTCAATTATATTATTTTGTAATTAAGCTTTTTCGCAACCGTTTAGTCTCGTAGTTAATGCTCAACTGTATAGTTTTCTTGAAATGCTCTAAGTTAATATATGTTCTCCTAGGACGAAAATGTTTTCTACCATTCTCCTTAAACTCTTGGACATTTTCACCATTTGTTGGTGCATTCCCACCATTGTTTATATTGGGCATTTTTCTTATTTTAAAATTTGCTTTATTTCCATTTTTTATTGTGTGTTTTTATTGTGGTCTTCAAATTTATTTGCGGTTATTTTATTTTGCTCGTTATATTCTAAACAAACCGTTAGATTGTTTACAATTGGTAAGGTAAATGTGGCCATATTCTTATTTTTAGAAAGCAAAGTTAACCAATTGTTTTGTTTTTCAATGTGTTGACGATGCCAGAGAAATTTTTATTCAATTAATTGAACTCTTATATAATCTTGAGAAATAAAAAGTTTAAGAAATTAAATTTAAAACAACAATATTAATATATTATATTATATTATATTATATTATATTATATTATATTATATTATATTATATTATATTATATTATATTATATTATATTATATTATATTATATTATATTATATTATATTATATTATATTATATTATATTATATTATATTATATTATATTATATTATATTATATTATATTATATTATATTATATTATATTATATTATATTATATTATATTATATTATATTATATTATATTATATTATATTATATTATATTATATTATATTATATTATATTATATTATATTATATTATATTATATTATATTATATTATATTATATTATATTATATTATATTATATTATATTATATTATATTATATTATATTATATTATATTATATTATATTATATTATATTATATTATATTATATTATGTTGAAATTATTGTGCACTTATTGCACAGAAAAAGGACTGAAATCTTTTTTGGAAAACAAATTGTTTTTGTAAAAGAAAAATGAATATATTCTTAATCTGATTAAAATGAGTTTTCAGAAAAAGTGTGTACTAAAGTTATTAAATATTAAAATTATTAATATTGTAGGACCAAGTAAGATATTTCAACGAAATCCTACTTGGTCATAAAAATAATTGGCCAAAGATTCTAATGTTATCCAACAGTAGCGGGAAAACTTATCCGTTGATAGAAAACCTGGTTCAGGAATTGTCCACATGATGTTTTTAAAGCAAAAAATTTAAAGCATTTTTAAAAGACACATTAGGAAGGAAAGTGGCCCGGTTAGTTCAGTGCTCGGATTATTTAGTACGAAGAGTTAAAGCTACTGCATGTCAAAAAGTTGCTGATTTTGCTATGTACGTCTGTTTTTAACATAATCACATCTATATTTATAATTAATGAACTTCAACAAGATTTTTTATCCACTGACATAGACAAATTCAGAAACTAAAAAAGAAGTTCTGTAAATGCAAAGGATTTAAAATTTATATATCTAGACAAGTTATTTTAAATATGATAACAAAACTACAAATAATTGTTTATCCGTTTACGGAACCAAACAGTGCAAGGATAATTTGATGAAATGTGTAACATATGGTCGTCTACATATATACATATATGTATGTATGTATGTATGTATGTATGTATGTATGTATGTATGTATGTATGTATGTATGAATGTATGTGATTATTTACATATGTAACGTATAGACTAAAAACATAATGATCCCATAATACCTGAAAGTAACATAGGGTATAAAAAATTCCAATAGGAGCAGGAATAGAGGTACCCCGCATACAAACAAAATATTTATTATCGAATATTAAAAGAACTATAACAGTGATAGTTCTCTAATTTGGTAAAAATAACTTTTTAAAAGAACTATTTTACTGAATAAAATGTAGGACGGATAAGATCCAAACGGAACTGCTAGTTTTAATATAAAAATAAATTATGGAACCATTTTTTCATTGATAAAAATTGATAAAACTCAAAATTTCTATTAAGTAATGTTATTTTCTCTAAATATATAATTATTAACCAAAAACCGGTTTACCGCTTTTTTGACTTAAAATCGTTTTTTTTTTTTTTTTTGTTTTTTTTTTGAAAAGTACATTTTTCAAAAAATTCTAAAACCGGTTTCCTGAAAATGTTTGTTTTTTAATACACTAGCAAACCATTGAAAATCATTACATTTTCTATATTAATGTATAAATAAAGTAAAACACAACTTATTTAATTCTTAATTTGGAATTTTGTTGTTGGTATTTTTAAATTTTCAATTTTATTGTTGTAAAAACGAAAACGTTTCTGACTTCTTTGTATTTCTACTCCAACATAAATGCAACCCTACAATTAATATGACATTTCACCACACCTCTAAACACCGGACAATGGTGAGAAAATTAATGTCAAAAATTTCACAACAGCAACAATTACTAAAAGAAAAACAGTCACATTAATCGTGTTTTCCCACACAATATTCTATAAATTTCTTAAATTTACAAAGAATAATTTGTTAAAAAATTAGTAAACAATAAAATATTTAAATTGAAATACAACACAACAACTAATAAATATACAAAGTTTATAATAAAACTATTTTTGCCAAAGAACGACGTCATACAGACAAGAATTGTTTTGATGGCCTATAGCAGACAAGATTATTAAAATATTTGACATTGTATTTAAGTAAAGACCTAAGTTTGAGTATAATAATATAAAGAGTGTGCCATATATTTTTGGAGGAAAACGTGCAGAAAATACTAATTCTATATTCCTAAGATTGGTTAAGTGTTAAAAGTGTTTAAATAGTCTGTGCTTTAAGAAAGTTGTGTGTAACTAAAATGTCTTTTATAAAACTCTTTGAAGAGTTTGTGCAAAAGAAAGATATTGATACCAAATCAAAATTGTCAGTTTTCTTAAGCGAAGATGACCAGCAACAGCAGCAGCCAGAAACTGAACCAGAACCACAAGAGGATGATGGAGGTGTAAGTATTGTAATGAGTTGATTGCTGTAAAGACAATTATGAAAAATTGCAAAATAAGTTTTTTCCATAAACCCAATGCATAAAGTTCTTTTTAAAGTGTGATAACAATATTTGACATTTCTAATAAAAAAATGTGAGAATGACGCTTTTGTTCAGGTTAGGCAGTGTTTTGTTTATTCACCTTCATTTGGGGGTGCCACCATATTAAGTAAAAGTGATTTTTTTTGATAAAACAGTTCTGCATAGATGTGGCAATATTGTTTTTAGTGTGACGCCATATTTGTAGTTGTAAAAAAATATAAAAAATATTGTGTGCGGCTCTTGTAGAAAATATAATTTTACTTTTACTTCATCAACAAATTACAGAAAGATTTGTGATATATTTAAAATAAATTAAACAAGGAAATATTTTTTATATTTTAAAATATTTTGAAATATAAAGCGAATTGAATACAAGCAAAGTCCAGTTGGAAAATTTACATGTGTAACAGGAATAGACTATAACAACAACATAAAACCCTCTCGTTCTATTTATTAAAGTTAGTGCTGTAATTAATAATCCACAAAGTATTAAGTAAAACTATATTGTTAAAATCGATTATAATGACAAAATGTTGTCGTCAGATTTTGAAAATGATATAAAGGCAAATGCCTTGCAGAAACCAACTCCTTACTACCCAACTACGGTGACCAATACAGCAATAACAGCTCCCCGTATAGCCCTTACAAAAACAACATTTTTAACACCCATACAAAAATCAGAAAACAACAAACAAATACAGCATCAACAACAACAGCAACATAAACAACAAAAACAATTGTATACCACATTAACAGCTAAACAGACAACGCCAACCGGCACCATAACCAGTACAAATTTAGGCAAAGTTGTTTTAAAAGATTTTAAAGGCATTATTAAGCCTATTTTAGCTAATACAACATCAGCTACAAAAACGACAACACCATCAGCTATAGTAAATCCTTTAACGACGACACCAATAGCAACATCCTCCAAAACAGGAGGAGTAAAAACTGAATCAGTTGGTGGTAACTTAAATGTAGCAATTGTTGCAGCTAAACGACCACAATTAACTATAGTTGCTACAAAACCAACCGCCCTAGTCGATAGTTCAGCTTTAGGTTTATCTGCAGCGACATCGACCTCATCTTTAACAGAAGCTACAACCGTAACAACAACTATATCCACACCAACAAATGTAATTCTTTTATTACCTTGTAAATATTTTGTTGGGTTTTGTTGAAAAGTAGACAAATTAAAATATATATTTTTAACTTATTTTAAAAATATAATATTTACTAAAAACTATAAATGACAAATTTTCTCTAGAAAATGTAAAAGTTTTTCTGTATAAAAATGTTCACAATATTTTTTATATATTCGAGAAGCGCGAATTTTCTTTATAAAATACCTTCTAGATTTTCCACAATTTTAAATCGAATTGATTGTAACGGACAGTTTTTGAATGTACCGTTCAACTCAGAAAAACTTCCTGAGTCGATTTAACGACGTCCGTCCGTTCATATTAAAGTACAGTATATTTTAAAACTTGGCAGGAGTAGTTACTTTGGACTAAGAGTGTTGATATTGGTGATTATCATTATTTCATATAAAAATATATTGTTTTAGTTCATTTATTTTCTAAATGTAAAATAATTTTGTCAAACAAATACTTTACTGGGATTTGTGCATTATTTGTTAGAGTTCAAATACAAGATCCACTCCAAAATATCACTTAAAAGTGTATAAGCCTTATGTATGCTTTGGCATTGTCATAAGTTAAATATATATTTCTCCATAAAATCCCATAGCTTCCTTAAATTGCATTAAAAAAAATAATGATAAATTATACTTAAGTCGTTCTTTTATTTTTTATAACTATTATTTTTAATCAATAATGTGGTGTAGAGTATTATATATTCGGTATTATGAACCCAACTTCAACTAATTTCTTTTAAATTTATTTCCCTAGAGTACTACAGCCACCGCTGATACTTCCACGGAAAGCAATAAAATGGAACACAGTTATATACGTGATACTACACCTAAAACACAAAATACTATAGAAATTACCAATGGTCTACAACCGGCACGTACAATATTAGTTAGACGTCCGCCTCAATGTCCTTCATGTCATACAAATCCAATAGAAGAAGATTTGGGAGAAGCTAATCAAGCTGCTATACCTTCGTATAATGAAATTGCCGCCAAAGAAGTCATGAATGAATGTGCTCGTATAGCGAAATATGTTAAAAATACAAATGCTGATGATGAGGATTGGGAAGCAAAAGTTAATCAGTAAGTAAATTTGTTTAAAAACTAATTTAAAAATATTTTTTTAATTCTATTATTTCTTCCAGAATGGGCTGGTCAAATATGCAAAAGAATTTATTCAACAAAGTGGTGCGCATATTGGATAATGATCAGTTAGGGCGTTTATCTAATGCTGGACGTCCCAACGAGGCCATGCAGAGAAGAGTAGTTGTAGATAAATCAGCCTCGCGAATGCGTAAAGCTTTAGCTTCTGTGGCCTGGGATTCTCGTTTAACGCAATGGTTGCATTGTCTTTTAATGGATTGTTTACCTTCTACATATATGGCTTCATATTTGGATATTCTACAAACATTAAAATCCAAATTACCCACATTAATGGATAAAATGCTATTTGGTCGACCACTGAATGTCAGTCAAGAGTTATTGGCTCCTGTAATGAAGAAAAAATGGGAACCACAAATTGCAACTAAAGTACGCAAATTAGCTCATAATGCGGTCATAGTGGCTTTACCCTCTATGCCTACTAGTGGTCCTGTACCAAATCGTTTACAAAAATGGTATCAACATTTGGCCACTATAACACAAATCGTACAAGTTACTCTACCCATGACAAGTAATTAAGTTTTATTTTTTGTATTAAACATCAAAATAAATAAATATTTTTCTATTTCAGGTGGCCACATATCACGCCAACCTTTAGAACAAGTAGCTGAACAAATTGTCTCTTTAACTCGGGTTAAAATCCAAGAATTACGCAATGAAAATTCTCAGCGCAGTATTATATTAATAGGCTTTAATGCTGGAGCATCATTAGCCTTACAAGTGGCCATGTCCGAAAATGTTGCTTGTGTTGTTTGTATGGGTTTCGCTTATAATACCTACAATGGAGTGCGTGGTACACC
This sequence comes from Cochliomyia hominivorax, assembly GCA_004302925.2. Lineage (NCBI taxonomy): Eukaryota > Metazoa > Arthropoda > Insecta > Diptera > Calliphoridae > Cochliomyia > Cochliomyia hominivorax. Next base: position 19,633,982 of record PYHX02000494.1, read on the forward strand.
CGATGATCGGATATTAGATATTAAAGTACCAATCTTATTTGTTATAGGACAAAATTCGGCAAGATCGAGGTAAAAAATTTTGTACATAATTATACCAAAACGCTCATTTCTTGAGAAAAATTCTCATGTATATTTTCTTAAATTATAATTTTCCTAGAGAAAATTTTACTTAGAAATTTATTATCTTTTTGTTGAATTCTACCATTTATGTATGTATTTTTTCCAGTCCCGAGGAAATTGAATCCCTGCGTGAAAGAATGCAATCAGAATCTTCTTTGGTAGTTGTTGGCAGTGCCGACGACGTCTTAAGGGTGCCTAAATCCAGAAGGAAAATTGAGAATGTTACCCAATCCATGGTGGATACAATGGTTGTTGATGAAGTGTATGATTTTATAAAGAGAATTTTAACAAATCCACCAGGACCAAGAACCCCAACTGTTATCAATAGCACGTTCTATGCGAAATTGAATAAGACAAATGTCGGCGATAAGACTGGAGTATATCAACGCAAGCGTAAAAATGAAAGTGGTGATCAGGATGCCGCTCCAGCTAAATCAAAACATATAAGTAAGTTTAAAATGGAATATTTTACAATTAAATTTATTTGTTTTCCATTGTATGTGTTTTGGACCACTTAAAATTATAAAAATCAAGAACCCAAGAAATACAATAAAGAACCTAAAACTAACAAGAAACCTAAAATTCAAGATCCTTTTCAAGTAAAACGAAAGGGTAACATTGTTTTTTATAAATGATTCCTTATTTTAATTTTTTCAAAACAAAAAGAATTATTTAAATTAAATGTTTATTTTGTACTTTAAGTTGGACGCCCTAGAACACGGCCTTTGGCTAATACCACAACTACTGTATCGACTACTGGTACGTCAAAATTAACTCAAATGAATACATCCACCCCCGTAATGGTGGGTAAAGTTCAGCCCATCAAGAAACATTTATCACCAAATAATCTAACAAATGATGATCTTAACATGGCAATACAATCTCTAATCAGTGATACGAATGATACGGATAACAACAATTTGAACACCAGCTCCGATTCAAATCCTCAAAAGGTGATAACCAACTTTGAGTTGGTGGCACAAACAAAAGCAACACCTATTAAGACCACATTGATTAATACGCAACAAAAACAATTGATAATTGGTTCTACACCGGCAGTGGGTACCAAAATTAAAATGATACCTTCCAATCAATTTGTACAATTAAAACCAACACCTTTACAATCACAATCTAAAATTTATACGATTAAAACATCACCAGTGGTGGCAGGAGGAGTAACACAAAGTGATGGCTCAACAGGTCCTAGAATTGGTAGTATTGTAACTACTAGTCCCAGTACTTCTAGTTCAGGACAACATATTTTCACTTTGAAAACTCCGAATGGACAAACAACTCAATTTGCCACAGCAGTGGGTGGTCAACCAAAGTATACCGTGATTAAAAATGCCAGTGGCAATACAACCTTACAATTGTCTACTGCTAAAACTTTACATCCGGTAACGACTACTGCAACACCTTCTACATCCTCTAGTAATCTAGATTTATCGAATATCATTGATATGCCCATATTATTTGCCGACAATGAGGGAAACATATCCGATACCTCCTCCACTGCTGATAATAAATCTATAGCAACAACAACAAAAAGTGGTATGTTTAATAAGTTGTGTTTTTTTATTTTTGCAATAAGATATTTATATTTTTTCTATTCCTCAGGTTCTTCTGGTGTGGGACAATTGATTATAAGTCAGAAAATTATCAAAGAAGCCAATAGTCCTGCCACAACTGCTACAACACCTGCTGCTACAGCTTCAACATCAAGTGGCACCTATGTTATTAACAAACCCGGCACTTTCCTACAAACACAAACGTTATCAGGCACTAAACCCAATAAAGTTGTTTTCATTAATCGTAATACCATGAAACCATGTTCCAATATTATATCACGCACCAATTTGGCACAACAATTAAACAAATATACTAAAGTTGTGGTAACAAATCCTAAGACTGCCTCCAGTACTTTAGTAACAAGACCAGGAACACACCTTACCACCCCTACAACTTCACCCATTGCATCAACTGTAAAACAAATAAATTTACAAGCATTAAATCATACTTCCGCCTCAATCAGTTCATCCAGTACAACACCTAACCGTCCTTCTGGCATTTTAAATGTACAAACGAAAAATTTACCTCAAATACAAATTATAAATAATCCCAATGCCACTTTCATATCAACTGATAAACCACAAATACGCAATATTGTTGTTAAACCTGGAGGACTCAAACAATTGCCACCACATTTAACTACCCAGTTATTGAATCGCAATTTAACAGTAAGAAAATTACCGCCGGGAAGTGTAACCATTACTTCATCTCCAGTACCGAATACATCTCAGCTATCAACAGCAGTTGTAGCAGCCAATGCTTCTGCCGCACCAGATGTGGCAGCTGATAATGCTACCTCCTCACCAACTTCATCTGTTTCATCAGCCGCCTCCACAATACAAACTTCACCAAAAATTATAACTTTGAATCCCATTAATCGCACTACACCCACTACAAAGAGTGAATGATGAAATTAATTTGAATATTTAGCTTTATTAACTTTTCATATATAGTGATTTAGTTTTATAAACAGCTTAAAAATTTAATTTTTGGGTTCGTATTATTTCTTTTTGTTGCTAATATTTAATTTCATTTTATTAATTCTTGGCATTCAACTGAATTCTTGATTTTATTTTTTTCCAATGTAGATAATCTCCTATTGAGTCTTAAGATAAGGCTTTTATTTAAAAACAAATGTTATTACTTTTTGGACCTTAGATTGTAGTATTTATGTTTATGTTACATTAAAAATGTTAAAAAATATAATAAAAAATATATGTGTAATAAATTACTAAAAAAACAGTGTAAGAATTTTAATTCAAAGCCTGAAAATCCCATAAACAGTAAGGTAAACTATGCAAGTGAAGTTGTTTTTTTTTGTTCTTTTTTCTGTTTTATCTCAGAAAAAATAAAATTGTAATTTTTGCTTAAAATTTGATAAAATACCAGGCGCCCAGAAAGTTCTTAAAAATAGCAAGTGAATTTTGTTTATATGACTTTCAAACTGTTTCAGTGCTTCTAAAACTTTAGCTAAGTCACATTTTTTGCGATTTTCAAACTTTAGCATAGACCATTTAACTACAATTTGGCAATGGCAAAATATTTTTTTGTAAATTTACCTCGGGTATATTGATGTTATATATATTGTAAAGAAATCTTAACGGGAATGTGTGTAAATTAAATTTGAAAACATTTGAGACAAAGATATACAGAATTATTAACAAATATTTATTTTTTATTCTAAATGAAACTAACAGGAGTTTTTTAATTTTTATTAATATTTATTTGTTTTTTTTTTATTTTTTATAATATGCATATACGGTTACAATAATGCATTATAACTGACTTAATAATTTTGTTTTTTTTTTTTTAATGGACATTTAAATCCTTTTATTTTTTCTGTTTATATATCTTTTTAATGTGTTTTAGTAATTAATATATTTAATTTTTATGTTTTTGTTTTCTTAAACGTGCCATAAATGTTTTGCAAAACAATCAATTAAATACATTCAATCATTGTTGCATACTAAAAATTGCTTAAAATTATAATTTATTTTTTATGATTTTTAATATTTATTATATGTATGGTTGTAATCATAATGTTATGTTTATAATAATGTTAATGTATTTTATTTATTTTTTTTATTTTTTGTTTAATGAAGTTGTTTTCTTTTTTGTGATTAAATATTAATGACGACAATATTAATTAAATCTTAAGTTAATGATAATAATACACACAAACATTTAAAAAACTAAATAATTTATTAAAATATATATATTATTTTTTAATTTGATTTGTAACATATAATTAATAAACTATAATTAAAAATTATTATTAAATTAAGAAATAAACGTTTGAACTTAAAATAAATTGCAATTATTTAATTTAAATCTAAAGAAAATATTAAATTCTATTTTTAAACTTAAATTTTATATTTTCTTTAAATAATATTTTCTTTTAATTATTAATAATGCTAAGCATTTTTATTTGTTTATAGAAAAGAAAAATATTAACAAAAAATAAACTTAATAACAGAATACAATTAAAATTAAAGCCCGAAAAGATATTGAAAAATTAAATTGAATTTCAAAAAAATTTAAATTCTTTTTGAAACAAAAAATTTTGAAGAAAGAATTAAGAAAGTTGTAGTTGGTCAAGATTGATTAACAACGCAAGTAAGAGTCGTTTAAGAACCCACACCATGGCGCTGTTATGGGTGGTTATCAGACTGCCATGAAGATTGTAACAACAGATAATGGCTGACTTGGATCCTGAAGTTATGATTCAGAGATATTTGTGGTGGGGTTATTTGAGAGATAAAGGAAATTATAGACCAATCGTTATAAAGTCTGGTAATATTTTTTAAAATATTATTACAATATTAATTTTTTTGAAATTTATATGAATTTTGGAAGTGGATCAGTATGGGAGCTACGGGACAAAATTTTAATGGAGACACTTTTAACATCGAAGACGACCGCAACTCCCGATCTTATGACAATTGCATCTCTGTTCCGGAACGTCCCGTGTTATACTCGACTAAAGATTGCCATTTCAGCGATATCAGTATCAACCGGAAGTTTTTTCCCAGAAAATAACGTAAAAACTATAACAGTTAAATTTTGGTTCCAACACTCTTTTTAAGGAACTGTTTAACAGGACTAAACGTAGAACGTATAGGATCAGGAGGGGGAGACGTCCCCTTTTTACAAAGCAAATATTAATTTTTGAAATTCGAGAACGAGAGCTCTCAAATTTGGTCGCAACAACTTCCTTAAGAAACTGTTTTACTAAACAAAACTGTGAACGGGTAGGACCAGGGGAACCACTATCTTAAAATTTTGCAGCAATTGTGTTACTGTGAAACACCATCATGAAAAACATATAGGACTTATAGGGTCAGGGGGAGAGGTACCCCCCAAATAAAGCAATTTTAAAATACTTATAATTTATATAAATCGTATGATAATACAGTACGAATGTTTGCTTAGGGCCAGCAACACCCTAAAAATTTGCTTTGGCAAAACGAAGTTTGCCGGGTCTGCTTGTTTTCAATAATAACAATAACAATACGAAGAATTAATGTTAAATATTTTTACAAAATTGTTTCATAAATCTTGATCATTTTCAGAAATTAATAATTTAATAAATAATTTTATATATTTTTATAATTTAAATAAAATGTCCAAAATTTAAAATTAATTTTGATTAAAAAATTAACATAAAATTGCACAATAAACAATATTTATATTTGAAAATTACAAATATTGAAAATATAATTATGAAAATATGTTATGATTTCAGTTGTTTCTAAATTATTATTTTTTTTAATTTCATTTTTTCGCTATTCAATTCTTTTTTTTTTTTAATTTCAATTTTATAAATATTTAAGTTTGTTTAAATATTATTATAAATTTTATAATTTTTTTTTTATAATTTTTTCTTTTTTCTTTCAATGTATTTGCATTTTGCATAATATGACTATCAGTGCAATAATATATATTTTAATTTAAATAATTTATTATGTTCTTTTCTTTGTTGTTGTATAATTTAATTTTTAATAATTAATATAATAATTTTAAATATTTTATTTAAATATTTTTCTAAAAAATTTTGTTTATTTTTTATTATTACTTTTTTGTGTGTATTGGTTGGTTAGTTTGTTGGTGGTGGTGGAAAAAAGCAATAGACAAAAAACTATTTTTTATATTAAAAGTTTGTTATTTTTGTAGTTTTGTAAAATTTATACAAAAATTTTTCTTTTGAATTTTTAATTTTTTATTTAGTTTTGTAAATTGTTTTGTAACTAGCAAAATTGTTTTATGTTTGTTGTATTCAAATTCAAAATTATTTATAAAAAATTTCAGTTTTTTCTTTTCAATATTTATTTCATTTATTTATTTAATTTTTAATTGTTGTTTTATTAAATATTATTGTATTCAAGTGCGTTTTTGAAACATTTATATATATATGAATTTAATTTTTATTATATATATTATTTTGAATTTAGTTTTGTGTGTAATTAATGATTTCGAATATGTTTTTTATATCGTTAACGGTTTTTAATGAGAAATATTTAATTAGTTAATAATTTAAAATTAGTTATGTTTTATATATGATTTCATTGCTAAACAAATGGATGGAGAATTATGACTGACTATGTACTATTTTTGCATTTTGCATTTGTTTTAATAAGATGATTTCGTTTTATTTTTTATTAATTTATTTAAAACGAAATAATTTTTCTAAAAAAATCTGTTTTAATTTTTTGTTAAGTTTTAGATTAATACTTTTTTGTTTCCAAAACTGTTTTTCTTATAATATTGAAAAAAGCAGTTATTTTTAAAATTATATATTTTGTTAATTTTATTTACAGTTTAAAAATAATTTTTTCCAAAAAAATTTTAATAAATTTTTTTTCTAATTTGAAAAAATTTATTAAAATTCGTTTGTTTATATTTTTAATTAATTATAAAAGAATTTAAATTTATATCACACATAATTAGCAAAATATTTTAAAAATAAATGAAGTTTACGATTCTTAAAACAATAAAAGAAAAAGGAGAATTAAAAATTGAAAATATAAACAAATTTTTAAATTAATTTTTTAAATTCAATTTGCAAAAAAAAGTATATTTGTTTTTATTTAAAATATTGCCAACTTTATTTAAATTTCTTTTGTTTTATTTTTGTGTTTAGTTTTAATTATATAAATTTAAAATTGTACTAAAATTAGTTTCTATTTATTTTATTTTTTTTCAACATTTTTTGCTTAAATTTTATTTTAAATTTTTTGAATTCTGAAATTTCATTTTCAAATCATAACAAATTTTATTCATTTATTTTTTAATAGTTAATATTTGTTTTTTAATTATAAATTATTTGGTTTTCTTTTATTTTTTTATGAAATATTCCATTTTAAAAATTATTATTTTTTATTTAAATTTATTTTATTTTAATTCTATAAAAAGTTTTTTATTTTGTTTTATGTTTTTAAGATTTTCATTTTATTAAAAAAAAGAAAAAAAATGTGCATTTGTTTTTATTAAATAATAAACATCATGTTCAGTTCTATATTTAATTATAATTTATTTAAATTTTCAATGCAAAATAAAACCAAAAGAGTTTTAAGTTCAAGTAGACACACAATTTAAGCGTTTGGCGACAAAGCGTTGAATGTTATATATAACAAGGGAAAAGAAAAAATAATAAAATTACTTAAAACATTTGTCCACTTTTTAATTAGATTTTAAAAATTGAATGAGTTTAGTTGTAATATTTCGATTTGTGTCCATAAAAATACTTTAAATTAAGCGAAATTTGATTTTGGGGAAGATTTTCTAAAAATTTTCAATAGACTCCCCAAATCGATTATTATATTAAAAAAATAAACACTTAACTTGAAAATGCGTTAATAGATTGCAAAGAAAAAGTAACAGAAACACTTAATGAGTCACAAAATTAGTTAAATTTTTAGCTATAACTTTTTTTCAACTGAATCGATTTTGACAAAATATTATTTAAATTTGTCGATTTAGAGGTTGCATTAGATATCGGTCTATAATTTTTAATAAACCGAACCGAATCGATTATCTAGTTTTTAATGGGAAACTTTAAGGCCAAATTTTATTGAACGCTGTCAATTATTGTGGATGTAAGTGTGCCAACAACAGACAGTCGGACAGACGTACAGACAGACAGACGAATATAGCTAAATCGACTTAGATTTTGATTTGATGCAAGGGATTTGACATGATTCCATCTTAGGGTCACACACAAAATGACAGTGTTAATATAACCTCGTCAACACTCGTAGTGGTGAAGGGTATAAAAATGGTTCTAATTTCCATTTAAAAATTAAAAAAAATATCAAAAATGTTCAAATGTTGTTAAACAAGTAAACAGAAATGGACAACAAGTAAGAAAGTTATTAGCTCTACTAAAAAATACCCTACAATATATTGTTGGTTACAAATGGTGTCTATGAAAAATGATGGAACAACTGTCGTATACATTTTAATTCACACACAAATTTGTGTGTGAGATTTATGCATTTGATTTTTTCTGAAATGAAGGTAATGGAAAAATAATTCTTTTTTATTTATCTTATTAAATCTTTGGGCACTTAAAAGTGATATTCGAAAGTGGGTGTTGTATGTGAACTATGAGAAATAGTGAAACGATCCTTGTTAAATAAAATAATGCACCAATCATAACCAATTTTAATAGGCTTCGTCCTTGGACAAAAATAGTACTACATGCCTTTTTCAAATCAATATATTTTCATCACAAGCTTTATATGGACAGCCAGCCGGAAGAACGGAAGACCTCAGTTAAACCGTCTAGAGGAAGGGATTCTGAGTCGAATGGTATTTTTAAAAGAGGCTGAAGCAGTATTTTTTGCTCATTATAATTATCTGCAGTTATGCTACAAAATTTTAATATAAAATTATATAATAATTGACATAACAATTATGTTTACATCCTCCACCACTACAGGTGGATTATTTTGATTATTCCATGTTCGACACCAAGAAGGTGTCTGTTGTTGACATGCTCACATCCACAATAATTGACAGAGCTAAATGAATTTCTTTTTATCCTAAGAAGTTTCCTATTTAAAACCAGTTTTATCCAGTAGTTTTCTTAAACTGAATATTTTCATATGTGAAAATTCCGTAAATTCGAGTTTCAATCTATAATTTAAACTTAAATGTTATTTTAAAAATAATTGCAAATTTGCAAAACGTAATCGTATAAAAAACTTGTTGTTCAATTAAAATAGTTTAGAAAGAAAAATATATCGTTCATATATAACGAAATTGTTTAAGAGTAATTGGCAAATTTGTTCTACACTTTTTTTGCCTTAAGATTTTTTCTTTTAAATACTAAATAGTCCAGGGATACAATTACAAACTTTTTTGACAAAACTCGTATTTTTATGGTAAATTTAAAATTTTAGAATCTTTTTTATATGAAGAATCAAGAAAAAAAAGATACATTTTATATAAATTTCAAAACTTTGTTATCCCACGCATGGGACCAATCGAACTAAAAAAACTCTAGTGTTTTGAATTGCAAACAAAATTGTTATTTCGAAATTATTTAAACAAAAATCGAAATATGTTTATAATAAGGTTATGTTTAGATATTTATAGGTTTTATGTTAATTAATGTAAACGATGATGATTGGTTTTGGGTAGAGTGCCCACAATGCGTACACGTCCCAATGTACCCATATTGCCAGCAGTATTGGCACCAGCACCAGCAGTAGCAACATTACCAGAGCTAGCAACATAATGCTGTTGCATCATATGTTGTGGATGCTGTTGTTGTTGCATTTGTAATTGCATGGCAGCTTGTAGTTGTTGTTGTTGCTGATGCAAATGCTGTTGATATTGTTGGTATTGCAGTTGATGTTGCTGCTGTTGTTGTTGTTGCATATGATGATGTTGCTGCTGCTGTTGTTGCTGTTGTAACGATTGCTGCTGTTGCAATGTTTGCTGCTGTTGCAACGATAGCTGCTGTTGTGGCTGGTGCAAACGTTGTTGCTGCTGTTGTTGCATATGCATTTGTTGTTGTTGCTGCGTCTGAGACATAGGCTGTTGCTGTTGTTGTTGCTGCAACTGAGGTGCATGCTTGATATCATTGCAATCGCAAAATTGTGGCGGTGGTGCTAGAACAATATTTTCTGTTACCAGACCATCATCATCACAAACATTGTGCTGCACTGAGGTTGCGGCAACACCACTAGCAACAGACGATTTTGAATTTGTTATCAGTGACATTTCACTATCACTGTCCGCCTCAATGGGGGGCGGAAGTTGCACCAGCGAAACGGCAGCTGATCGAGTTGCTCTTTGCATGGCAATAGCGGCAGCTTGTTTACGTGTCAACGAATTGTGTCGCTGAAAACCTTTGGCCGGAGGCGAAGGACTTAGATCACCATCATCATCGGAACGCTGCTCCTCCAGTGAATCTTGTGTGGGTAATAGACCAGTTTTATTAGCTGCCATTTGTTGTTGTTTGGCTACAATGGCCGCTGTTGTAGCAGCACCAGCTGCTGCTGCCGCCTTGGCCTTTAGAATTTGCTGTAAATGTTGTTGATGAGCCATTTGTTGTTGTTGCTGCTGTTGTTGTAATAATATTTGTTGTTGTGTGGCCATTAGTTTTTGGTTGGGATTCATATGAGGTTGCGGTTGTTGTTGTTGCTGCTGCTGAGCTAAGCGCCCAGCCACCGTGGATTGACCCTTGGCTACTATCTGTTGTGTTTGGGCCTGCAGAGTTTTGGGTGCTTTGGACATCTGTTGCTGTTGTTGTTGTATAACTGGTGCATGTTGTTGTTGGACCATTTGTTTAACCGTTACCGTGGTAGGAATGTTTGGAATGGCCGATGTCACTATAGTGGGTGCATTGGCTTTGGCTTCATATGCTGCTTTAGCATTAGCAACACTTGTTTTGGTGGTTATTTGTATATTATTACTCGTTGTTATTGTTGTTGATGCTGCTATTGTTGCGGAGGAAGATACAGAGGAGGAGGTGTTGTTGGCGATGCTGGTGTTAGTAGTAGAATTACTATTTGCAATAATATTTGTTGTTATAGTTGTGGACTGTAAAGTGCGATGTTGAGACGGTGGTGTAGATTTCGCAGTAGTTTCTTGTGTACCACTTCCCTGTATTACTGTTTGTTGTTGTTGTTGTTGCTGCTGCTGTTGTTGCATAGGTGGCATAGTTGTAGTTTTTGGCAGTTTTGTGTCTGTTGTTGTCACTGTTGCGTCCGTTTCATCCTTATCCTGAACGGGTATAGTTTTTGGTTCTTCATTTATAGTAACACTTGGTTTCTTTTTAATAGTATCGGTCGATTTGGGAGCCGCTGCTGCCGCATTGGCCGCTATAACTTCCTGATCACTACTTACACCCGAAGAACTGTTATCACCCTCCTCTTCATTGTTGTTGTTATTATTCTCCACATCATTATCATTTTTGGCTGTTTCATTTTCGTTCGATGGTGACTTGTCATCGTTTTTATCAAAACCATTTGGTGATGATTTCGAAGTTTTCAAATTGCTACGTATACGTTGAATCTCATCAACGGATAGGGAATGTGAAATAGAAGCTGATCCGGAGCCAGAACTGCTACCGCTACAAAAAAAAAGAGTTTTGTTATATTAAAAAAAAAGAATTTGTTGCATCAACTCAATGACAGAGAAGGATTAAGAATTTTTGACAATTCATTAATACCAATTAGGATTTATAATCATATCTAAGTATTCTTCTACCGTACTTTCCCTAATTCAAAAATACTGATAACTTTTTTATCTTTTTTAACAATTTTCCATTATTGACATTTCCATACTCACCTTGCTTGACTATTCCCACTCGTTTCCGGAACATCAATTAAAGCAATCTTCTCGTTTAGTTTTGTATTACGTGCCACCAATATTGAATTCTCGTCTTCACCATCTGATTCGCTTAGACTGTAGTCGGGTTCAGGTATGGGTGGTGCAGGACCAGCAGTTACATTTGTTGTTGGTATACCATTATTATTGTTGATGTTGTTGTTATTATTATTGCTAGTGCTGTTGACTTGAGTTGTATGATTGATGGGTGTACCATTCTGTTGAGTGGTTTGACTAACTGCATATTGATTGGCGGAAGAGGATGTGGTAGTGGTGGAAATGGTAGTGGTGCTATTGTTCGTATTGGAATTGGTGCGTGTTAGAGATGAGGGTTGAGCATATTGACTAATTTGTTGTGTTGGTTGCTGCTGAAGTGGTGGTGGTGGCGGCGGTAATTGTTGCTGTTGTTGTATTTGTGTAGCTAAACCTAAAGCTTGATTCGAGTTATAATGTTGTTGACTATTTTGTTGCTGTTGCTGTTGATTAGATGTTTGTTGACGATTCTAAGAATTGTAAGATTTTGTTATCATTTATATTTATTCACAATATTTTTTTTTGTTTAACTTACCTCCTGTGTCTGCCTCATTTTCCAAGCAATTAGCTCTTGTGGTGAAGCATAAATCTTAGCATTTGCTGAAGGCTTAAAACTTGACTGTACACCGTCTATGGCTGCAGCGGTGACGGCATCATTCTCTACACGTTTCTTTAGTTTTTGCTGTAACGACAATGTGCTTTCATATTCTGAACTTTGACGCGTTTCCACCTTCACTACTTGTCCTATTACAGGCGGTGGTGGTGGTGGATGTGTTGGTGGCGGCAAGGTATTTAAACGCGACATGGATGCATGTAGTGTAGCTACATCATCTTGTGAATGATGTCCCTTGCCTACAGCCGGAGTCCAAATAGATGAGGAAGATCCTCCCGCGTTAGCATTTAGATCGGGTGTAGAGTGGAAACGTTTTAAATCTCGAGCACCAGCTCCTACTGTTGGTATGGCACATGGTTTTCCTCTTAGAGTGCCATTCTTAGCTTTAGTTTTACGTTTCATTTCGGCTACACTGCCATACACTAAAGGACCCTTCAGCGGAGAACTGTTATTAGCTGGTGGTGTTGCAGCTCCACTATCAGTACCTGATTGGAAACGTGAAGTAGTCATCATAGTCGAATAACGATTAGTACCATCTACTGCCTCCCCCTGTTGACGTTGGAATAACTCTTCCAATTCTGCGGCCGTTATACGACTTGAAGTAGGTCGGGCTTTAATACTAGCGGTACGCAATTGTACCGGCGTACCGGGATGTGTGGGTGTAGGTGTAACTATGGATTCCACAGAGGATGACTTTGTATGAGGAATTTCTTCATCCTCCTTCTCACCTCCATTTTCTAGACCAGCAACCATCGATTTGGCTCGAGCTCTACCCACTGATAAGGTAGTCTTAGGATCTCTACGTGGTGGCAAAGGTGCTGGACGTCCTTGTCTCTCTGCCCCAGCGGCATTAGGTCCCAATGACATCTTACGTGGCAAAGTGGCACACTGGCGATGCGAGGTTTGTGGTGTGCTAGGACCCGAGGACAAATGATGTGTTGGCATGTATTGGGGTGTGGCCTGCATTTGATTTGGAAACTGTGGTGATATAACCGTCATCGACACTAAAGCTCCAGCAGAACGTATCATTTCAACAACTTTTTCATGTGAAGCTGCACGTACATCTTCACCATTAATAGCCAGCAAGAAATCGCCGGGTTTAGTCCGGCCATATCAGCCACACCACCAGGATCAACATCATCGAGATATTGTAAAGCCGGAAATCGATCGGACGGCTTTAATTGCATTAATTGTGAAGAAGCTTTGGCGCCGCGCAATATAAATCCAAAACCACGTTTGGCACGATGTAAAACAACAGTACGGGGTTCATTAAAGGCGCTAGAAAATATGGTGAGAATTAGAATACTTTTCATTCAATTCCTAAAATAGTTCTTTTTAATGAAATGAGAAATTAATTAGATGATCAAGTCTATTGTTAATTCTATAGTCCATTGTCACGTATATAGTTTTTCGCTTTATTGTCTTATTTACATTCTGATCTATGGAACCGAAAGTAATTGTATTGCCTTCCTATTTTCTAGCGTTGGAAGTTGCCAAATTTCGATATAAAAATCCTATTATCTCGAAAGCCTGTTCTATGGTCTTTTTAGATCATATCGAATATAGTCTGATCTATGAAAGTCTTGTCTTTATTCCCTTAAATGTCTAATCTTAAATAATTTTTATGTTAATTTGATATCAAAACATGTTCAAAATTCTTTAATTTTCAAATATTTTATTTTATTTCCACTTACCTCTTCTTAACTCTGGGCGCTGTAGCACTACTATATTGACTAACTTGATGTTGATTGCCACCAATACCACCTCCCATTACTTTCATTGACATATTATTTTCGTTTATGCCATTATGACCATTATTTAAACCATGTGTTGAACCATTACTATTCACCGACAACGATGGCGATTGATGATGTATAAGACTGGGCCGTGGTAAAGTACCACCCATACTACCCATGCCACCAATACCCGAACTGCCGCCTAAACTCAATTGTGGTGAACCCTGGTGAACAGACGATGCTGCTGGTGAATGTTGATAGGGCGATTGATTTGGATTCGCTGTAACAACATTGGTTATATTCTTTTGGCGTAAATTAACCTCTTGCACACATTCAGCCGGAAAGAAACCCGAATGATTGGTGCCACGAACATAACCCTCAAGTAGGCCACAATCGGTGGAACCAACCACCTCAATAACATCGCCCACCTGTAAACGTATATGACCGACAGAATTGCCAGCATAGGGTTCCATGCAAACCACCGTTGTGCTAGGGTGACCTATTGAGCAGGCAGCAGAATCGGAATTGGTACCAACACCCGATGAATCGCTTATTATATCGCTGGTATCGCCAAGTGATTTATCTAAATTTTTGCAAGGAAAAATATAATAAAAATAAAGAAAAATTCATTATTTAAGAAATAAAAAACTTTGCATTTTCCTGATTTTCAATATGGTTGTTTCTTGGTGATAAGTGACCTATTTATTATGCTTTTGATATATTTAAAGAAAAAAATGTTTCTTAAATTCTGAAATTGTACAAACATTTTTTTGGCTTAAAACCAAATATTTGTTGCTTTAAGTATAAACGATTGTAAAAACATAATGCTGTAGAATATTTTGTTGCAAGTATCAAAATATATATTTAATGTGGTATGTGGCAACATGCAATAATATGAATTTGGACAATTTGTAACATTTGTAGTTGAAAAAAATTAAAATTAAAAAAAAAGTTAAAAAAGGAAACGGAAAAATAACTAAAACATTTTATTTTTAACTTCTTTGTATTTAATGATATTTTGTTGCAACAATTAAGAAAAGTAAACATGCAATTTGTTGAAACAAAATTCTCATATACACACACACCCAAACTCAGACACACACACACACACACCCATTCATAAAAAAAATCACTTTAACATACAATTACTTAAAAATAAAATAAAATATTTTTATTTTAGTTTATTTGTTTTAAAAAGAATTAAATATTTGTTTAGTGCTAAAACATGCTTCTCTTTATCTAAGTATGTTTGTAAGTATGTATAAATAATACATATACATATATATATTTCTTGCAATATGGTTGCACGAGTCTTTATTTTTGATTTTATTTTGCAACTTTTAAGATGCTACTAAAAATTAAAAAAAAAAGTTTTCTAACTTAAAGGTTTTTTATAACTTAAAATAAATTCGGAATCACAATACTTATCCTTTTTCTTAAAATGTTCTTTTTAAATTGCAACATTTAACTTTGGACAAGTTTTATTGCTTCCAATTAAATATAAGTTTAATTAATGTTTATATAAATTTTAAAGAAAATAATCACTTGAGGATTTTAAGAGTTAAAAACTTTTTCAACTCATCTACACACACACACATACTTGGAAACAGATATAAGGAATCAAAAGGACTTTTAATGTTAATTCTGCATTGAAAACAAGAAGTGGGTAATAATCGGTTAAGACTGACTCTGGTATACCCTATACCATGACACTTAAACATTTTATGATTTTTATTGTATAAAAATACATATTTAAAATGTTTCCATTTGAGGTCATTTGCAGGAATAGGAAGTTATATGAGAAATTATAGAAGTATAGACAGTTTTTAGGTTATATAACTCCCGAATGAAATATTGTCACATCACTAAGTTTTGTAAGTGATGTTTTTTCTTAATGGATGTAAAGTCCTTTGGGGACCGATTTTCTTGAAATTGGATTTGTACCAATGCAAAATGAGAGAGACTCTGATACCAGCATTGGAAATAACGATTAATGTTGCACCTTTTGATATTCATATTGAACAGTTAGCAAAGAATTTTATTAGCAGACTGAGGCAAATTGTCCCTCATCGAAAATAATTGGTTACATCAACGGGCAATTTAGAATTTTTTTGAGAACACAAATAATTTCTTTTTAATCAAATCGGATCACAAAATCCACATTTTAAGAAAATTGCAAATGCAAATAAATATGGAATGTTTGAGTATCCTGAAAGATGCAGGAAAGGTGTGGAGGAAAATTTTGATTAATTATGTGAATGTCTTGTACCTGTCTAATGGAAGATTTAGAACAGCTGGATCTGCACACATAACTAATATCGTAGACAGTAATTGGATTTCATGAAGGCAATTAATTTGGAAAATGTAGACAAATTATTTTATAAGAGAATGGATCACAAGATTTTTATGGATGTAGGTTGTTGTAACAGTTTGGATGTTTCGGGTTCACTTTTCGTAGGGGAAAAATTTCCCATTGATACCGCTGTCAATGGGTTGAACATTTTTTGGGTGTGTGTTACTCGGATCGATCTAGAATGGAGATATTTAATTGTCATGAAATCTGAAAATCGTAGAAAAACTATGAGTAGTAGAGGGTGGACCACAAGGTCTCTATGGGTGCCGGTAAGCAAAGTTCTCCTGACAATAACAAATGATCTGTATAAATTTCATTGACCTCTGACAATTTAATGCAAGAATTGACTGATCTTCCTATAATTTGGAATAAATGAATTCAGAAAATATATGTGAATCACGATTAAAGGTATTATTATCACTATTCTCATATATTCTAAAGATTTATGAATATTCGAGTAATTATAGACCGATTTTCTCAAGCATAAATTTTTGATACCTAATGATTTGTAAGAGTAAAATTTCATTCATATTTAAGAACATTATGGGTTTAAAACCCAATTCCGATGGAACATTTGTATGAAGGTCAGTTGGACTAACATACCAATATCAATTTATGAAAGAAGAGTTGGGGTAGGGCTAAATTTGTGTGTTGCAAACATCTACAAAAAGTAATAAACAACAAGTATGAGAGTTTTAGTCGATCGACATAATATTGTACAGTATCTTGTAAGTTCTATAAAGCTGATATCAAAATTATTTTCGATTCTTATAAAATTTGGTTTTATGTTTCTTTCCTGGATAAAACAAATCGAGTATTTTAAACTATTAGTTATATTGAGAACTTTTGACACGATTTAATTCATTATACGGACTTTGAAAATGATTTTGAGTCGAATGGTATAGAAAAGTGAGTGTAGGATCAAAGCTATGAACCACATGACAATTTTAAGCTCATTTTATTAGCATGAACGAGTTGATATATATGCAGAGCCAGTTTTTCATTATCGGGATAAAAGTTATTTTTTCTGTGTATAACATCTCGCCAGGTCCACATTATAAACATTTTTTTTCAGGGTCTTAGTTTATAATATTTTAATTACTGAAAAAAGTAATGTTTGATATTCGCAGTGAAGTTTCAGTTTCATAAACAGAAAAGAAAACATGTTAGTGGCAAGCATTAGAATATTTTTGCTACAACCTTACTATGGTCAACCTAATTCATAACTGGTTATGGAACCTATCGATACTAATATTTTGATTAAATTATGTACGATTTCAAAACTACAGAGTGTTGTCAATTAGAACGACGTCCTTTTAAGTTTATATAAATATAAATTTTATAATAAAAAATCTTAAAATTAAATTTATTTCTTAAATTAAAAAAATCACAAAAAACTCTGATTTTAATATTAAAAACTTAAATAATTGAAATAAATTAAAATAAAATTAAAAAAAAATAATAAAATACCTGTTACAATGCTGATATCATCTTCATGTGAACGATGACCGGATGAACCTTCTGATAAACTCGAACTTGCTGAACTATATGGCATATGTTCAGAGGGACACGGTGATGGTGGTCCATGATGACCACACATACTGCTGCTATTACGTGTCAATGTACCCATTAAACTACCACCACCAATACTACCATTGGCACTTAGCCAACCAATGCCTGAACGACGTTTTGGATTATAACGTGGTGGACCGCGAAAGGGTACTACACATTTACAACATTCATAGACATTCATTAAATAGAGGGGGGAGGGGAATGTTTAAATTAATTATAATTATATTTCTAAAGATTTTTATTTATTTCAGTAGTTGAAAATTTAATTAAATTTATTGGATTTTGATCTCTGAAAGAGACATTACATTGCAGGTGTAATAATTGTATTTGTAACCGTAAAATATCAAACGAATTTTCGAGAGAATATTTTATATGAATAAGAAATAGTTTAAGGAAAAGCTCCTTTTTTAGGTAAATTTACCTTCACTTTATTTCAATTCAAGTTTTCTATAATTTTACTCAATCTTTGAAAAAGTGTTCATATAATTTTTGCTAAAACATTAATCGATTATTTGCCATTTTAAAATAAACATTAATCGATTATTTAACATTTAATAAAGTTTTTTAATTTTTAAATAAATAAAATTTACTTACAGTTTTTTTTAAATAATTTGTTTAAGCGATAATTTATATCTAAAAGCATATTTATAAAACTATTACATTTAGGTCCCTTAAACAGGGTTTTTAGCAACATTATTTTTTATAGTCAAGTACAGTTAGAAAAATAAATCTAATTTATTATTCGATATATGTAAAGAATGTAGTTATTATATCGATATTTTACATCTTCATTCTGCTATAAAATTATAAAGTTGCACAAAATTTTGTTCAAAATTCGCTTTAAAAACAAGAAATGTTGAGCAACATATTTAAAATAATCGCTAATTTGAAATATTATGTTTGAATATATTTCAGATATCTCACAAAATATATTTTTAATTTTAAAATTATTTTTTTAGATTAATTAAAATGACTTTCTCACTTGATAAACCCCAACTCAACATGTATCAAAATATTGTTGACATGTTGGGAAACATATTTGTAAACATATTTTAAATCTAACGTACACAAGGACGAATTTTTGTACAAAATGGAGCAGAAAATATTCAACGTTTTTACTAGTAATGTTTATATACATTGTTTTAAATGAAAACAGTTAAGAATACAAATATAATTCATTACAATTTATGTTGAAATATTGAGGACGTTTTCTCAGTATTTTGGATATAAAATAATTTTTTTCTAGGAATAATTCAAACTTGATATTCCTTTAAATGTATCAAAATATTAAAGATAAGTTGACAAACATATTTATAACAAAAAATCACGTATATAATTAAAAAATTTATTTAGATTTAAATAATGTAAACATGTTGAGAAAGTATTTATAAACATTTTTTAAGTCTTAGAATATTCTTAAAAATAATTCTAAGAAGTCTTTTTGAATTATATTATTTATATTTCATTTGATATAATTTACATCAACACATCTAAAATAATGTAAACATGTTGAGAAACATATTTTAGTTTTTTTTAGATTCTTTGTTTATGAAAAAACATGTATCGATATATTTAAATTAATTATATAATTTTTTGTTAAGAATTAAAAAAATGTTTTTAAGTACAATTATTATGATGTTTATATACATTTATCATAATCGACAATTGTTGAGAAACATGTTTATAAAAATAATTTAAGTAATTTTTATCGAAAAATCAATTTTCTTCTATTTAAAATATAGTTAAATATACTTTAGAAAACAATGTTTATATACATTACTTTTAATAATATTAAGCAACATAATAAGTTTAAAAAACATATATTTTACATGACAAGTGTTTCTTAAGTAACTGGATTGGTAAAAAGATTATAATTGTGGGTGTGACTTTTAGTTTTATCCCCAACTTAATTTGAAATTTCTCTACATCAGTGTTTGGAAATTTTACTTAATGGGAGGAATATAATTGAGCAGATTCTTAAAAATCATTGGGACTTTCTAAGTGAGCTATCAAATCATCAAATGTAACCACAATCATGAAAGCATCAACAAATTGGATTGCTACTAAACAGTGGTGTTTGGTGTCGTGGAATGTTAATGGATTATTAATGGGTGACAATTAATAATACGGGCCGATATGTGAATTCAACAGCATTATGTCCAGAATCATAGCAATTTTGCTCCAGAAATTATAAAAAGTTGGTCAAAAAATGAAGCCTAAACTAAACAATATTTTGTATGTGAGTGCTAATTGTAGATCTCGGCTAGCCAGAAAAATCTATAAAACCGGTTAAGATGTAAACGAATCTGAACTCGCCTTTATTTTTACTATCACAGTTTGAAATTTCTGCGTCGGGATTCGGAAATAATTTATGTATTAAAAAGCGTCATTATTAGAAAAACCGGTTGTAACGAATTTGCATTATACAGTACAAGTTACCTTGACACTTAAATGGGTGGGGTATAAACTCTTAATATTAATTTCCTAGTAAGTTTAATATTATAGGTCTATACTTCTTTACCTATAAAATTGATATTGTTGCATATTAGATATAAAAAGTCTTGCAGAATCTCATATAATTATTATTATATTTCTAAAACAGACAACTCAATACTTTGGTCTTGAAACACACGGTATTTAAAATTGTATATATTTTCAGTCATGGCGGATAATACAAAAGTAAAGCTGAATATTTTCGATAGAAATTATTTGAAACCGTGTCGATTTTTTGAAATGCAAAAAAAACGGTAACCGGTTTCGGTTTTTGATTTATATAAAATGCATTCATATAAATATGTTGATATGTTATGTTTATAAATAATATTTTAAAGATATTTAGGATTTTTTCTTTTAAAAGTAAACATTATTAAACATTTCTATAAACAATGTTGCTAAGATATGTATATAAACATTATGTTGAGATATTTTTAATCAAATTTAGGAATATTTTATTTTTCGATTTTTTTAATGAAATGCAATATATATTTTATGCTATAAACTATTTATTTACTTACGTTATTTAAAATTTTTATGTTTTGTGTTGAGTTTGATATTGATAACGATAAATATAAATTGCCAACAAAATATTTAATTAAACTAAAAAATCACATTCTAAAAATGTTAAATATATAATTTGAAAATTTTATTTAATTTAATTAAAATTTAATAACACACACTAACATACAAGAAATGAATTGACAATATTTCAGAATTAGTAAAAAACACACACAACATTTGAAACCGATTTGGTAAAACAGACAGAATTTTATTGAAAAATTGATTTGGGTAAATAATAAATGTAATAATTATAGCAAATAAATATAATAGAATTTAAACAAATGGATTATATAAGTATATAGAAATATATAGAATATATAGTTTAGGGGTATTTAAAAAGGGGACGCTATAAACTAGGAATAGTTTGAGTTTTGAGTAAATATTTTATATATTTTTAATATAACGATAAATGAACGTGACATTTATTTATTTCAAAATACAAAAACAAACAAACAAACAAAAATATAAAACGAGCAAAAATTATATTGAATAAAAAAAAAAACTATAACAAAATTTCAATACAAATATTCAATATTCAAATTGTCTGAATGATTTTTATTTTATCATTTTTTTATTTTTTTAAATTGAATGAAAATTATTTCTATAAAAATGTTGCTGATTATTTAATGCATGTTTGTATGTATGTTTTAATGTGTGATATTTCTAACCATGATTTTTTGATGACTCTAATAATATTGACAAACTAATATGTTATAGAAGAAGAAAAAGAGGTCAAAGGGAGGTGAAACATTTATGATGAGTTAAAAAAAAATTGGTGACACAAAACTTAAAAATTTAAATTTAAATAAACGTTTTTTATGTCGCATGGAGGAGATAAAAAATAAACTAATATATATTTTTAGCAAAAATTATACAAATATGATTTAATTTAAAAAATAAAACTAATAATAGTTTTTATAGATTGAGTAAAAATTATAATGAAAAATAGTTTTTTTTTTTTAATTTTGTTATTTAAACAAAATTTTAATAAAAATTTGTAAAAGAATTTTTTTCTAATTATTTTTTCAATTGTTTATTTAGTTGTGAAAAAAAATTAATTAAAAAAACTTTTAAATAAAAACAAAACAAAAAAATGTCATGAATTTGTTAAAGAGATTTTGAAATTTTTAATAAGCTAAAGTGATTTAAAACAATTAATTACAAAAATAATGTTTCTATACAATGTTGATAAACAATAAATGTTGAGCAACATATTGTAACTAAAAAAGGAATATAGACCACTATCAGGTCATGGATCGTTGTAGGTGACCCTCAATGATATATATTTTTTTAATTCTTCAAAAAATTCATTTATGAATTGAATCAAAAGAAGTAAATCTTTAACCTTTTGTTTTTTAATTGTATAAGTGCGCTCAATATGGGTAATTTTTTTTTAAATACGCCATATTCCCTATAAAATTTTAAAATCACCCTCAAATCCTGGCCTCTTCGGGTATGTTGACTTTTTAAAAATTCACAAAAATTCAAACAGGATTTTAATGGCTTGAGATTTTGGGTGTTACCGCATGAAAAATTGGAAATGTCTTTAATTCTCTAAATTATGAACAAGTTCATATACATCATATTGAAATTTTAAATAAATATCGTTATTCGTTTATTGAAGTTAAATATCAATTTTATTAAAAAAAAAACAACAACAAAAATTTCAAAACCTAAACTAGGAATCCCTAATGAAATTAAGTGGTTTTCAGTTTTTATCATGGTTTTAAAGTTACAGAATTATTTCAAAAATGTTTTCTGAACGGTTTTTCATACCAGAGTTAGCCAACTTTGGAAGATCTCAGTAGTTATCATGCTAAAATTTATTTACATATCTCCAAGAGTTAAAATATATTCCAAATAAATCATTCTAAAGTAATAACTTTAAGAATTAACTCCATATCATATTGTTCTCACTTCTTCTGGTTAAAAAAGTGAGCAAAGGGATGTATTAGACCGTACTTGTATTTAATCATCGCGCCTTTAGAAAAAGTGATAGCAGGGAGTTGCCTAAATTTAAGCTCAAAGAAAAACATATGTCAAAAAAGTGTCTGCCACATTTTGTAAGTTATAAACGCAGTGCAGGAAGTTATAAACATTCTCAGATATAGTTTCAACAATGTTGCTAAACATTTATAATGTTTATGAACATTTAAATATCTTAACTGATTAAAAAATTGTTTCTTGTGTCAAAAATCTCAAAATCTCTTGTTTTATATTGGCTTCATATTAAAAGTAT